>ML681963.1:125779868-125795312 GCA_007922195.1 Podocnemis expansa
ACACCCCTCCGCACCCTGGCCAGGGTTCTGAGGGGGCAGGCCCTCCTCCCAGGGTGCTTAGCACCCTGGGAGGAAGGTCACATGTTGTTTCGGAACACTTTGTTCTGAAACAACATGTCCGAACAGGGCTGTTTTGAAACAACCCTGTTTCGAAACCAAAGGAGGTTTAAGCTATGCCGAAACAACCGCGGCCATTTCGAAACAAGCAGTTTGCTTGTTTCGAAATGGCCGTGCGTCGTGTGGCCATGGCACTTCTTATTTCGAAACAACCTCTGTTGATTCGAAATAAGAAGTGTGTGTGGACATACCCCTAGAGATTTGGCGGTGGAAAATAATTAATTTTTTTTTTTTAAAGAAATGTTCTTACCAAAGGCTGAAGATTTAGTTTACACAGCTAGAACACTTAGGTCTTTCCCCTAAAAAGGGAATCTCTTCCGGCCATCATGACACTACTTTCACTGCTCAAACCACTCCTCTCTCTCCAGCTGTCCAAAGCATCTTCCACAGACTGCTGCTGAGCAAGCAGATCATGGATTAACTGGCATTAGATGTTCCTTCTGAAATTTTGTTTTCCAATAACTCTGGAAATGATTTGTGTCGTTTTTTTAAAAATCAAAAACAGAAATGAAAAACACAGGCATATTTTCCTTTGCTATAGAAGAGCCTGTGCGGGAATTTCAAAGACTAGAATTTGTCAGAAGGTAGTTGATACTTAAAGCGTCCTTGTGAGTATGAATACACACACAGAGACAAGCGCATGGGTTAAGATTAAAGGCAAGTCTTTTGGAGGAGGATAACTAAAAATAAAAAACATGTTCAATAGTAAGAGTCTATTTAACGTAGGATTTAAGCAAGGCACTTTCATTTGCATAGATTAGAGCTACAGCAATTCATGAAATTCTCCCATAAAATCATGTTACCTTTTGTCTAAGGCGACACATTCCTTGCAGATCACACTGCCTTTCTCTATGCTGTTAATAAGATAATCTGTTACATGAGGCTTACAAATCCATTTAAATTGATTTTAATTAATGAATCAATCACTGGCCAGAGATGACTTGATCTGCAGACAGACAGTGTGCAATTCAGAGCCCCAAGCCTCTAATCCCAAACTAAAATCCACATTAGTGTGATAGGGTTGCCTCTGCAATCGATGCTGGACACTGAAATGTCAGATTTAAAAACACATAAGTGTGGTTAAAAAAAAAGTAACCTGCAAGTTTATGTATTTAGAATTCTGATACTCAAAACCTTTAAAATAGAAAAGGGATACTAAATCATTCTAATTTCCTTAGAACTGAAATAATTAAAGACAAATGTGTCATTTAACTCAGGACTAACTTACTTTTAAACTTTCTAAGATAGAAACAGGAGTATGACCCTTCCCTAATTTTAAGGTTTTTTTATTTATATTTTATTATTTTAATATTTTGTAATCAGTTTGTCCATTGTGCAGTCACTAATATGAAGGCCTTTCATGTTCTCTTTAATTCTTTACTGTGAAAATGCACTATTAATCAGCACTGGTGAAACATGCCATTTTCAATTTAAAAACCCAGAAGCAACGTTCACTAGTGAAACTGATGTTTCCTAGCACAATGTATAGCTTTACAGTAAATTAAATACGACTTCCAAGTGACTTGAAAGCATTCCCTTATCAGACAACTCTTGATACATTCACATCAACAGACCTGTTTGGCTTGCATGTTCTGTGAAGCTGTGGAAGCTACCACCGATTTGCTGGGAGGAAACAAAATCAACCCAACCAACTGCCCGACAACAGCCAGAACTAACTGATCACTGGGGAAGCAGACTGCGGTATCACTGCACCTCCTTGGGAAGGAGGTTTTTAGCTCTCTCCAAGGTTTCAATAAGCTGGGAAAACTGAATGGGCTACTGAGGGACTACTGGGTATAGCTTCAAACCAGAGCTGTTAATCTTGCAGAGCATAGTATCCACCAGAGCAAAGAAACTTACTCCCCACAAGAGAGACTTCTAGACTTCATGACCTCTTACCATCTTTCAAAGGCACTGAAATTACTTGTATGTACTAGGGAGATCCTAACAACGCAAGCTCTCCTTATTCACTGGAGACAGAAGGGGAAGCAATTCACTGAGTACTGCTCTAGAAATGATAGGTTTACATAAATGAGGTTCTACCTTTCCACCCCATTGAAGTAAGTTCAGATTTCTTCCCTATTTTCTATACGCTTTCTGATGGACATCAAAAGGAAGTGAGACCAGGTTACACTTTAATACAGTGTTTCTGCTCTCTTATTCTTGAATAACAATTTGGCTTTTGATTCATAGGGTCAAACCCTCTCCTGCTGTCAATTGCCATAGTTCCCCTGAAGTCAACAGAGCAACGCTGACTTATACCAGCTAAGAAACTGGCCCCTAAAATGCTTTATAAAGTAAGCGACTCATTCACCCATTATCAAAAGCAAAGCAAAGCAAAGCAAGCCGGGGGGGGTGGGGGGGGTTAATTCTTGGATAATCATGAAGTCTATTTAAATAAAGAGTTCAATGTTTAAGTTGTTGAAAACTCTAAATTTTCTTTTAGATTAATCTGAAAGACAAACATTTGCACTGTAGATTCTTTTCTTACCAATTAAAGTAGTTTCACTAATTTGTTTTTAATCAGTGCTGTATTTGATTTTTATATCTAGATTTTCCAAGTGACCATAATACCATTCCTTTTCTCCATGCCTATATTATATGTTTGTCATGACAGGACAATTTTTCAGAGGGAAGAACAAAGAAGAATAATTAAAAATGGATAGACGCTAGGGTTTTTGTGCTGCTAATTACTTCCATGACAGAGTTATTGAACAAAAGCAAAAATATAAAGATATTAAATGATCTTGCATAACATTTGAGAAAAATATAGGTGGTCATATTTTTTCCTGGTCTAACTACATTCAGATCAGAGTTACAACAAGGCTGAATTACACCCAATTAGCCCAGACAGGTAAGAATTACATTCACCTGAACAAATGTTTGCTATTTCTGTGGCAGCATTCAAAGAGATGGATTCTGTAGCTAACATGGCTGTACAGAGAAAAGACAGTCAGTGTGCCTTTCATTATGAAGAGAAAATTTTCACAGCAAAAAGACAGACTGAAAAATAAATCATGTGTTTTTGTTTTAAAAGTTCCCACTTTGTTTGGTGGGGCTTTTTATTAATTGTTTTATTTTGCTTCTAAGTTCCTTTGGAATTACTGAAACAGTATAAAATAGGTTATTACAAAATAATAAAATAAAACAACTGCTAAATAAAAATTTCAACCTTACTTTCTGCACTGCTGTTTGTTAGTCTTATGATACCACTAAAAATCTCAGGAACATAAAAGCTTTTTGGGAAAAAAAAATTGGTAGAATGGTTTTGCTGAAGAATTTTGCCCGCTACATTTTATATTCTGACTTTTACTGCTCAAAAGGAGATTGCAGCACAAAAATCTAGCATATGCCAATATATCCAGACATTCAGATCAAGACCACAAATTATAAACAGTTTCAGCAAATTGACTTGCGAGCCTTTGTTCCTCAGACATACATCTTCCTATTGCTTACAAAAGCAGCATATACTAACCACTAACACTGCTATAGCCAGTACCGGGAAAGGAAGTTATTGAAGCCTGGATTTCCTGCTTTCAGTTGTAGCCAAGAACTATGAGGCTTGTAGTGGTTTCAGGAACTGACTCATCTAATGATTCATGGATAAGATACTGGTTTTAATATGTTTCTGATCATAAGACTCATGAATTTAAAAAACATTCTGAATTACACTTAATTTCTATTTTAAAGTAAGAAAATTATTATATAAACAATTACAAATGTTTTTCACTATATACCCATTTTTACTTTCCTAACAGTGACTCAAAATACATTTTTTTTTAAATAAAAAGCCTCTGGAATTGGAAAAATGTGATCACCTTCCAACAGAATGCTGACAAAAATTCAAAAGCCACAATCAAAACCTAATATCTTTGCTGTGATCCTGACACATCTGAACTTCCCAGAAGTGGAGGACAGGTGGGATATCACATGTATATTTAGATCTCATCCCCCCACGTACAAAAATATCTACAGTAACATTTTAATCAACGAACTCCAGTGCCGATTTATGTAACCATGTATAATCAGGGACCAGCTGATAACACTAAATTGGGGAAAGTTCCATTTTCATAGCACTGCAATGATCAATCTCCAAGTAATGGCTACAGAACTAGTCCACAGAATCTTAAGTTCCTGAAATCATTTGTATCTTTGTGCCAATATAGAACTGACAGCCAGTCATCTTTGGTGGTTGTTTATTTTTACAGAAGAAAGCATGTCCTCTAAACTATCAAAAAGGTTTTTGCTTGCAACAAAAATTC
The DNA here is from genome assembly GCA_007922195.1 of Podocnemis expansa. Classification (NCBI taxonomy): domain Eukaryota; kingdom Metazoa; phylum Chordata; order Testudines; family Podocnemididae; genus Podocnemis; species Podocnemis expansa. The sequence goes on from ML681963.1 coordinate 125,784,248, forward strand.
TCATCAGTACACTGTAACCTGAACTGCCCGTCTCTTACCTAAGAAACAGCTTGAGAGTGAAGCTTAATTCTGCTCTCATCTTGTATGGAAAAGTACTGGATTACTTTTTATTCCTGAATGGCAATCTGTAGCTACACACATGCTGATGCACAGTTTTAAAGAGGATGCTCCTTCACGTTTGTACACTTTCAACATTCACAGGACTTATACAGAAAAAGAAAACAAAATGTAAGTTGCTTAAAAAAAAAAAAAGGCAGTTAAAACAGTTGACAAGAAAAGGCCAAAGTGCGCTCAGTAGCTGGCAGTCATTTTATGGCTATAGTTCTACAGCAGATTTACTTAGATGACGTCAGTGGCTCCAATCCAGCTTTTTCTTTAGTAGCATTTACCACTTGCCTCTTGAAGCCTCCACTATGCTACAGAGCAGTAGACCATAATCAAAATTCCCTTTGTGAAATAGAGTTTACCTCAGGGCACAGAGGCCTTGCTAGCTGAATTGCAGGCTCTTCATCTGTGCTGCATGCCCAGAAATAAATAACCTTCAATACTGTACTTTCCTTAATACAGAAGAGCCATTAAAAGAAGTCTGCTACCTAAAAAAAAAAGGATTATTTCATTTGTTTCCAAAATCTCATAGGCCAGGCTATTACTTTAATTTTCCAAACATACCATGAATTATGATAATTCTGTTACTCTTCAGTCCGTGTCTAAAATATTATTTCTAGCTGTTTTATGAGATTGACTTATGTGATACTGTTTCGCTAACCAAAAAAAATAAAAAAAGCCACCCATGGATACTGCAACCTAATAAACAGGATTTGGGTACGTAAAGTTGCATATTTTAAACCCTGCCTTTAAAATATGCCCTTTCACATGCATATTCTGAAACTGATCAATAGCCATGATTAAAATTTCCAAGAAATGATGAAAGAAATTACTATAAATAAATCATAGTTAGTTTATTGAATTAAATACTCATTTGGACCTATGGATTTGCTGTGGTACAAACACACACTATGTCCAAGCAAGGGGCAGGAAAACCCACTTAAGTAGATATCCAATCACCTCAAACTTCATGGGTTCTAAAATTTAACCACAAAATCAAACCACATAAATACATATCTCACTTATTAAGATAAATACAGATCTTCCATTCTAACTGCATCCCAGTCTAACATGTCCATCCTCATTAAGGGAGATGACTAGATGGATCAGCAGACTGAAGACTGTATAGCAAGCCTTTCATCTTTAAGCACCTGATACACCAAGGGCAGTTCACATGGGAGACTTTGGCCTTGCAACACTGAATGCTGCAATACCTAACTTTTAAGGTCCCTACCACCTAACACAGGCCTTGACAAATCAATGTTTCTGGTCACCATGGTGATCAGTATTAATAGCCTGTCACTTAGCTCCACTGCAGAAATGTAATGGAAGAACGCCCTCTTGTGACCAAAAACAAAACTGCTGGCGGCTGGCTGTGAGCTAATTTTGTCCACCCCTACCTAACAGAATCCACAGATCTGAGTTATGTACCTAGGCTCCCTCTACAATTAACAGTGAGAGTTAGCCACCTGAAAAACAAAGTCACAAAAGCCAGCAAGTGAGGAGCCACCTAAGCTAGCCCATAGAAAATGCTGGGGGGGACAACACGAGAATGTAACCTAGGTTCTTCCCCTTAAAGTGAACTAGGTGCTGATTGCCACTGGGGATTCACACCCATGAGCTCCCTCTTGGGAGCCTGCAGACAGGTCAGCCCTTTCTCAAGTTAAGCTGAAAAGATACACTACACCCCTCCACCACCCCCCATGTGCCCTCGTAATTAAGAGCACTCACCAAGGATGACCCCCATTATACTGTACAGATCAGAGGTGAGGGCACTCACATGAGAGATAAGATTAAGTGTCTGCTCTACATCATTTAGAACATGGATTTGAATGCAGATCTTCTACATCCGCAGGATCATATATGGGTATAAAGGAGAGTGGACTTTCCTAACCACCTTTGAAAATCTGCCCCAGATAGATCAGATTAACTGAGAGATCACTGATCAAATCTGTACCTAGTCAGAAGGTACCAAAAGTCGTTACCGTAAGACCACAGGCTACCTGCACATAACACGTGTCATTTGGACAAAGGCTACCAATGCTGCCTGGTGGCCATTCAAAATAATCAAGTGATCTCCAAACCAGGTTCAAAACAGAGAGAGCCCAGCCCCACCAACCCCCCCAATCCAATTAAACCTCAGCAGAGAGGTCAAAGGCAGTGAATTACGTCTTTACTCCTAATGGTGTCCCCAACAAGTTAGTGCTCTGGCCATATTGATGGGGATCAATCAGGTGTCTGACTGATCCATAATTGCTCTGTAAATATTGCTGTGCTTCCTGCATTTTCAATATATCCTATTCCCTGAGAACTATTTTACCTTCAAATTGGTTTTAAAAAATTAAAGTTTTTTTTTAAACTGACATAGCAATACAGTAACCAAGACGGTGAGTCACTTCTCCTTGCCCCCTTCTAGTAAGTAGCTAAAGGGCAGAGTCTGCTAAACGGGTTTAAATGTAGGATAAGCTCCTCTGGACAAGAACCTTGCCCTCCTATTCACTGGTAACATTCATGAACACCAGGGGCGCAATAAACAAAACAACATGTCCTTAGAAATAAGCAGCATTCAAAAAGATGAGAAATGTTGCAACCAGGTCTGGCAGAAGAGACCAGATAGGAAAAAATAACTGGAGAAGAGAACTGTGATGGGCAGAGAAGATAGTAAAGCAGTGAGATCGAAAGAACATGAAAAATAGCATCTAAAAGAGAGTGTGCTTAATAAAGAGAAGCCCAAGAATGAAGAAATATCTGTAAAAGGAGAGATGAGGATCCAGAAAAAAGACAACAGAGACATAGTTCCTTTTAAGCTAAAAGGGATATGAAGCCTAAGGAGCAGACACGAGAGAGGAATGTGTGACAAGGTCAGAGAGCAATGCAGAAAGATCCAACCCTGAGGACATCCATCCAGCTTTGAATGGATGACTCTATTATAACTGATATTTTCCAGCTACAAGATGCAAGCTGGTTATAAAGAAAATGGGAATGAAGGACTTTCTGCAGAGCCTTAAGGAGATTTTTCAGTCTATCTTGAAAGCAATATTCAAAAGATCAAGTCAGATCCCTGATACTAACAAACCAACTTTGAAGGGCTAATTTGTTTTAAGGATAAAGGTAAAATCATAGATGTGGCAAATGAAATGGTTTTCAGAGGTTTGTGCTGGAACTTCAAAACTGCAAGATAGTTGCAGGACACAGTTTATTTTTTAAAAAGGAACTTGTTCATAATGGAAAGGAAATACAATTTTCTTTTATCATAACTAAATGTGACCCTCCTAACATTATTTTGTAAACTGGGCTGCACACTACAAACTGTTTGTCAGACCTGTGTGACTTTACCTCCTATTTTCTTGCGAAGTCTGCTCTGACATTTTCTTATGCTAAGACTAAAACAGCATTCCCAAATTACACTCTCATGACTAAAAGGGAAGACAACAATGTAAAGAATGTATTGACTAAATCCACAAACAAGCATTGTTGTTCAACAGCATCACTGAGATGAAGAGATTCCACCAAGTGAATAATTGTGGTGCCTACAATGTTAAGGAATAATCTGGCACCAAAAATATCCAAAGCCAAAGTGGTTGGTGATTCAAACATGAAGCATATCAAAATGCTATTGATAAGCTAAATTAAAGATAGCTTATCTGAAGCATATACTAGCCATATGGTGCCACAACTTCTGTTGCCTGTTGCTGGCATAACAATAGGCTACTGCAGATTTAGACTGGAAGCAATATTTGACAAACTGTCAACAGCATTTTTTTTTTAAGAGCTCTAGGGCAATGGCTTGCTCGTCTATTTGCATTTTTTTTAAACAGGTGAACAAAGAGTAAACCAGATGTCAACTTCAGAAATCGAGCTGTCTGGTTTGGGAGATTTAACAGAGGCAGACATACTGCTGCAGCTCAAATCTAGACAATGAGCTTTTCTAAAAACACTCTGGCCTAGGGGAGTGGCTATTTAAAACACTTGGCTTCTTTTATTTCAGCACTGTGGAAGTGAATTCTGCTCTTAAGCGCCAGCTCAAATGAAGTCATTTTGTTTCACTGAGGGTTTCTTTGCATGTTAGCAATGTAGTATGTACTGTACTAAAAAGGTAAGAGACATGATTTTTTCCCCAAACTTGTCTTTTCCTTTTTAAACTTGAAATCTGATACACACAAAAACCTAATGCTTTGACCCTTACAAAGAAACAAGCAAAAAACTCATGTGACAGGATCCTTCAAGTTTAAGGTAAATGAAAGTTATTTTCCCCTCATTTATGAACTTTTAAAGACATATGAAAGAATTGGAATTTACAATCCCATCAAATGCCATGAAGGTACATTCTGAATAATAGACAAAAATGACATACAGTGGAACATAAGTAATAAGTGACAGATTCACATGTTTTACACTGAAGAATAATGAGGATCTCTTACATTTTAAAAAATGCTGCAATTATTTTTTTGTTACTTCTGACACTGTTTCTGAAAGTGTCTTTTTACAACAACATTATCCACTTGATTTATCATTTCAATAACTGTGACAAAATAAAAAATACTGTTTACCAATATGAGGTAGAGCAACCAATGGTATCCAGTTACAAAAATGTGTTTTGGGTTATATTTGCATGAGTGTGAATGAGATGACACATACAGATAACTGTTCTAATGATCTTATCTACTTTGTTAGGTAGATATAGGAATACAGGTATTTCTGATTCATATCTGGCTAAATATATAGTATTTTTAGGTTATCTTTTCAAGTTGTTCTTGAACATTCCAGTTTTTAAAAAAATCTCCTTTCATGTTAGGTTGCAATTGCACTTGAACTCTTTCCAAAAGCCAGAGCTGTACTGAATTATGATAATTAGAAAGCTGTGCGCATAAAAGGCAACACAGTTGATGCATTTAAAAAAGTTCATGCCAGAGAATATAAATTCAATATGTTCTCACATAATTAACATTTCCCATCATTAGCAGAAGTTTTCAGTTTACGTATCTGTAAAAACAACAGCATTCGTCATTGTTTTAGGTTCTCAGGCAATAGCATTTTAAATGTTTTACACAGGATCCTGAACTCTCCTCCCACCCCCACCCCAACATATTGAAGTTCCAATGCTACCTTTTGAAAACCACAGATGTGCTAGCAAACAAATTTTTATTTTATATTTATGTGGTTCTGCTACAACATACAGTACGCCTCAAACTAAAATGTCTAATGAAGAACTAATACAGCCTAGAAATTTAAGAAAGCCACTTGGAACTGTACAACAAGCTCTAGAAGTTATAATCATATTGTAAACTAAGACTAAAAGACAAAGAACAAGAAGCTGTAGACCTTTCATTGGACTAGTGCCAAAAAAAAAAAAAAAAAAAAAAGGGCTTTCTTTGGGGAACCTTAATATAATCTGGAGGGGCAGGAAGGGAAGACATGCAATCATTATGGAAGTTTCCCTGAACATTTAAAATTTGAAATGGCTTTTCATAATATTCTTGTTGAGTCTACAAAAGTGAACGTATCAAACATAGTAGATTATTTGCTCAGTGTCTGTGGGATCATACATATACCTCCTGTGCAAGATATTTAGGCGAAGGAGTTGTCATGGACCAAACTGTGAAAAAGGCTTCTGAGAACAACTCCCTGTTGAAATGAGGAGAAAGTTCTGTTTAACAAAGACAAGGTGATGGCCTTCTAGCTTTCACTCGTGTGTGTGTGTGCGCGCGCGCGCGCGTTTAATTGCCTAACCTGTAGTCTACAAAAGGTGAAATTATGACCCTACTGAAGTCTGCGGTGAACTCCCATTTGCCTTCAGTGGGACTAGGATTTCTCAAAAACACCTGGATATATCAGAATTAAATCACCAGAGTTTTATTTGTACTTTTAAGCAATTACTTTGAGTGTTGGAATTTGGAACTGGTGTCTCAGTGCATTAAAGTAGGCACTTCTGACATTTTGGAAATGAGAAATAATAAAAACCAAACAAAATTATTCAAGGAACTAATATTCCATCCTTATTTCATGTACAGAAGTCATAAGCAGTTTTGTGCAAAAACCCAAGGAAAGGGTATATTGCCTAAGTGGGTCATTTATTACAGTTTTTTCACTTTGCAAATTGTGTCCTTAGTTGCAACCTAGAATCATCTGGCTTTACAAGAAATAATGTAATTTAGCCATTCAGGTGGCACAAATAGTCATTTAAACAGTACAGTATCTCTGTGTACTACAACAAAACCTCTAATAGCACTCTGCAGCTTCCCATGAGCCAGCTGATTGACTTTTCAAGCTTGGCGCTGGACTAAAATTTTGCCAAGCATAACTAAGTTTTACAATAGTAAATGATTGCAATTTTGCAATCTACAATGCTCATACTTGAGGCAACTAATAACTGTTTCCTTACAAATCACTGTAAAGTGACAAAATGGTAATTAAATCCCCAAACCTGATATTTAGATCCACAAATGAATTATTATTTACTCATCTAAATAAAGGTCCCTTCCTCAGTTGGTGCCTTTAGTATTATGTTTGGAGAGCCAAATTATATCTTCAGTTACATGACTTATGAAACCCATACAGGTCTAAAGAATTTGGTAGAGTTACTCTGTATTTATGCCACTGTACAATAGTCAAACTTTCCCTAGAATCTGTACTTGCTACGGAAACAGTGCTGATGCGACTGACTTTGACTAGAAATGCATTCTCCAAGTTTTGCAGCTATGTTATAAGATAAGCAGTGCTCATGTAACTTTTTAAGATTTAGTTTCATGCTTAAGCCACCACTGATTAACAAAGATTTGATTTTACATTTAGACATCAAATGTCATAGAACGTCAATGTACATAAAGCACATGCAGTAAACATCTTAGCACTGGATACTCACGTGAGTCATCCCATTGACTTTAATGTGAACAAGGGGCTGGTTGTACAAATCTTTGAATGCAAAAATAAGGGTGGCTTTCAAAAGACAGTGTTTGTGCACTACCATCTCATATAGAATATCAGATATAAAATAACGACGTCAAGAAGAGGGTTGGATTTAAAATGGTGAAGGAATGTAAGTGTGTAACTCTCTCACAGAAAACACATTAAATTATTTCTGAAGAACACAAATATTAAGGCAAGACTGCCTCCACAAACACACACACACTTAAAACGGAACAAAGAAATGATTTTTTTTAAATAATCCTATGCAATTTTTTTAAAATTGTGTCTATTGAAACTGACTGCAGTCATCCTGAGAGTTGAGCTTATTAATGGCACACTATATTACAAATGATTAAATTATTTTTAACCTTATCTTTTTGTTAAGTGAAAGATGTCCTCTTTCATTTGTGCTTCTCTGAAGCATTATGACTGTACAGTAAACTATTCTGTAATGTTTTGATTCTTGAGGTACTCTATAGTCTTGCTACAATCGTTACTTTAGAAAAAGAAAATCGAGTTCTTTTTTCCTCCAAGTATGACTTAACTGAGTTTGATATTTTCAGTCAAAGACTATCAAAACCTAAAAAAACCCTCTAATATTATCAAAAACCAGCTCATTGCCCTGGGAGGGAGGGAGGGAGAAACAAATTTCAAATTACATAAACATGTTGGACACACGCACACACACAATACAAACAAACTCATCTAGAAATTCATCGAGGATACAGTTCCCACCTATGTTTAGACTGTTCCTTTCCACTTTAAATTAAACTTGATTAAGGCTCACGTGAAATCAATTTTTTTCTCCGCTTTACTCCTTGTCCACATTTTATTTTAGCCACATTCTTTGCTTTGACTGAGAAAGTGCAAATAATTTCAAGTCATACTGTGAATATGAAGAGATGTTTTTGTGGTGTGAAAATATAAATATTTCATCCGCATAAACCATTTTAAATTTTAGTTCAAAATATTTAGTGTGCATTTAATAATAAAGTACCGTTCACTGGTATTTTTACGCTAGAAAAACTATGAAGTACACCATTTATAACCAAAATGTCTTGGCTTGATCAGCTGATATAAACTAGCATCAGATAAAAAACATAATTGCCCTTACTGCTTTAAATAATACATTAGGACATCATTCCAAATCAGTACAGTAGGAAAATAGGTATTTAATGAACAATAATGAAAAATAAACATACCTGATAACAATTTTGGAAGTTTAAACATAAATTTTTCAAAAAAGAAACATTCTTTAAGCAGTTATAAATTAAAAATGTGCACCTCTGTACAAAATCTCTAATTTCACTTTTTGAAGACTGTCTACCGCATTAATAATTCTGGCACTTCTATTTGAAATCTATATGCACCATCCTTAAAAATAAAGTACTTTAATGCTGGTCACTGCATTATTTTTTTAATAGTTTTAGTGTGTACTTCCAGCTCACTTTAATGACCCTTGTAATGGTATTCCCGTACTATTTATAAAGATGGCAATACACTATACACTACAAACAGGTATTCCAAATTTAGGATGATAAGAAAAATCTTGCATTTAGAATTAAATCCCAAAGCACTTATAATCAACTAATATTGTTCATATTGGATTGTAGACAATACTCTAAATAGTTTAGTTGATTTTTTTCCCCATTAGACGCATTCAAGTAACTTAGATTTAATGACCAAGATGCACTGTGTAACAGCTGAACATTCAACTACAACTACAGTATTTTAGAATTAATATATCTACTATCTGTGAAAATCCAGACATCAAAAATAAGCAACTCTATAAAAACAACTAATAAGCAACAGTGTTTCCAAACTTCATCAATATTGGGGAAAGATATATGTTCTTCCTAGTCAGGAATACAGCTATATAGTTACTTTTCTTTGATGCTGTGCCATCTCAGCTTGGATTTCACATATATAATATTTTAAATCAGAGAATGTCTGTGACTTTTGACATGCTTCTTGGCCATTGCTTGCTGAGGTGGTGTTCAGTAAGGCAGTTAAAAAAGATCTTGGGAACTATTTATATTCAGAAAATGTAAAGCACAACTGCTCCCTAATTTTCCAGCACTTATTGAGGTCACTTTTCATTTCTTCAAATCAAAGGCACACACTTGTTTCTAATAAGTTAACAACTCTCCTGAGAAACAGGGGTGGCTGGTATTTCATTGTTTCATAAATATTTTTATACAGTAACTCCATTCAACTTAAAACAGATTTCAAGAGAGGAGGGGAGGAAAAAAAATCCATGAATGGGGATAACAGAAGGAGAAGCTTGAACTTTTCTGATAGATGGAGAGATTTCTTGCTCTTTCTTTTTTGGTTTAAATACTTTACAAAGCCTGTGATATAACTTTCCCCCTCCCCCTTAAAAGTGCACTTCCTTTGCAAATGTTACTTCAGTGAACAAAGGCTGCCTTTGGATCAGGACCCTGGGTATCCGTAGAACAGATCTCTTCAAAATGTTAAGGATAAATAAATAACCCTGTGGTTCCTACCGAAAGGAAGTTTTCCAGGGACAATCTCTTCGGTTTTGTTGTAACTGCGACTTTGTCTTTTTTGGATACAATATTTCTGCTGACTCCCGAAAATTTTCCACTTGAATGTGCAATTAAGCAGCAGCAGCAGCAGCAGCAGCAGCAGCTCTGGAGAAGGAGAAGAAGCAGCAAAAAAGAACATTCCTTCTTTCATCTTTCAGAGGAAAATAAAAGGGGGGGAGGAAAACAAAACTCAAGAGCTCTCTCGATTCAGCTCGAGTCACTTCTGCAAGAGCACAAGGCTGGGGGAGTTTTGCTTATTAGGAGGATTGTATTTTGCAAGCCCCGGGCCGCTCCTAACTTCTTCCTTGTTGGTGAAAAATGTGAAAAATGTGAACGATTTTTGCGTGTGTGTGTGTGTGTGTGTGTGTGCGCGCGCGAGCGAGCGCCAGGCTGCAAAGCAGTGACTCAGGCAACTAAGTGAAAGCAGCAGCAAGGAGCAGAGGGAGAGGGGAACAGGAGCAGAGGAGCAGCCGCCTGTTGCAGCTTTGGCTACAACCCCAAAGCAGCAAAAACTCCATTGGAAACAACTTCTGCCCCCCTCCTCAAGTCCCCTTCCTCACCCTCCTCCCAGGTCACCTGCAAGGCTTGGAGGTGGGGGTTGGGAGGAGAAAGAGGGGGGGCACGGCTGCCTTTGGAGCAAATAAAAGACACCCCCCCCCGCGCCACACAAAGCAAAGGGAGAGAGCTGAGCAGAGCAGCAGCGGCGAGTCCCCCCCACACGCAACTTACCTCCCCTCCACTCCCCACCTTTGCAACCACCACCGGCTCTTTGCAATTCAAGGACAAACTTCTTCCAGCTCCCCCTGGGCTCGGCTTGCTATTTATAGTCCCGGGTTTATTTTTAATCTGCAGTTTCTCTGGTTCTAGCGGGCTCTTTGCAGGATTATTGAGTCCCCTCAAGTGATTAGTTACTGGCCAGGCCGGTGGCGGGGCTGGCGCGGCGCGAGCGATGCGAGGAATGCGCGGAATGAGGCGAGGAATGAAATGAACGCGAGGAGCGGACTCGCTCCGGGAGGCGGAGCCCGGGCCCGCATCAGGCAGGGGATGCAGGGGGCGGAGCCAGGGAGCAGCTGGTGACCTCATAGGAAAGTCCGGGAGGGGAGGGGGCGAGGAGGGAGGAGAGCTCGCGGGGGGCGGGGGGGGGCCGCACCTGAGGCGAAGGCGGCAGGCCTCTGCCGCGAGCCCGGGCCAAGGCGCGTGCAGCGGGGCCTGCTGCTCGCATGGAACAGCAGGGGCATGGGGCTGCGGAGGACTCCTGCTACAGGGGCTCCTGGCAGCTTGGGGAACCCAAAAAAGCAAGGAGTCTTGTGGCACTGCAAGACTAACAGATTTCTTTGGCGCGTGAGCTTTCGGGGGAGGAAGATCCCACTTCGTCGGGCGCAAAGCGGGATTTTTCTCCCACCAAAGCTCGCGCGCTAAAGCTGTTGGTCTTTCAGCTTTCGTGGGAGAAAAATGCCGCTTCGCGTCTGAGGAAGGGGGATTTTTCTCCCACCAAAGCTCACGCG
>ML681963.1:125795322-125857512 GCA_007922195.1 Podocnemis expansa
CACGCGCTATATCTGTTAGTCTTTCAGCTTTCGTGGGAGAAAAATCCCGCTTCACGTCTGATGAAGGGGGATTTTCTCCCACCAAAGCTCATGCGCAAAATAAATCTGTTAGTTTGTAAGTGCCATGAGACTCCTTGCTTTTTTCTGCTTTACTCAAGTAACAGGCTGCCCTTTTGGAACATGGCAGGTTGGGTGGCTTTGAGAGAAGTAGCTGGGAGAGGCTGGGCAGTTTGGCTTGGAAGAAACTGTGCCAACTTTCTCTGATTTCTTCATGTAGGCTTGCATCCCCCTCAGCTTTGCTTTCAGCAGAGATCAGCTAGGGATAGGGTTACCAGATGTCAGGCAAAAGGAGGTCATGTCCTTCTTTTTGTCTTCACGTCCTCCGTCCAGAAAGCATCTTAAAAATACATCATTTTGTTTGATTTCTTACTCACACGATTAAACCATGCTGGAATGCCCCAGAACACCGTATTTTAGGGGGAAGTTCTCCAGGGCCCCCTAAAAACAGAAGAATGTTACATTAATACTACATTTTTTCTCCATGTGTCCTCCAATGGCCCCCCTTTTCATTCTTCCCTGTCCTCCTTTCCACACTTTGGTATCTGTTAACCCTAGATGAGTATCAAGTGAAATCAGAACCTGAAAAAGTTTGTGGAATGATGCCCTTCAAATCACTGAAGCCCAAATGAATATATTCAAAGTTACAGGCAAAAATTCAGACAAAGGCAGTGGCAGTGCTTAATTTTTGCCAGTACTGAGCAAGGCTTGGCAGTTCACAGCCTCAGCATCTCTTGGCTCGCCATAGCAGTTATGAAACTAAAAGAAATTGCTTGAGCCCTGGCCCTTTCACTACACATTAAACACTCGCCAAGGGTTTGGGGCATTGCCTGAGTCTGGAACCAAAACTGCTGAATCCGCCCCCACACACACAGACTTCATCTGAAATCCATACACTTGACCTCTGTTTCTGCTTTCATTACAGAAATGTTCTACACATTTTAGTTATGAGGCTAGATGCTATGTCTGTTTAATCTTTATCTTTCTCATATTAATGCAATCCATTCCTCAGAAATACACTGCTTGGAGCATCATTATAATGCACGTTTTTATTAGTTAACAATTTGGAGTCCTTATAGAAATAGTGCAGAAAAAGTTGTTGTGCTAGTGGAAACTTGTAGTTGCCTTAATTAACTGGGTAATTGGATACATCAGTGATTGAGAGAAATGCTTCTTTTAGATGTGCAAATACCATTTTTATCCACTTTTGAAACTGCCCATCAGGGCTGGTACTTTTTGAAAATTGGCCTGTTGGATAACAAAAATGGAATTATGGCATCAGAAACATAGCAAAGTGACATCGTGGTCAGCACTACCATGTTATCATCATGCAGCATCATGGTGTTCTTGTCTGTCGATGGGTGGAGGCTACCATTTAACTTCCATATATGTTATTTTAACAATCTGAATGTGACTGCCCTGAAAAATTCAGAATGGATGTTTCTTTCTCTACATACGCTTGTCTATTTTTCTTTATATCATTCCATTTTCATAGCCAACAATACTCTGAAGTGAGCCATTCCTTCGTCATGGCTACTATTTTATCCACCAGTTGCTCCTGACTGAACTGAGGACTTTCAGAGCTAAAAGCAAGAGGCTGGCACTAATGCCTGAGCAGAAGAATCTAGCTCTCAGTGTGAGAGCTGTCACTAGTTCACATCCTTGGTGGATCAGGCACAAAGGTGGATGAATAACAACTACTGACAGGTGGGTTACGTTGGCACTACAGTTCTAACCTATCAGAACTCCACCAGACTGAAAATCAGTGATGTAACTAATAGCCAGATCCTAAGCAGAGCTGGTTGGAAGTTTCTGAACATTTTAAACTGCTGGGGGGGGGGGGGGGAAAGGAGGAGGACATTGCACAATTTTGGTGGGTGCAGGGAGAGAGTTTCTATTTTTAACCGACTCCACAAATGATTGGAAATGTTCACCAAAAAAAGAAAACACAAATGTGTTGAAGTTTTCCTTTCCCCCACCCCATTTTCAACCAGCTCTGCCATGAAATCGTTTAGTTGATTAGGACTCAGATCCACAAAGGAATTTAGACTCTTAACTTCTGTTGATTTCAGTGGAAGTTAGGAACTTGAATATCTTTGTGTATCTGGGCCATAGAGCCTATGCAAGTAGAATGATTGTTAAGTCCAGTGTGACTAAGCTAAAAGATTAGCTTCTGCCTAAATTGACTGGCTGTGTCCTGAAGTTTGGGGGCTTGTCTTCACTGATGGCAGCAAATTCACCAGTCAGTCTGTGAAGACCCATTCTGCCAATCAGGAAGTTCAATCCCTGAAAATCACTCCAGCACCTGGGTAGCACTGAGTTGAAGTGTAGTGGACATGTGGGAGTAGGAAAGCCAAACGCAGATATGCAAGTTATTTTAGGTAAATAAAATACTGCCGCCAAAAAGGGGCAGGCAGTGTAGACCTGCCTTGAGCCAGTCAGGGTGGAGTGCTAATTCCTTACACAGATAGGAAAAAAATGTGTTGCCTGTTCTCCCCTTACACACCTGTCTCCTGAGTGGTTATAGAAATTAGCTCAAACAAGAGATGAAGCAATTGCTTCCTCCAGGTCCATTGGATTTCCAAGGAAACTTCTCAGAAATATGACATTAGTTCAGAGAAGTTTGACGTTTTTCTCATTTTGTGGGGCTTTCTGATAAAGCACTTAAAGGACTTATCATGGGTCCTTCTCCATGTGTTGGCCCTAGAAAAGCATTGCAGGTAGGTATGGAAGAGAGATGAAGAGACTTCAGATCATGGGTAATCAGAGTTTGTAAACTCCACTCATCCACAGAAGTTCTCCTAGCTGAGTGCAATCAGCTTGTGCAGAATCTAGGTTCTGAGAAAGTAGGAAGGGATGAGTTGTTTCTTGCCTTTATGGTTGTGAAGCTAATGACCAAACAGACCAGTGCAGTGTTATTTGCTGGAGTCTGCAGACAGGCTACTCCAAAGCCTTGGCTGCCATTCCGATCCTTCCCAAGCAACTGCAGAATGAAATGGACCTCCCCGTTCCTGTCAGTTTTGCCATTGACCAATAGCTGCAGTGAAAGCTGAAAGGATGCTGATTAGTTTTTGAATTTTTTCAGCTACGTTCTCAGGAAAGGAGGGCTCTAAAATTAGACTAGAAGAAGGCTAGAGATCATGCTGTCCCTACCCCTACACTAGTATACCCAGGATGGGACGAACAGAGAGAAAGGATGCTTCTTTCCCAAAGCCTGATAGAGCTGAGGGAGAGAGAGCTTGACATTTGATGCTTACTAGGTAAAGACTGACATGGCATATGGAGTCAGCTCCACAGAGCATGTATACCTGGTCCTGAAGCCCTAGTAGCCTTGGGGTAAGCAGATTTTCCCAAGTAAAAAGATGAGGACACCTGTCGTTTGGGGAATTTGGCAGGGTTAGGCATGTGTTCACAGTAGGGCTTTGTCAGCCAAATAAGGAGCAGAAAGAAAAGAGCCATAGCTCCTTTTCTCCATCTCAGCCAAGTAACACTGCTGTCATGTGCAAGTAGACTCGATTGGAGGGCTTATTGGGTGAGTGCGGTCTGAGGGCAGGTGTCAGAATGATGCGGCAATGACCTTGGAGACACATTTGTGCACATCAAGCCATCAAGCCAGCTCTCACAATCTGTGCTCTATGATAAATGCCTTTTCAGGCATACAGGAAATTATGAAAACTAAGATGCAGGGACATTGGGAGAAACCTGAAAATAGGAACTCTTCCACTTTTCATGGGCCTATGCTTGTCCTAAATGGGATAGAGAAGTGAAAGGATATAGATACACAGAGCAGGGATTGGGAGATATGAGAAACAACATGGAGGTGGGAGTGGGAGAGATATATAGGGGAAGATATTCAGAGCCCTGCACGGATACAAATATGTGTATCCACATCTGCAAGAAATGGTCCGCAGATACCTGCATCATATTCGCAGATGTAGACATAAGGGCTGTGTTCACACAGCCTCCTTATTTCGAGACAACCGAGGTTGTTTAGAAATAAGGTTTTGGCTGTTCACACAACGCACGGTTGTTTCGGAACAACGGGAACCATTGTTCTGAAACAACCGCATTGTTTTGAAACAAGTTAAACCTAGTCTGTGGGCGAAACAACATTGTTTCACAACGGTTGTTTCGAAACAACGCCATGCGAACGTGTTGTTTCGAAATAACGGTGGTTTCAAAACGACTTGTTTCAAAACAACCGTCGTCTGAACATGTTGTTTCTAAACGACGGTGAGTCGTTTAGAAACAACTGTTGTCCGGAATTGCTATTTCGATTCCGGCTTTTCTCCTTATTTCGAAGTGACTTTTTTGCTAATTCGAAATAAGTCATTTCGAAATAAGGCATTATTTTGATACAAGTTGCTTCGAAACAACCGTATCGAAATAACCCCCTGTGTGTGAACACAGCCAATGTGGCTATCCGCAAATATGCAGTACTCTACTTATCCATAGAGCCCTGTGTGGATACTAATATGTGGAAACACATCCAATCTGCAGCTGCAAGAAATAATCTGTGGATATCCACATCAGATCCACGGATGCAGATATCCACAAATTTCTAGGACTTTAAAGATATGTACAAGGAGCGAGAGGATAAGAAGACAGAAGCATAACCTAAGAGTGGTTCTCAACCACTGTGTCAAGACACAGTACTCTGTCTCCATACAGTGGTAAGTGTATTGTGAAAGGCTGGATTTGGCCTGGGGGAGGTGGGCTGATGTGTCCTTTAGGGTCATGATATGCCACCAAGTGTGTCACGCCCTGAAAAAGGTTGGGAACCACTGCCCTAAGAGGGGAGAGACATGGAGATAGAGACTGGGGGCAGGACTACACAGTGGCAGCAGAAGAGAGAGAAGGAAAATACTTAAAATACCTTGCATCTCTCTCTCCAGCTGCCTACTGCCTTCTTACCACAGTGTCTTCAGTGCACTGAGTCAAAGGGAAATGCCCTGTCTTGGACTCTGCACTACTCTATTTACTGGACTGATCTTCAGAGATTGACTTCCTGATTGGCTGAGTGGGTCTTCACAGTGAATTGGCCTCCTTCAGTGAAGATGGCTTGTGAAGAGAAGGAGGGAATATTTATGAATGAGGAGGGGAAAGAAGGAGTAAGGAAGAGAGACTGAGGGCAGGATTTAGGGACTTGAGCAAGGAAAGAAATTGGAGCATCAAGGGAAGAGCAATCAAAAGAGCAACTGGAAACAATACCACTAAGACAAGAGACAAAGGGATAGAAAAAGAAAAAGACAAACTGGTAGGAAAATAAAAATTGGAGCTTTAAGGAGAGAAAGTGAAAATGGAGCTAGTATAACAAAGAAAGGAATTAGTACAAGGAAAAAGAAAGAGCAAGCCAGAGCTCATATAACTTTGTTAGAAAATGTTTATTTTGTTTACTGCAATTATTCTCCTGGCAAAAAAGGAGTCTTACCAGGAGAGCAAAGAGATTCAGAGAGTGTGGGGGAAGGGAGTAAGATACAATGGAGAGACTTTATTATTGGATTTGTAGCCTGGGTATGGGGCCAAAGCACTACTTTCTTCCTCAGTTTCAGCACTGGTAGTAAGCATAGGAGAAACTGCCACACAATACTGTTCAAACACAGTGTGTTCTTAAGAGTCCCTAAGAGGCAGAATTCAAAGTATGTCCAAGGACAAAGTTTCCAAGATAACTTGGTGAGAGATAATGTAATTGTAACCCATGTGCCTAAATAGGTGCAATCTCTTTTAGGGACCCTTATGGCTGGGTTACGTTGCTGGGCAGATTTTGCAGCCCAGAAACCAGAAACTTCTGGTAAGAGGGTAAGGAAGCACACTGAGCATGCTCCACAAGTTTTATTGTTTTGCTGGAGTTACATGCCCAGGGAGAAGCCTGAGAAGAGAAGCCTGGAGAGGAGCAAACAGAGAGCTGCAGAGGACATTGGCTAAGGGACTCAGTGAAAGGAGCTGAGCAGGAGTGGACTGCAGGATGTTTTCTCCCAGCTTTCAACTGCTTTGCAGGGGAGTTGTCTGCAGTGGAACTGAGAGCTGGATTGCCAGTGACCTGATTGCATGGTGTTGGCTGCACAGGAGGAGGAAAGGACTGCATGGCATCTGCCTGAAGATTCCTGCAGCTAGAGAGGATGAGGATTGCTTTCATTCTGCAGTCAAGCCCCAAGGACTTAAAAGACTGGAACTGAGATAAGGGTGACTCCACCTGAACTTTGGGACTCTTGGGTTTCTTACTGTTTTGTTTAAATGTATTATGGTTCTTTAGGATAAGGTGTGTTTAGTTAGTTAATAAAGTTCATTGTTACTTTTCTGTTGAGTAATAGTTTAATGTAGGATGGAAACTCTGAGCAGTCTTTGCTGTGAGTCCTTTTAACAACTGGATCCTGGCTCTCCAGTTGCTTTCATCAGGGGTTTTCTCTGTGAGGCACTGGAGAGGGGCAATTGAATGAATTTGAGCCCACCCTAGCAGGTTACATAATGAGATGGATTCACATCGCAAACTTTGATGGCTTAGCCAGATTTGGAACATCTCATAGTTCAATGGTGTTTGAATCAAATATTTTGGTTTGGTCCACTAAAAAGATAGGATCCACTGAAAAAAAATTGTATCTGAATTTGAGTTCAGATTAGGAACTCCCTAAAGTCCAACGATGTTTAAAGCTAGGGTTTTGGTTCAGGTCAATAATCAAAAAACAACAAATGAAACACCAGAATCAATGTGCTGTTGAACAAGATGACAGTGAAAATGCTACAGGGCAGCTGTAATTTGAAGGAAGCACTTTCTACATTTTATAAATCTTGTCACTGAGCTCTGTAAAAGCAGCAGACAGTGCAAGAAGCAAGAACAAATAGCAGTTTAGTAGTGAACTATAACAACTGAATCTAGGGAAATCGAAACGTGGACCAACACCTCCTAGTCACACAGAGTTAAAGTAGTTCAGACTGGAAATATATAATTTGAGACAATTGCACTTGCTCGTTTCTAAAGGTGAGCCGAAAAGCTTTTAAAATTGCCATGACCTGAGTTCAGGATTGTGTGCTTCTCCACTGATCGAATCACTAGTCCTGCAACAGTGCAGCTCCTATCCTGCTTTAATGGAAACAGTGGAAGAGAAGCATCCCACTCCCTCTATCCTCTGACTCTTTCAAAAAGGAAACATTCTTTAAGCTGTTGTAAATTATAAAGGAGCCCCTCAACACAAAATCTCTGATTTCACTTTTAAAAGGACATTTACTGTATTCATAATTCTGGCATTTCTATTTGAAATCTGTATACATCAAGCTAAAAAAATATGGTCTATCATTTTTAATAGTGGTAATGTATAGCACCTGAACAATATTCTCCTTTTCTCTAATAATAGTCCATAGAGAAGCTGATTGAAAAATATTTGCAGAATTGTGGGTTTGGGGTTTTTTTTTTCTATTTTGCATCATAAATTTTGAAATGTTGCACAATTATAGCTGGCTAGGAGGGGGAAATTACACTAACAATGTTGCAGATTTTTTCCCCTAATTTTCTTTGAAATTTCAAACTTCTCAACATTTCACAGCTTGCTCTACTACGAAAGCACTTGTATAAGATGTATCATCTTCTGTGCACTTTAGGCCACATTTCTAAAGGTATTCTAGCTCCTAAAGATGCAGATGGGCAACTTGTGGAATTTTCAAAAGCACCTAAGCTTTCAGTGATTTCAGTGTGAGTTAAGTGTATAGGCAGTTTTGAAAATCCCACGAGGAACATAGCTGTAACTTTACATTACTAAATACCTCTAAAAACCTGGCCCTTCACTAATTCTGAACGGTATTTAGAATCAAGTCAAATCATAGGGTTGGAAGGGACCTGTTTTAGGGCCACTTAGAATCTGGCATCCAGACTCAGTGGCCAACTTGAAAGTATTTCTTGCTCCTCCTCTAGCCTTCTCCATCTGCCAACTTCCCATGTCCCCAAGTCCTTCCAGTGAAATTAGTAGTCAACAGGTACTTTTTTACACCATGCACATTTAACCTGTGAAACACGTTGCCATGGGATTTTGTGATCACTAAAAATATAGCTGGGTTCAAAAAAGAATTCAAAGTTCACGGGCATAGGTCCGTCAATGGCTATTAGCCAAAATGGTCAGGGATGCAACCCTATAGTCAGGGTGACCCTAATTCTGACTGTCAGAAGTCAGAAGGAGATAACAGGTGGCTATCTCTCCAAAATTGCCTTGTTCTATACACTCGTCCATGAAGCTCTGGTACTGGCCACTTTTTGGAGACAAGATACTGGGCAAGATGTTCTGACCCAGTGTGACAGCTCTTATGTTCCCCATCTCCCAGAAGACTCAGCTATAGATTTGTCCTTTAGATGTTAATGATCACTAAATCCAGCAGTAGCTACTTGGTCACTACTCCACTGACTAGGCAGTATTGACTAATTAAAGATTGCTAGATTTGGCCCTGTATTTGTAAGACAAAGCATATTTCACATACTGGTTGGTGCATTCCAAATGAGATTTTTGCATGGATTGAGAGATAGGAATTCTCTTGTTCCTCTGATTTCATGGGTCCTTAGGAACTTTTAGCAGAATGTAGTCTGGGCATGAACCAAAGCTCATTGAAGTCAAAGAAAAAGATTCTCATGGACTAAAACTTTGGGTCAAGCCCTAAATGAGCAGCCCTGTGGAAGAGAGAGCAGGAAGTAGAAATGCCCAGATAGCTCTGTAGTGACTACACTGGGTTTTGGTGTTGTAATGGGAGAGATGGTACTTACAGAATTATTCTCAATAAGATTTTGGTCCACCATCCCTCCTCATTGGCAATTCAACCACTTATTTTGCAGAAATCATTATTTCTATGCCATCTCCCATCAGAAATTTTGGAAAACAGACTAAACATCTCAGGGGAAGCTTTAACATATAGATCAAATGCAGCATAGATATATAGTGTGGGTCACAATGGTGCATGCTAAGCCTCTAGAGTCTGAACAGAGTCCAAGCATTGCCTTCCTGAAAGCTTAAGCCGGGGTAGCCATTTATTTTTGTCAAGTTCCAGATTTCTTGGTCAAGATCCAGACTCCAGAAAAAACAACAACAAAAACAAAAATAATGGTAAATATAAGTCAATAGATTTTGGGGTCTGCTCAAAAGCATCTGGCAGTCCAGATTTGGCCTATGGTCCACCTATTGACAACCCCTGGCTTAGATCATGTGGCCCCCTGCCAAATCAATACAATCTATACTGACTCCTCATACTCTCCCTGTAGCTTACACACACCTTCTCCCAGAACTCCATTCAAGGATGTGATCATTCTAGTTTACCTCTTCAAGGAACATGTGGTAGGTGTAACATGTTAAACACAGAGGCTATGTCTACACCTAAAAGCTTAGTTCGGACTTTCTTAGTCCGAACTAAATAGTTCGAAAGTTAGTTTGAACTAAGCATGTTTTTTAAGTTTGAACTAACTTTTTAGTTCAAACTAGTCATGCTTTTTTTAGTTCGAACTAAAAAAGTGTGACTAGTTCGAACTAAAAGTTGGTTTGAACTAAAATACCACTCTTAGTTTGAACTAACCGCTAGTTTGAATTTATTTAGTTCCAACTAGCATGTCTCCATTGGGCCAGTCCAAATTAAAAATGCAAATTAGTTCAAACTAAGCAGCTAGTTCGGACTAACCAGCCGAACTAACTATTTTGAACTAAGCTTTGCTTAATTAGAACTAAAAAATTTTTTCATTTGAACTAGGCAAAGCCTAGGGTTGACAGGGTTCAAATTAGTTCAGACTAAGTTTGCTTAGTGCGAACAAATTTGCTAGTGTAGACATAGCCAGAGACACTTTGCATAGGATTCTAACAAACACACTGTTTCTTTTTACATAAACATGAGAAATATATAGAGTATAAATAATACAGAAAACAAGAAACAACTTGAATACAAAGCCCCTCAATCTAGTTCAACCTTCCTTTCATGTCTCTACAGGCCCATATTCGTTCAGATAGGCAAGGTTCCCTTTACCTCATTAAGCTCCTTCACCAACTTCCCTCATCTTGAGCTGGTAAAAAAGGTGGAAAACTCCAAATAGATCAGCTCCTGACCTTTATAACCATCTTGTCCCTGTCTCAGGTGACTCCTATATCTGCCTTCCTAGGTGACTTCATTGCTAGGCAACCTATCCCTATTCAGGTAGGGAATCAATCTAAACGTCTCAAATGTTTGTATGTGAATACAAGACCATCCTGGGTTAACAACCTTTGTTGTCTGCCCTATGTCACAACAATTTGGAACTTTAGTCCACAGAAAAGGCAACTAGCCCCCACATTCAAAATGGAGTTTGTAGATACATACTGAGAGTTTATAACCTCATACAGAATTCATAATTTAAACACACAGATTCCCAAACCATGACACTATCAGACTGTATGTTGGCCTTGGGGTTCTGATTGTTCATTTGGGCTTAATCCTACCTGGAAGGTGGAGTAGGCAGGGCTCAAATTATGTCCTAATCTATTTGTATTACAGGAGACTCTGATTCAGAGAATAATTCTCTGCCAAAGAAGTCTGGCACTCAGTAGAGTTCTATTGTTAGCCCCCACTGAGAATAGAATTGCTAGCACTGGGTCTGGTACTGCAGATGGGAACTATTTACCCACCTCCACCCAGTACTTCCTTATGTTGGTCTATTCTACTCAGCCCATCATCTGCTGCTCTCTCTATTCAGTAGGCATGGACAATCATCATTAGAAGGACAATTTCCACCCCCTATCCTGACGCCCAGGAAACCTGAAAAGTGACTTCAGCTGTTGGATCTGTTCTCTGGGAACACTTACAGGGAAGTGCACATCTGGCCAAATCATCCCTGCAGGTGAGTTCTGCAGCAAGAGAAAGAAAAAAGTTTAGTTTTTCAAAACATAATTATTTCTGTTTATGTCTTTTTTCAAACATTCAAAATGATATGCGGAAAAAAAATATTGTTCCTGGCTTATGAATTGCAGGGTGAAATTTTTCATGCTGTTTGATTAGCATACCGGCAAGGTAAACCAGGCAGCTTTCTACCATCTTTGTCTGTCTAAGAGGATGCAACCTTTTCTTTCTGGTGTGAACCTTACCATTATAAAAGAGAGGAGGGTGGCTGGCAGAGCGTTCTTTAGAACTTGCTCTCCCAAATTTGGTGACCTTAAGGGAGCGTAGCAAAAGACGGCTGTTAAAGCAGGGTTTAGGAGAGTGTGGAGGTCTTGTTTTTCATAACCTTGGAATGAGAAGGACCTTTTTTACAAGTGGCTCACTGGAAGAATTTCTTTTTTAATAATTTTGTTAATTCTGCTAGGATTTTGTTACTGTACATCTTAGGCACCAATTCTCAACCACTTTGTCAGGACACATTACTGTGTCACCACACAGCAGTAAGCTTGTCATGGAGAGCGATGGAGGTGGCTGGATTTGGCCTGAAGTGGGTGGGCTAGTTTGTCCTGTAAGGTTGCGATATGTGTGTCAAGACCTGCAAAAGGTTGAGAACCACTATTTTAGGGCACTGGAGCTTTGTACAGATATCTTTTAATTATTATTTAAATTGACAGACATGATTAAATGTGTTATTCAGACAGCTTCCACTGCCAATTTCAAAAGCCTGTTGCAAATAATGGACACATTTACACCTTCTCAGAAAAAGGGTGCAAGAATCTTTTCACATGGGAAGTGTTAGATAACCTAAGTATAGCATTATAGAAGTATAGGCCTCTTTAATTAATCAAATTCTGCACTCACAACTGACTTCAGAAAGATTGCCTGGGCCATAGATAAGTGCAGAAGTTGGTCCTATTTGTTTACACATTACTTAGCCTCGATGCATGCACTCAGTGTAATAAGAGTGTGACACAAATGCTGGTAAAGGATTGAACTTTATTTCCAGCTGCTACTTATCTGGCCTAAGTCAGAATTTCAAAGGTTAATTCCTCTGTCACAAGACTGAGGTCAATATACATTGACTCTAGTGGTTCCTGTTACACCCAGCTCCCATAAAGGCACATGCTGGTAGCAGAACTTGCCCAGGTATTGGGAAAGGCTACCCGAAAATACCAAACCAAGGAAGTCAGCATCAGTGGAGACAAGCATTCTGTTTTCTGTAGAGCCAATTGACT
Source organism: Podocnemis expansa (assembly GCA_007922195.1). NCBI lineage: Eukaryota > Metazoa > Chordata > Testudines > Podocnemididae > Podocnemis > Podocnemis expansa. Next base: position 125,807,481 of record ML681963.1, read on the forward strand.
GTAAAATAAAATAAAAGGAGGGAAAGATTTTAAATTCTCTTCCCACAAAGGTCAAAGTTACATTAGACATCTAGATACACCTAAAAACTCCTAACTGTGTATTAGAAATTATATCAAACACATGACAGAGGTAGGTAGAATAAATTGAATGATCAAGGCCTGGTTAGGAGATGGTTTGTATTATTTTGCTCTTATTTATAGCATTCTCCATTCACAACACAGTACAGGTGCACCCACACAATAAAAAAAGTTGGAAGAAACCAGAAATGTGAACGTCAAAGGAGACATCAACAGGCAAGTGAAAAGTCACTGCAGACATGTACTCATATCACCCCCTCACGGTCAATGATTCACACAATGACATCTGCTAACAAGTAATGAGGCTATCGTGGCCACTATTTTTCAGAGAATGTTAGCCGAATTATATAGTGCTGTGCTGTAATTTGTTCCAGGCATCTAAAATATTTAGGTTCTCACCATGGGAGGGCTTGAGCTTTCAGGAGATGCTCAACACCTGGCAGGATCTGGCCTTATTTGTTACATGATCTGAAAAGGGATACACTGCCATTGCTTAATATACCAGCTTTCACAGATAGTTCTGATCAGGTCTGTGTTGTGGAACGAAGTTCATGGAAAAGGAAATCAATGAGGAAAAGATTCTGGATAAACTGTGGACCAAATTCTAATAAACTATTCCAGATTCAGAAATAGATAACTCATCAGAATCCAGACTCCACTGTTAATTTTACTACTTTAGTTCTACAACTGACTTTTCCCTTCTCAGATCACAGAGTAACAAACTTAGTTTACATTTACACAATTACTCACTTGTCTTTAAAACAATGTTTTTAGTCTATGGGGACTCTGTTAAGTAAAAAACTTAGAATTTTGTGACTCTGCAAGCTCCAGTGAATGGACTGGCTGCCATGAAGGCTCATCCTGACTGAGTCCATTGAGGCTTTTTTTTAAAAAGTCCATTGAGGCTTTTTTATTTCTGGATATTTTGCTCATATGTTTATGACTCGTTATAGTCCTATAGCGTGAGTACAGGTCAAGACACAAACCTCCCCATGCTCTAGTATGAAATGGCTCAAATGATGACCCAGTGCTCCTATCCCAACAGATATGCATCAAGAAAAGCAATGTTGCCAACAGCTAGGGGGAAGCAAACACACAAATTTTCTCTAATCGCTGTATAGGCTTTGCTAATAGGCTGTGCCAGAAGATGGATGGTGATGACTGCAGCTTGAACTATTAGAAGTTTTATCCTTTTCCTAAGTATAGCATAGAGCAACACGCTCTACCATCTTGGTAGCTGCTAATACTCCATGTAATCATGACACGTGCAAATAAGAAAATCAAGATCTCTAAACAATCATGTAAGACTGTATCAAATAGCATGGTGGTTTGTGATATAGTAGTCTACTTAGACTGTGAGGCACAGGCTGAGAGACCACGGGTATATTTTTTATCTTACCCTCTTCCTTCTGAAGGAATTTATTAATCAATATGTAATGGTCTATGACCAGTCCAAAATGTTGAAATCTGTCAACATTCTCTGGCTGAAATAGTAAAACTTAACATTTCTGAAGCATTTTATTTGCTCATAGAGTAACATGTATTAACCAATGAATCCTCACAACATTTCTGTGAGGTAAAGATTATTATCTCCATTTTACAGGCCCTGTGACTGATGCAGTACAGTGAATTGGCCTCCTCAGGGCCCCACAGTAAATCAATACTAGAGACAGGATTAATGCTCAGCACTGACTTCTGGCCCTGGGCTTATTTCTCCAGGTCACTCTGACTTCCTAATAGCGTCCTACCTACCACAATACCATACCACAACTCCTTTTTTTAAAATTTGTATTTAAACACAAATGCATACAGCTCTTTACAGAGTAGTTGTCATTTCTTGTCACCTTGAAGATCCTTTGTACATTTTATGGGTTAATTTTCCAGCCAGGCTTCAAGCCAACTGTAACAGGACTCTGGCTGGAAACTTTAGTTAGGTCCTCAGGTTCAATGGGTTCAGTAGGCACAACACCAGGAGATAAAGGTAAAAAACAAATAGTTTTATTAAACAAACGGACAAGAAAGAAAGGAAGTAGGAAAGGACCAGTGCTTACACCCCTTCAGCAGATGGGAACTCCATATAACGACTGTTGGTGCAGAGCATGGAGAGCAGTGACTCGTGGTGGCAAACACAGCAGTTATCCTGATGACAAATTTCCAATAATTGAAAACTATCACCTTTTATACACTTAGCCAAGGAAAAGGGGAGGGAGAGTTAGGGGCTTATAGGCTATATCTACATTAGGACAAGTTAGTTCAAACTTGTTAGTTTGAACTAAGAAGTTCAAGGTTAGTTCAAGCTAACCTCAAACTTATTACTTCGAATCAACAACGTGGACTAGTTCAGACTAATGTTAGTTCAAACTTGTTTACTTTGTTAGTTCGAACTAACTGCTCTTAATTCAAACTTATTAAGTTTGAACTAAGAGTTAGTCCTGGTCTCCACTGTACTTAATTCAAACTAACACTCAAACTAAGTGCTTAGTTCAAACTAACCGGTGGTAGTTACTGATTCAAACTAAGTGTTCATTAGTTCAGACTAATGAATTCCTTAGTTTGAACTAATGAAAGCCTGACGTAGACAGGTAAAAAGTTAGTTCGAATTAAGTCTCCTTAATTCAAACTAACTTGCCAGTCTGGAGATAGTCATAGTGTCTCATTCATTAGACATTCTGGCATTGGGTACATTTCCTGCAGGTTTCTTATCTCTTGTTTTGCAAAGTTAGCAATCTCTGTTTTTCTTCTTCAGGCCTGCAAGGCCACATGTCTAGAGGACTAATTTACTGCCTGCCTTTACAGGGGTAACTGGTCAGGGCTGATTGATGGTGACAAGACCTACTATTCTATGCTTATCCCATAACAAATTCTTCCATGGGAGCTCCGTCTAGCTACACCAACTTTTACTTGCATAGAGGCAGTTTTGTGCCTGTACACCATTGCATCCACAGTGAACTGCAAACAAAACCCGGAGTCTTAGACATCTGGCTGCCTATTAATTTATTCACCTAATTCCTGTTCATTCATTCACCTCAATTCATTGTTGGTACAGAACTGCAGGCTCAATTCATTAGAGATCATCACTGAAAATCAGGTCCTAAGTGAACCTTGATTCTATAGTGATAAGTGCAGATTAAGAACCTGAACAGAATAGGACCAAATGGATGCATTTTTACAGTAATTAATTAAACATCTAGTGTAACAGAATCATTTCAGAACCCACACCTCTGACTGTTGGAAAGCATTGTAACCTAGAATAACTGTACTATTAGCTACAATAGAACACTCAGCAGTATTACCATTATTCCTAGGACATATAATAGACAGTAGTTTCATTTATTAACAGTAATCACCTCATAGATAGTCATAGATCAGTGAAGGTTTTCACATCACTTTTAACTGCCAAAGGCAAGTGGAGGAAGAAATACCTGACTGTAGTTAGACAAAATTAGAAAACAGTACCCTATATTCCCTAGGCAGTATTTCTTTCTCTAATCTTGGTGACACTGGCAAAGAATAAGCTATGGGACAACAGCAACATCTGCCCAGCATCATTGCAAACTGTGGCCTGGTTAATATTCCAGTGAAGCCCCTGTTCTGTGGGAGTTTGGAACTTGGGTGCAAAGATTTACATTGGCAAAAACTCAGCATAAAGTTTCCACTGAGAAGTGCTCTTTCCCCCATCTTATTCCATATTTTTTGACAAACTGGTTTAGCCAACCCCAGCATTAACACTGTTAATGATTTTTTAAAAATCCAGCAAATACTATATGTGCTGGGAATGTAGGCAGTTGAACAGTTACCCCAGTTTGGATAGCCCAAGCAGTGTAGTTACTGGGAAAGCAAGTGTATGGGGATCTGCAAAAGGTAGCTCCATGCTGGTCCTTCCTATGTCAATCTTGGACGGGACCAATGGCTGGGATCCAAGGGGAAAGCCATGAGAGTCCATAATTATTTGGATCCAATTTCATTAACACCCAACACAAAGGAGCTGCAACTGCTGTTTCATTCCATAAGCAGCCCAGCTTTTGGACAGGGGACATTCACTATGTTCAGCATAACACCCATGCTCACTTCAAGCACCTGAAGTCATTTTGCCTATATGTGATAAGAAATCAATATGACTAAGTGTAATAGTTTCACAAGCACCTTAATGCCTTAGGAACCTAAGTAGCATTTTTAAAAATGATTTATGTCCATATGGACCTAAATTTCATTAATTTTCTGTGAGATTTAGGCTTTTAAAACTGTGGTTTTCAATGGAACTTAAGATGCTATGCTCAACTCCTTGGTCATCTAGTTTTCTTTTTTCCTTGTGATTAACTGTTCTCTGTATGTATTTGTTCACCAGACATCCTACAGTTTAAATTTCATGCATCTGATGAAGTGGGATTACACCCACAAAAGCTCATGTGATGAATAAATGTATTAGTCTTTAAAAATCCCACAGAAGTCCTTATTAGTCTTCATTAGGTGCCTCTGAAAATTCCAACATAAGTGTCAAAGACATGTTTGAAAATAGGACTTAGAGTCCCAAGTTACTTAGATTGTTTTGAAAACATTACCCAATATTTTCTTAATTCACTATTGCTTTTATTCTTAATATAGATTTGCAACACATATTAGCAGTGTATCAGTTCTCATCTGGCATCACATTTTTTTCTTAGGTGTGCAGAAAAGTGTGGTAATGGGCCCCTTTTTCCAGTCTGCACAGCTGATACCGCTTTTTGCAGCAGTAGTGGTCACTGCTGGATCTTCTGTAGAGTATGTCCCACAGGTGTTATGATGATATAAATATCAAGTGTACATATGGAATATGAATAAGCATCCAGACTATGTCTACACTGGCAAGTTAGTCCAGACTAAGGAGGCTTAGTCTGGACTAATTTAGCCCATGGCCACACGAGGCTTTCCCTAGTTCAAAATGAGAAATTTCTTAATCTGAACTAAGGAACTCTTAGTTCGAACTTGTTAGAACTGGTGGTTAGTCTGGACTTAAGCACTTAGTTTGACATTTAGTTCGAACTAGGCGCTATGTGGCCATGGACTAATATTTGGCTCAAGCTTAAAAAGTTTGAACTAAACTAGTTAGTTCAAACTAAGCGCATGTTCTAGTTCAAACTAAGCATTAGTTCGAACTAGAACACATGCTTAGTTCGAACTTATAAGCACGAGGTTATAAGGTTAGTTTGAACTAACATCGAACTTCATAGTTCAAACTAACAAGTTCGAACTTCCTGTGGCTAGCATAGACATAGCCCTAGAGTGCAGCACCCAGAAGAGAGTTTTGCTCTTAGCTATATATCTTTCAACCACCAAACCTGTGATATAAACCATCAACCCGTATGATACATGAATGGACCATGTGACACACGTGTCTGTTTTTTGTTGCACCATAGCTGATAAATTATGATTCATTATCTATTATAAAAACATTTTCTTATGGAATTACTCAAACTAGTTTTTGCAAAAATCTGCATGGTAAGGAGGATGGACTGGATAGCACCTTTAAAAGATTGCAAAACTGGTTTATTTAATTTACACAGTGAGAGAAAACAGCCTTAAAACAAGTTATAGCTTAAAAAAGATCTGCCAATTTGGCAACAAAACATAACTGCCCTAATTGTTTGGCCAGTTGTGCTCCAAATGGAGTTTCAAAGATGGAACTCTTCCAGGCTGGTTTCAAAAGTCAATGCACCTGTTCCTCACCCCAGTGGATGAATGTTATTTACTGACACTCACCTCCTTTTTTGAGTGAGTTCTTTCCATGTTGTTGGTGCTGCATCTCCCAGTCCTCCCAGAAGCTCTTGTTTTTTGTGGCGGTGGGCACCTCTGCTATCTCTCATTTCCCCAGGAAGCAAAAAAGAACCTGAAAATGGAGCTGCCCAGAAACCAAGAAGTGATTTCAAGTATAGTTGGAGTAGGAAAGAAGCTGTAGCATTTTCACCAGAAGAGAAGGAGCATGAAATCTTCTCTTGTCCCATAGGAAGTTGCCCTCATTCCCCTCTAGGTCTTTAACTGCACCCTGGAGGGAAGAAGAGTGAGGTAGAGCAGCTAGAGCTCAAGAGCTGTGGGCGTGCCCTAAAGCACAGGTGAATTGACTGAGACCCAGCATGGTAAAATATGGTTAAGGTCTTTATCCAGAATCTTTCTCACAGGTGTAAAAATAAAGGACAGGTGATTTAAAAATCTGGCAGTCTGCCCTGATGTCTGTATGTAACTCTCCCTATTGTTGCTGAATAACTCAATCTCTTGCACCAATGTTGCATCCTCAGTGGTCAGGTGGAGCACAGGATACATTTTCCTTCATGGTTTGGAGGTTTGCTGACATGCAGTACAGCAATGTGGACAGTATTAAATATACTGAATGTCTGATTCTCATTTACACTAAGGCCTCTTTATACCACTCTACCAGTGTAAAAGGGCCTTAAAGTGGACATAAATGTAATTTAAACTCACTTTAAGGCTGTTTTTCATGGTCATAGTAGTATAAAGTTACCATGCTATAACTAAGAATCAGGCTGTGAATCTGCTTTGTTAAATTATTTCATGCTTTAAAGTAAGAGTTTCCATAATCTTTCGACCAATGGGACTGTGAGCAGATTGGTCTAATTTTTTTCCCTACATCATTCCTCTCCACATTCTCAAGGGCTAGTCAATTACCTTGAGCAGCACTAGAAATTAAAAGATGCATTTTTGTAAGCCATTCTGCCTGTTCCTCAACCAAAAGCTGCAGAAAAGTGAAAAAGGAAGGTGCTACTAGCAATTCATGTAAATACATGTCTACTTATTTGATGCACCTTAAAGTTTCCCCCAAAACTGTCTCACCCACTTAAAATGGGTCTTGGAATTACAAAAAGGGCATATTATTATTTCTGTTATTATTTGGGGCATATTATTATTTCTACTATTATTTTGTGCATAATATTATTTCTAATTATTATTCAGAAATATTATTCCTAAGCAAAAGAGACTCAAAAAGACCCTTTCCCCCCCCCAACTTTCTGACCTCCATCAACAGCTGTCTGTCCTGCTCTGCCCACTTAGGAGGCTGACTCTTGCTAAAGAAATTGCTTCTGCATGAGGTTGAATATAAGTCTTCATTTATGAGCCAGAGAGAAACCAATCTGTTCCTCGGCAAAAATTGCCAGAAAGAAGACCGCAACCTGTCACTGCCACTCCATATGTAAAGGCCAAAAGGTACAAAGACCAAAAACAAACAAAAAAAATATTGTGAAGGATGTAAATTCACAGCTTTGGACATTGGGATCCTCTGATAAATTAGAATTAGCAACTCTTTAGCCCTGAAACTTCTGGGTTTCAGTGAGGACAGTGATTCCATTTCCATGAACCCACTCAATGATTGGTCTCTCGTGCTGGTGGCTTTGTGATTTGGACTGAGACTAACAGGAATTGAACTAAGACAGCCACTTACCTTCACCTCTGCCATGACACTACCCTCAGCTATGTGTTTTCCAAGGGCCTCAATACACTTTTTTGATTTGACTGGGTGCAGAATAAATTCATGATCCATTTTGTAGTGATAGAGGTCCACAGAACAAAATAACCACAGTGACCTAATGGACAGAGCACCGGTTGGAGGGTACGTCTACATGGCAGGCACAGGATCGATTTGCTCCTAACACAGACAGACTCATCTTAGTTGTAACTTGCTCATTTGATAAAATAGAAGTGAAGAGGAAATGGTGTGAGTTTCAGCATGGGCTGTCCAAACAAGTACAGACCAAGGGAGGTCAGAGATGTATTCAGCCCATGTTGCAGCAATACAACTTCTATATGGAATGTTCTATATAATAATGTTGTTGTTACTGCAGTTACTCTAAAGAAAACCAGTAAAAATCTGTTGTGAAAAATAATAAAAACAGAATGAAACATGTTCATATTACAAAAATCTCTTTTGCAAGGAGTTGCCACATTGGCATGACTAAAAGTTAAGCATACACAGCAAAACAAGGTATGATTCCCTCAATTCTGTAGGCACATTGTAGCCATCATGAGCACCCTCCTTGAGTTGTAGGACACCTCACTCCCAATAACTATTCCCATGAGGATCCCACCCTCTTGGTTGTCTCTTATCATCACGTGGTGTGGTCATTCCTAAGCTATATCCAACAAAATTCCACATCATGCTGCACCACTTCTAGAATAGCATCTGTAGGCTCCAACTTATTTCAGTACTTTTGTAACTTGAGAGTCACGTTTTTAAAATGGTGTCATCCTGATAGGTCATTGGATTTATTTGAGTTTTTTTTCTTGGCAGATCATCTTCTTATGTTGTTGAGTTTTTTTTAATGTTATCATTATCCCTGGACAATAAAGATCCATGTTGCCAATTCTTGCAAGTTCATTGCCAGTCTAGTGCTATGGAATGCTTCACTCCATGAGGCATCTCCTTGCAAAAAAAAGTCCTTTTTTTTTTTTTTTTTTTTTTTAAAAGTAAGTGTCTAGCAGCTCAGGAGCCAAATCAGCAATCAATACAACCCAAAAGAATCACAGTAGTGCCAATGCCTTGTTTCATTTACTAAGGTATTATACATTCATATTTGAACAGTATGAGAGGGGAAATATATAGTTCATACACCTATTACTGCAGCTAAAATGACTGGCCAATTATTATTATTTTATCAACTACAATTCATTAATAATATACCAAAACATCTTGACTGGTTAATAACTTAGATTGGTTAATAATTGATTCTCAAGATGTTTTAATGTCAATAGCAGCAGGTGACAAATTAAAGCCACTTGCAGTTTGCGAGCAGGGGTTAAAGTAAGGGGGAAATGCCCTGGACCATTCTAGGCCCCCTATTTTAGATGGGCAGCATTCCAGGGCCCCTAAAAATAGGGGAATGTGCCAGAATGCTGCATTCTGGAGCCCACTAAAAATAGAAGGAATGCGTGTTCACCTAAGGCCAGCTCAGGGAAGAGGCTGCGGGCTGAGGTAAACGCGGCCACCCTCCCCCCCCCCCGGGGTATATGGCAACCCTGCCCTTTCCTGCTGGGCCCAGGCAGCGCATGCAGCTCAGATCCAGTCTCAGGCCTGTCACCCTCTCACTGGCCAGGTGGTTGGCCAGCACCGGAGCCTCCCTCCGTCCAGCCTAGCCTGGCTCCTCAGTGGAACAGGTAAAGTGGCCCTGGGGGTTGGGAACAGTCAGGCTCCTGCAGGGCAAGGGGACGGGGGAAGAATTGGGGAGGTGTGGAGGCATTGGGGGGGGCTGAAATGGGTGGAGTGGGGCAATGGGGACAACGGTACTGAAGGGGCCTGGGAAGATGTAGAGGGGTTGAAGGCTGAAGGAGGTGGAGTGAAGCTGGGGGAGCTAAGGGGTGGGGGGGTTAGGAGGGCTGAAGTGGGGATGTGGGGGCAGGGAGCTTAGGGAATGAGGATGGACAAAGACATGGGGAAAGGGGCATCTGACGGGGGCAGGCGTTTTGGGGGCAGTAGATGAGGTGGGTGCAGGCATTTATGGGGTAGTAGCTAGGGTGGGGGCAGTAGCTGGGGTGGGGAGGCAGGCATTTTGGAGGCAGTAGCTGGGGAAGGAGGCAGGTGTTTGCAGGGCAGTAGCTGGGGTTCGTGAAGGGGGGCCTGGGCCTGCGCCTGCTTGAGGAGGGCCCAGACCTGTGTGGCGGGGGACCTGGAAATTTAGGAAAGTTCTGGGACCTGCCAAATTATACATTAACCCCCGCTTGTGAGCCTGAACCTTAGTGTCACTGAGCATAGGCAGTTATCCTTTGGAAGAAGGCCTTTTTCATTTAGGAGGTGCTTCAACAAAACAATGAAAAACAAACTCTTTTGGTAAAATTTGGTTAATTTTAGTTATTTATGTGACTCTTCTAGATGGCAAGACAGTTGTATTGAGTACAAAGGGATTGTTTTAAAACATCAGAAGTATATGGCCATGTACTGAGATCCTGCCAGTTCTTAGCTCAGTATGTCTTTTCAGTGTGTATTTCTGGATATAGAAACTACAATCTGTAAGACATAAGGTAACTGCAGAAGTCCTCACTGACATCAGTGGAGAACTATTTTATTGTTGCGATGCCCATCATAGTGATATCTAAACACAGTTTATTTGGCTGAAACTGGGCCCTTGACTAAAAGAAGAGTAACACTGTGCTTCCCAGAAGCCAATAGCTTTCAACCTGAGAATGGAGACGTATGTTCACAATGAGTTGAAAGTCTTACAACTCTTTCTAAATGTAGTCAGGTTTGCACTGAACATATTGTTACTACCAACCAGGAGGGAAATAATATGAAGCCTTCCCTTCAGCCTCCATCATCTTCACACTTGGACAGCCAGTTCCAGAGGAGCATAGGTTGTTCAGTGGGACAAAGATGGAGAAATGGTCTTTTAGGTACCTTGGGCCTGAACTGTTTTGGGTTGTGGAGAGCTAAGGCTGCTGACATGAAATTGCCAGTGTTCCAGAGTTATTAGCAGAGCTGCTGAATTAAATTCCTGGTGTGTTGCAAATGTAGAAGCATGAAAGTGACTTATTTAAACATTCTTATGGTAGGGAAGGATTAGCCACTTGAATTTCATCCGCATGTCTACTGGCAGCAAGTGCCCTATGTTTGCATGCAGGAACAGACAGTAGCAAATTAGTTTACTAACAAAAGGTGAAGAGAATGGCCCCTTAAAATGTCTGATGATTCTGATTTCTTGCTTCTCTTCATGCTACTACTCCTCCTTTTACTACACAGTTACATGCAGTAGACCAGTGGTTCTCAGCCACTGTGTCAGGACACATTACTGTGTTGCCACAGAGTAGTAAGTGTGTTATGGAGAGCTGGGAAGATGGTTGGATTTGGCTTGGAAGGTGTGGATGGACTGGTGTAGGGTTGTGATATGTAACCAAATGTGTTTCAACCTGCCAAAGGTTGAGAACCACTGCAGTAGACCAAGGGTGGTATTCTAGATCAGCACATGCCAAAAGGAAGAAAAATGCCCTTCTCTGACATATGTATGGTACTGTTGGTGCAGAGGGTGATTAAGCACCCTCATGCGCTCTGACTTAGACATGCCCTTAAAAACTTGGGGTGGGGGAAGGGGTAAGAAATATTTTTCTCTGTTATTATCCTGGGACACTTAGGAGAGGTATGCACAGGTTCAAACATTATACAATAGTGGAGTTTCCTGGGATTACTTAGAGCAAATACAATAGATTTTCTTGACAAATGTTTTTAGAAAATTTAAGCCATGGATAGTAGGTATGGAATGAAATTCTGGGCAAGATCAACGCTGCGCCAAATTTGCAGCCATAGATCAGAGTTTCCAGCTTACACTAGAATAGGACAAAGAGTCCTGTGGCACTTAAAGAATAACAAATATGTTTATTGCATGAGCTTTCATGGGAGAAAATCCCAGTGATGAAGTGGGATTTTTCTCCCCTGAAAGCTCATTCAATAAATACATTCATTAGTCTTAATTGCCACAAGACTCTTTGGCTATGTACGCACTTAGTGAAATCGATTTAAGTTAAGTCAATTTAATAAAATTGCTATAAAATCATTAAATCAATTTAACTTAAATTGATTTAACATGTCCCCACTAAAAACTCAAATCGAACTAGAATGTCTATGGACAGGACTTGCTAGTTCGATTTAGGAGAGGGGCACCATGGGAGGTGTGGGAAGATAGCCCCCTAAAAGGACCATGCCCCCACCCAATATACAGAAAAAGGACAGCACCCTGGGAAGGATAAAGGCAAAAGTGTAAAATTGAAATAACATGTACACACAGTGTTATTTCAAAATAACAGTTTTGATTTAACCATCATTTTGATATAATACTGGGTTTTATACAGGGGCAGCCAAATTTACGGAACTTAAGAGCCACACAAGTTGATTATTAAACCTTCAAGAGCCGCACTGAGGCATATAGACATATACTTTTACTTACTAAATTGATTTGCTGATGTTCTTCTGCGAGCCACACTTTTTCATTCAAGAGCCACATGCGGCTCCTGAGCTGCAGTTTGGTCATGATTGTTTTATTATATCAAAATGACTTTCCTTACTGTGAGATAAGGGAGCGCCCTATCTCAATATAAGGAAATGTAGTGTCAACCTGCAATCTTTTAAATCAAAATAATCTGTATTATTTTGATTTAAAGACTATGTATAGACATATCCTTTGTTTGTTTTACTGAACTAGACTAACTCAACTGCCCTTTTGGATCTTGGCAACTAGAATAGGAAAATCCGTGGGTGATGTAGAGCCATCATAATGTTCCATAGGCCATCATCCATGTACAGGGGCACAGCCCTATTCCCCAATAACCTGCTTAGCTGCTGGAGTGTCATGCTGGGACTGCTCTAATTTTTGCTGGAGACCAGACCAGCCCCTGTCTGCCTTTGGGATGCAGGAAGCATAAAGTTGGCTTAAATCTTTTCCCCACCCATCTCCAGTCTTGCTTTGAGTGCAGCTCAGCTAGATTAGAGAACACAGATTCTTTGACTGTGGCTAGTGCATTGCACAAACCATACAGGAAGAGTTAACAAAAATATTACGGCTTTCTGAGAGTGATTTACAACCCTGACTTCCCTGTATTCTTTTCATAGAAACTAAGCAAATTGTAGGTTATTCATGGAAAAAGTCTTAAGTTATGAAAGACACGGCAGCTCTTGTGCCAAATAGCTTGTCCCAGTTATTCTTCATAACTGCATTTAGGTAAGAACAAGTTAATTATTAGGACTCTTTCATGTTCTGCACTGTATATATTCATAGCACAGAACCAATTATAGAAAATGCTAATTCCTGCACACCTGCATGTTTACTAAAAGGGCCCTGTGTTCTGTGATTCAAACTGCTGCAGAGCTGAGCTTCCAAATCTCAACTGTCATTTAAAAAAAGAATTCTAACTCTCATGGTTATAGAAGAAAAACCCTCAAAACCAGGTCTAAAGGAAAAATGAAGCAACGTCATCTTCCTGAGTCTACAGACAGCTTAAAACAATCATAGTAAGTGTGAAGTGCTCCTTTCATTTAATTCCTGGTCCTCACAGCCATGGACTTAGCCATTTTTCAAAGTGCCAGAGAATTCAGCATTTTTGCTGTGGAATTTGCCATTTTGCTTCTGCTATACATCTTACATTGTCTCCCTGCCCTACTGGGATCTGTCTGCAACTGTCCCTTACTTTCATCACAAAGGAGGAATTAGCTGAATTACAGTTCCCTGTAGTTTCCATTCATTTGGGTGACCTACATAATTCACTTGTGGATTTGCCCCTTCATGGCAATGTGGTCAAACTAAAGTTCTGCCATTAAAATTTGCATATCATACCATATCTTCATGACTTTTCTATGTACATCATATATCTGTTGGTAATACTCTGTGATAAATTGCATTTTTCAAGTGCCTTCAAACATCATGAGTATTTTTAACATTCTCTGAGTAGCTTCCAACAGCTGCTTTGAATGGACAAATTCCAAACTGACTAAAAAATGCAACCCCCCCAATTACATTGTTCTAAGCTGTAAAATGAGCGATATTCAGCCCTAGATCAATGATTTAATTAAGGTTTGATACCTCATGATTCATCAGGAACTGAAAGAGAAGCTCTATCACATTGGAAAGAAGAGATTCCCTCAATTTTGTTTTTTTCATTTTTAGACCTCAGTCCCAACTTGTTTCCCACATCTGAGCCTTGATTTGTTGAGGGTCTTGTCAAGAAGGAAACAAATGAACACCCATCCTGAGTTCTCCTAGCTCAGGGGTCTGCAACCTGTGGCTCCAGAGCTGCATGTGGCTCTTTGACTGTCCGCTTGTGGCTTTGGGCTCCACACCTCCCTCCTGTCATTGGGGAATCCTGAAGGTGGCCTGGACCAGGCTCTGGGCTCCCCACCACCATCAGGGGACCCTGCAAGAAGCCCACCCTTGGTTCTGGGTTCCCTCCAGGGGAGCAGGGGACCCTGTGGCAGGCAGCCTGGCCCAGCTCCCAGCCCCCTCCCCAGCACGCTACTCCCACTGCAGCTCTCAAAATGCTCGGTTATTGAGGGCATTTTTTAAAAAAATGGCTCTTCTTATCGTTTGGACTGCTGAGCCCTGTCCTAGGTCAAAACCTGACTACTGGAAAAAAAATATCATTATTTGAAGGAATTCCAAAATATGATTAAAATATTATAAGATACTTTTGTGAGAAATGAACTTATATAAAGAAATTTATAATCAGTTATTGCAACTTTTGTGTCAACTGTACTTTTGCTTAAGGCTACTGTATCTGCTTTTCATAATGTTTTGAGACAACTAAAGGCATAGGCCCTGGGAAAAATAGCAAAAAGGGACAAGTGCCCATCATTGCATATGGAAAATGAATCCTTCTGTCAACTCCAGACCAAGATCAGATTAATATGGATTTACAATGAACATCACCAGCTATTCAAGCAGGGTTGTAATTGTTTTGCAGCTAATCCAAAACTTTCCTCTACACAGACATAACCTAATTCTAACTTAGTGAGACAGAACAGCTTGACACATTTGTTATCTAAAGACCACTTCAGCCAAAGAACATAATGAAAAAGCATGGGAACTTGACTCAGGAGCAAAGACTCTTCTTTAATACTTGTTCCAAAAATAAAAATAAAAAAGGGCATTGCTCTCTCTGGTTGCTTCTTGCTTTTAAGGCTTTAATTTTGCCCCAAGGACTGCTTCAAAAATAAAACATTTTCTTTTATGAGATTGACTAATATATCCCAGTCTAGTGGAAGTACTGCCTGCTGAGGAAGGGACACATTTCTTATTCTTTTTCTTGATCAATTAGTGATAATGACTTCTAGCAATCTTAGTAGAGAGTTAGCACTCACCTTGTCTTGGTGTGATTATTAATAGCTAGATTGTGCTTTCGCTCACTCAGTGTTCTGAGGGAGTAGCATGTACTTGCCCTATCCCATGGGAAGAATTCTGAGTGAAACCCTGACCTTATTGAACTCAATGGGAAAAATCCTGTTGAGTTCAATGGAACTCGATTTGACCCTGTTTCTCTTGCCTCTGATTAGGTGAGAGGAATTATTTGCTATTCTATTTTATTCCATTCCACATTGAGTGTTTTACCACCATCATTACCATAGTGACTGTGCAAGCACGTCTGCCAAGTATAGCACTTTCCCCATCTGACTCTCCAGTGCAAATGGAGAAGCTTAGCGAAGGCCATTTCCTCTTCCTGTTTCTCTTCAATTTGTGGGCTGAGGAGTACCAAACACGAAGCCCTGTTTGCTCCCAATCCTTGCCCCTGGGCCCAAGGTGACAGGCGCCCTAATGTTGCTCTGCAGAATTTATGGAGATTGGGTTTTGTCATCCCCTTCTTTCCCTGTATTAAGGGCAAGTTCAATCTGCCTCTCTGTTGCTAAGATCTACTTAGCGAATCATTCATCGAAGTCATATTTTTAAAACTTTTTTATTTAAACCTACACAAATCATTGGAAAGCAAACAGGCATGGATACTCCTATTATATCATGCCAAACACATTTAAGATTTCCCTCTCTCTAATGTGAGCAGATTTCAAAGAGGTTAAAAGTTAAAATCAAAGACCAAAGCCTTGCACCCTTCAGGGTTGTCATTATGCATTACACCATGAATCAACTGTGGGTTTCTGTGATGATTTGAACAATGTGAAGTCAGGTCAATTTCCCTGAATCAAAAGAACTGGCCTGAATCTACAATCCTTGCCAAAGCAAAACTAATATTGCTGACCTTCAGGGTATAAAAATCCTGAGTTCAGCCACCCAAAATCATGATTTTGGCTGAAATCTCATGTTTTGTTTTCTTTTGTTTTTAAAGTTGGGGTGTAGGGTTTCTTTTACTTTGCCTTCTCATTTCTGAGCCTTTAGTATGCACTTGTTTCATGTTTTCAAGTTTTTCTCTGTAACCATGAGGGCTAGAAATGTAGTTTTTAGAAAATTAGAAAGCTGAAATTCCTGAGCAATGTTTAGATTCCAATAGCTGAGCGTTCAACAAAAACAAACATTGTGAGACATGCAATAAAATCACTGGACAACTGAAAACTTCCCTTCAAGTCAATGAGAACTGGTCCTTGAGCTTGTGTCCTATACAGTGTAGAAATAGCTGTGGTCTAGTGACCAACGATGGAGAATATGGCCTGATGAATATTCTTCCACTTATTGATTTGCTTTGCTGCCTTTGGAGCAAAGTAATTTAAGAGTCTCAAAATTTCAATTTTAAAAATAAAAGACTTTATGAAGAGCAAAGGATTAATTAAACTAAGTTTAATAGAAACTTCACAAGCTAACTAAAGAGGAAGTTCTGTGGTTCCCAGCATTGCGCCTGCCACCAAAACCCTTTAGCAGCTTATCAAATTACAAACTCATCAAGGCATCATCAGAACAACTAGCTCACTGGCTGATTCCTAAGGTCATGAAACCGTTGCTGACTGATTGGGAAAGCAGTAGCCATACGCAAGCTAAGGGCCAGGTACAAATACTTGAGGAGGACTGGTAGGAATAGAAAGTTCCCTAAACCTACCAGCTTATGTATTTGCAGGATCCCATTTACCCTAAATTTCAGGACAATGATGTAAAGTGAAATGGAGAAGATGGAACATACAGTATAGATGTTGCAAGAATTTTTAATCTGGTGCTGATGAAGGAAGCTATTGGTTTATTGCATGTACTCCTGCCATCAGACAATGGTGAAAGATCCATGTTCCACTTTAGCCAACGGTCTAAATGTCAGTGAGGAACACTGAAAGAGATTTTTACCATGTAAAAATGTATATGCCCCTTGATGCCAGGATAACATTATTTAAATTGTGGTTTCTCTCTATGCAACTCAGGTCTTTCACTTGACATCACACTCACTCAGGTAAAAAGAATTAACAGCATAGTTCTTAGATTAGGGGTGAAGTTTTCACTTAGATGAAAACATGTGGATCAAGTTCAGTGGCAGTTAATGAAAACCCTTGTCTGAAAGCAAAAAGATGGTTACCTACCTTCTGTAACTGTTGTTCTTCAAGATGTGAGCTCACATCAACTCCAGTTAGGTGTGTGCATGCGGCTCGTGCACGACTCTCAGTAGATTTTTTCCCCTAGCAACACCGTGGTCAGACAGAGCACCAAGGAGTTGCACTGCTGCAGCGCTGAATAAAGGGGCTCACTGACTGTCCATCCATCAGTACCTTATACAGAAACCAACAGAGGGGATGTGGGTGGGTTTGGAGTAGACATGAGCACACGTCTTGAAGAACAACAGTTACAGAAAGTAGGTAACCATCTTTCTCCTTCGAGTGATGCTAACATCAACTCCAGTTAGGTGATTACCAAGCACTCACTGGTGGTGGTCTCGGAAGTCACATGGTTGCAATATTCAGCAGAGTCCTGCCCACAGCAGGATGCTGCATAGCTTGATAAGTAATGGCATAATGATCTGCAAAGGTATGTATGGAAGACCATGTTTCTGCCTTCCAGATGTCCACAATAGACACTCTTGCTTTGAATGCCATGGAGGCAGCATACACTCTTGTAGAGTGTGCCATGATGTCAGGAGGGACTCTATGAGCAAGTGAATAGCATGTTTTGATGCAAGAAGTGACCCATGAAGGAACAGTCTGAAAGGACACTGGGTGGTCCCTTGCCCTGCTTGCAACTCCCACAAACAGTTGCGTGGTTCTCCTAGAGGGTTTAGATCTGAATAGGTAAAACACTAGACCCCGCCAAACATCCAGGGTATATAAGATCCTCTGGCAATTGGAGGAGTATGGCTTCAGGTAAAAACCAGGAGGAAAATGTCCTAGGTTGTATGGAAGTGGGTCACAACCTTAGGGAGTAAAGAAGGGTGAGGGTGGAGGTGCGCCTTGTCCTTGAAGAACACCAGATATGGGGGATCCACTGAAAGAGCACAAAGCTCAGAAACCCTCCTAGTGGAGGCGCTTGCAACCAACAAAGCTACCTTCAATGATAGACACAAGTCAGAGCAGTAGCTAGCGGCTCAAACGGGTGTCTGGTCAAGGTGGTGAGCACCAGGTTAAGATCCCACTGGGCAACAGGCTTCACTGTTTGGGGGAAGTTCCTAACCAGGCCTTTAAGAAAGCAGCTCACAATAGGGTCAGAGAAGACAGAATGCCCCTCCACTCTATCCTGGAACGCTGAGATTGCCGCTAGGTGGACTTCAAGCGATGAAACAGAGAGCCCTTCCTGTTTCAGATGTAGAAGGTAGTCCAGGATGAGTGGAATGTCAGGAGAGACCGTGGAGCAAGACGTCTGAAGGCAGCATGTGGAAAAGCGCTTCCATTTGCCAGGTGAGTGGACCTAATAGAGGGTTTCCTGCTTTCCAGTAGAACTTCTTCGACTTGTTGAGAGCACTGCAACACCTGAGGATTCAACCATGGAGCCTCCAGGCAGTCAGGTGGAGGCATGGAAGGTTCGGATGCTTCAGGGTACCTCGCCCTTGGGTTAGAAGGTCTGGAACCAGAGGTAACGGTAGGTGGTCCTTGACAAGGAGATCTAACAGAATGGAGAACCAGTGTTGCCGAGGCCAAGCTGGAGCTACGAGAATTAGAGATGACTTGTCTCTCTTTACTTTGGCCAGGACCTTGCCCATTAAGGGAAAGGATGGGAATGGATATAGAAGGCAACCTATCCATGGCAACTAGAAGGCATCTCCTAACGAACCCTCACTCAGGCCTTGAAAGGAGCAATATGCCTTGCATTTCACATTGTCCTTGGTTGCAAACAAGTCTATACAAGGCGTGCCCCACTTCTGGAAGAGAGAAGAAAGAACTTCCCAATTTATTGCCCATTCATGAGGATGTATAGTCTGATTTAGGGAGTCCATGAGGGAGTTCTGCACTCTGGGAAGGTAAGGAGCTTCCACTGTATTCCCAGTGGGATGCAGAAGTCCCACAGGGCCATGGCTTCTTTGCAAAGTGGGTGAGAGCAAGCACTGCCCTGCCTATTTACATAAAACATTCAAGCCACATCGTCTCTTTTTACAGCCACGTGATGACCGATCAACTGGTCTTTGAATGTCTGGCAGGCAAGACGTACTGCTCTTAGCTCTCTGAGGTTGAAGTGGGCTACTAGGTCCCATAGGAACCAGTGATCTTGTGTTTTCAAATGCCCCCACTGTGCTCTTCAGCCTGTGTCCGAGGCATCTGTTAGTAGGGTTATTGACAGGGAAGGTTTTGAGAACAGTACTCCTGCACAGACTACCACCTGATTTGTCCACCAGTTGAGAGAGTCTAGGACTGACTTTGGCACTGAAATTACCCTCTCTAAGTCATCCCTGGACAGGCAGAAGACTGACACCAGCCACAGCTTAAAGCAGGGGTCTCAAACTCATAGCCCGAGGGCCACATGCAACCCCTTAAGTTATTTCTTGCGGCCTGCAATGACCCTATCACTATCAATATTTGCAATACCGTTGTATGAAAAGGTTTCAGTGGTGCAGCCCTTGGGCTACCATACTAGGTCCATGGGCAGTGCAGAAGTAGGGCTTTGCCAGATTTCCTTCATTGTCTTGTCTATTGTTTTAATAATTGGTAAGCTGATGCTGGAAAGTCCCACAGGTGATAGAATGTCAGTCATGGGGTCTGATGGCTCCTCTGTGACATCTTGAATCTGGATGCCCTTGTTGGTAGCCACCCTCTTCAATAGACCTTGGTATGATCTGCTGTCCTCTGAGGGGGAAGTCGGTGCCATTTCCACAACTGCCTCACCAGGTGATGAAGAAGAGTCCCCTCCCAATGGGACCATCGGTACCGGGCGGGTAGGAGTGTTCCCTGCCACACCAAAGGAGACGGTGCTGGGCACATTGGGAATGGTCTCCAGTGCCAAAGTTGGAGCCAGAGCGAGAGGAGGCTCAATGACGGTGGCTGGACAAGAAGTCATCTCCGACTGGGTTCTGTGGGTACGTTTACCCCCCCCCCCCCCCGAGGCCACCAAGAAGGACCGGGTTGATCGAGCACCTTGGGACTGATGAAAAGCCTATGGCATCCAGAACGGCTAGGAGCTTGGGTTCTGCCACTGGGGATTCCACAGCACCGGGAGCTACTGTGGGCCTTGATGGCTCCTATGCTGCAAGACTGATCTTGAGTGGCTCTGCACCAATCTGACAGAGTCAGACTCCAATCCCAATGGAGAGGCCGATCTCAGTGACCATGGAGGTGCTGTGTCCCTCAGTGCTGGGGACTGGCGATGGTGTGGGGATCAAGGCAGAGGTGTCAGTTTCCCTCTTGAAGCCGAAGACCTCGGTGCCATGGGAGGGTCAATGCTGGGGGTCGCAGATGGTGCTGAGGTACTCTCGATTAAGTCCCTTGATGCCTCAAAGGTTTCCAGCATTGAGGGGGATCTCAGGATCTCCACCTCCTCCTCCGAAACTCCAGCGGGGGAGAGGGCTGGTATCGGCCTTGAAGCCCCGAGGGCCACTGTCTGATTGTGAGACTGTGGCAGCAGCTGGGTAGCCCGACACGGATCTCACCGCAGCAGGGGCTGCTGCACCTGACTTGCATGGAGAGCATCCCCTGTCATTCTGGAGCTGCTTCTTTGGCACCGGTGACCATGATGTGGGGTTGATGACATCAACCTCCAGTGCCAGGTATTTTTCAGTACTGACTTTCTAGTTGGTGCCAGCCCACTCTTTGCAGACCCTGCACTTGCAGGCACTTCCAACAATGTCAAAGGTGGCCATAAGGCTTCCTCCATGAGGTACATCTTCAGCCTCTGGGACCTGTCCTTTAGAGTCTGGGGGCAAAAGCTTTTACAGAGCTTACACTTAACTTTTTGATGAGCCTCACCCAGGTACTGCAAACAGGCTGAGTGAGGGTCGCTCTTCAGAATCGGCTTCTTGCACATGTCGCAAGACTTAAAGCCTGGAAAGGCAGGCATGCCCCACTGACCCGGGAACAGAAGGAGAAAAAAAACCCATCAGGGGATCTTCAACTACTCTAACACTTATTAACTAATCAACATAACAAAGAATTAGACTAACGCTGCTCGGGGAAAAAAAGGGTCTCCTTAGAGAAGGAACCATAAGAACCAACTAGCAGTCACAGCGAGAAGGAACTGATGGAGGGACGGTCGGTGAGCCCCTTTATTCAGCGCTGCAGCAGCCAGACTCCAGGGGGCTCTGGCTGACCGCGGTGTTGCTAGGGGAAAAAATCTACCGACAGTTGTGCACAACCCATCCGCACACACCTAATTGGAGGTAACATGCACATCACTTGCAGGAGAATTATATTTTTCATAGCTCCTTAAATAACTTGTTACATCACTTTCAATGTCCTCCCTAACACCAGAAATGCTCCAGATCCTTTGCAGAGGTATCCAGACTGACATAGAATGCAGCAAAACTCCCTGCAGTTTTCTGACAAAAATCAATGGATTTTTCTGTCAGCACATAGACTAATATAAGGTAACTGTGTCAATGTTCAAGACATGAAAATAAGCACTTAAGCCAACACAGGAGTCCAAGTTACTAAGGAGGACTCATCTCGCAGCAGTAATGTTATCCCATGTAAGTGATTGAGACCAGCAGAATACAGAAGAAATGGATCTTCCACCTAGTAATCTATCAGCCTTGCTTCAATTAGACTGGTGATTGATATGCCAAGATGGCCCATTTCACATGAGACAGAGACCTGATGACCATGCTTGTAAAGAGTTGCAACATTTCAGGTTGCAATTTTGATGGACTACCAGAGATTCCAGCTATGCTTAAAACCATTGTCATGGCACACTGCAAGACTTACCTGCTGACATCAGAGGATGCATTACATTTGACTATGCAGCTGAGAGTAGCCTGGGTGTTGAGCACTAAATTATTCACATTGATCAAAAGCAAGAGCAAATAACTGCCCCAAAGATTTTCTCTTCCCACTGCAAGGAGAGAAAGGCATATGTTCATCTGATCTACTAGTACTGGTTTCATGATGTGTGACTCAAGCCTTTGAGTCTTTCTCAGTGGCTTCCTTCACCTCAGATAGCTAGGTGTGGCTGCTGCCTTGCAGCCTTTGCTGCCTGTTTTAGCCATCATTTTCTAGGTTCGCATTAGACCTATCCACGTCACATAATGCCCATGGTGATGTTTTGGACCAGGCTTCATCGCAGATGGCATGGTTACATTGAGCAGTCCCCTACTTCAGATGTTATACTTCTCCATCATGATGACATACAGGCCAGACTCTGAGAGATCATGCTTGTCTGGAGCTCAGAAATGAATCAAGCAGGGTACACACATTCAGACTAACAAAGCTTTTCTCTTTCAGAAGTAAAGCACATCTGTTGTGATAGCTTCTTTAGGCTTAGAAAACAGAAAGCTAGAAAATCTTACCACCTGTTCATTTTTTTAATCTTAACTTGAGACCTGAATTAGCCAGAGTGAAACTTTGGGTTGTTTTTTATTCGATTAACAAGGGTTTGGAAAAAAAATTCTAGTTCTGAACACCTTGCAGGACTGGGATTAGATTATTAGCTATGTTCATGGTCTATTGGGTACAGCCAGTTGCAGGTCCTTGATTCTGGGGCTAATTCTATGCTATTTCTGATCCTGCTGTACTTAGATGAGCCTTATGGTTGCTCTAAAACATGCTAGACAGCAAGACCATAACTAGGGCAGGTTGACAGGGGCTTTGCCCCAGGCATGTATCAAGCGGTGCCGTTTCACCGCTCAGTCTGAGGGTGCGTTCTATGCTGCTTGCTCCAGGTATGCCTCAGGCACCAAAATACCTAGTTCCTGTACTGCTAGACAGCTCTGTTCACTACTATGCTACATACATTCTGAGAATAACTGAAAGACAGCAATGTCCCCTGTATTCTAGATCCAGAAGCCCTGGGTGGCATAAAGCCAGATGTGCTTCCTCCAGCCCATCTGAGACAAAGTAGACTCTCGTACTGATGAAAGGCCCAGATTTTACAGAGTCTTAAAATATATGTTGCCTGATTCCCCAATGTCATTCACACCAGTACAGAAGAAGTGCAAGTGAGTGTAAAAAGCTACCATCAGGTAGTGGAGATGTCTGTTTATGAAGCATTTTACATTCACTGTATACTCAGTCTGCTGGGCACAGCTGGCTTTATTTTCTGTGTTTTATACAATGCTAACCTCACTTTGGGTACCCTAATAATAGTAATAATATGCAATGAACAATAATAAATAACACACTAAGCCAAACTGTTGAAAATGTATGAACATTCAGATTACACTGTGTACACAATTAACAGACAAATGGCAGCCATTCCCCAAAAGAAGCAGGCATTATCTTTATGAGATGTCTATCAACTGAAAGAAAATTCTCAGCATTTTAATCTGCACAATTCACTTATGGTGTCATTTTTATATTAACATGCTTCTTGTTACTGTGTCCCTAGGAATGATAGCACAAAATTAAGCAACTTAATGGGAATAAGGAAAGCTCTAGGACAAAAGGGCATACGTACTCTAAAGATACCTAGTCACTTAAACATTTGTTAAAATAAATAAGGAAATAAAACCTCTATCAAGTCTCATTTTAAAAACAGTATGAAACTTCTGGCTGAACCAGGCTATGTAACTTTATCCAGTGTTGACCAAAAACGGAAAAGTCACTAGAGAACATGAAGAAACTGACAACTATACAATTGCCAGAACTGTTACTGCAGAGCAAATAAAACATGGGGCCATCTCCTTCTTTTGTGGAATAGCAATGAGCATATAGATAACTCATCATCTTCAAACCACTTTACAAGCATTATCTAATTAATCAGGCATGGCTTTAGGGGTCTCGGGGCCCCAGGCTGCCCCACCATGATTCCCTGCCCCTTGGTCTGCCCAGTCTGGGGCCACAGCCCTCCACCAAAGTTGGAGCCCCTCCGTGGGCCAGCAGGGGGGGGAGAAGAGGTTGCGCTTCCCCCAACCTTGGGCCACCTGGGCCACTCCCAGGGGCAAGGTGGGCTAGCCCTGTTTGTTCCGTTCTGGGGGCTGGCCAGGGCCAAATGGCATGGAATTTGGCTCCAGCACAGCCCTCCCAGGCCTGTGGCCCTGGAGAGATGCACCACAGGCCATACTGCACACGAGCCAGCCTTGTCCCCATGCCCAGAGCAGAGGAAACAGAACCAGAGTGCCCCGTCCCCAGGGGCTTATCAGCCGGTCCAGGGGCAGGCCAGGAGCATGAAGCCTGGCCTCTGGTCCAGAGCCTGCCAGCTCCAGCTTGACAAAGGCTTTCTCAGGTCCCCCACCCACAGTGGTAAGTGGGGCAGTGGGGGGTGGATCTGGCAGGGGCCATAGGGGCTGGAGCCTGGAGCCCCCCCCTTCAGGTCAGCCCCTATAGTCCTTGCATTAATTCAGCCCTGTAAATAATCCTCACAATACCCCCAAAAGACAGGGAAGTAAAGGTAACATTTTCATTGCATAGAATGAGCCAAGGCTACACAGGTTGTCATCGTCGAATTTCGGACTGCAACTCAAGAATTCCAGATTTCAACTCATGTGTTCCCCCATCTCATTAGTTGCCATGAAATTGGTGGTGGTGGAAGTTGCCTCATTGGAAGCTGTGGACTTTTATGTCCATAAGATATGGTAGGAGATTGTATAAACTCCCCTACATTGTGCAGCCTATGTACGTCAACCATGACCCAATAGGCCCACATCAAGGTGTGTGAAAGTAGTCTGGTCTTCATATCCATACAGTCAAAATTAATAATAATTGTGATGCCATTTTTTTTTGGGGTACGGTGGTTGCCATTAAATGTGAACAGTTACCACATGACAGTATTTGGAAAATCACATTACCTCTGACACTTTATGTAGTAAGTGTTGAGAAATGTGATTTTTAATGGAAAGTGCTCTGCCTGCAACATAAACATGTCTTAAGATACTTACTATATACCACTAATAATGTAAATATGCTCACAGCATCCCCCTAAGATATCCCAGTTCTCCTTATTTTACAGATGGAATGGTGAAATCAATAGAAATTAGCATACTAACTCTTTTGAGCATTCAGCCCTAAATGACCTGCCCAAGGTCACAGAAGTCATCTGTGGCATACCAGGGAATTGAATCCACCCCTTCAGGGTCCCAGGCTAGAGCTCTAATCACTGCAACATTCTTCCTCTCTAAAACCAGCATCAATCACAGCTGACTGGACTAAACCTACCAAACTCATTTCAAAACATTTCATGATATTAACAGAAATGACTTCTCAGTTCTGAAACCAGTAACAACGCTGAATGAGAAAAATGTCTGAGTGGAGCAACACTGTAGAATAAGATTAGTACTGTAATTAAATATGGCATACTGTCAAATGAGGCAGGTCTGGTAATTAGTCTTGTTAGTTTTAATAGTCAAGGTAGGAGAAGGTAGAACTTTGTAGTGTCAGGAATCTTGCACATATTAAGGCTGTGATGCAGTTTTGTCTCAGGGTAACTGAAATCCTAATAGGTCGGAGATCAGAACCCCTTCCTTTCTGAAAAAATCTGAACAACACAGGGCAAGTGTTCCATGCGGATGCATGGGGCAATAGTGACCATGTCAAGGATTTTTCTTAACCCAAGCCATTTGTACATACCTGCACATCTATATACATACTGATAAAGGGCTGCACTGATAACCTTGAGGCTTGAATGACTCCAGGGTATCTCACAGCACAACAGTATAATCTGCATTACAACACATAGCCATGCCTTAGCAAATATACTTTACTAGAGTATATACTGCAAAAAATCAAGCTGTCAAATGGCCACCACAAGATAATGCCAAGTCACGCAGAAACGTGATTCAGATATTCCATCTGTTTAAATGCCTATGAATATGTAACTTCTCCCTAGACATGTTTGTAAAGGTTTATTTTCCCTTCTTTCCTTAGGGTAACCTCCCCTTTTAGGACGCACTTCCCAGGATGAGTCAGCTGAAGGTTACATGGTGGAGACCCATTTCACATGATGTTCTGACTCACTCTTGGAAAGGTTTCATGACTCCTTTTCTCATTCAGTAACATGTGCTCCTTCTTTCTTTTATTTTGTGATCCAAAAATGTGGAGCCAAATCCATCCCAGTGAATGCCGATGAAGTCCATGGAATGACATCAGGGGTTGATTTGTCCTTTTAATTTAATATAATTGAAGTCCCTTATCTGTATAAAAGAGTGAGCTTCATACATTTGATTGTGTTAAATATGCCAGCTATCACTGAGAAGTATTTATTCTTCTTATTCTTCATATATGTACTTTCAAATCTATATACTGCATTTATGTTATGCAAAAAATGAAAATTCATTGTACTGATCAAGACAGCTCTCTGTTGAGAGAGTTGAATATCAGCATATGGTAGTATTTCTAACGTCCTAATTTAATGAGACATTCAAACTTATAAAAACATGCACCTCTTAAGTGATTTACTAAACATTCTAAAATACACGTAACTACCATGTACTATTGCCATCTAGTGGAAAGGTAAGAACACAGTTTTCCTTTAATTTCATGAATAAAACTTGTCCATGATTGTCAAAAATGATTATTTTAGCTAATTTGGGATGTGTTTGAAAGACATACTGTAAAATCCAGAAACCTTCTAAAGATTACCTTGCTCTTTCCTAATGGAACTTACTACAGTAGTACCACATTTCTTTCTCAGTGTTCTTATAGAAAAAGTGTTAGATTGTTCTTTGGAACCTAACTAACCCGCAGTTTGTCACCTCAAAATGCAAAACCATAGCCTGTCATCTTATCTTTGCTTAAATATAGCATTCACTAATCCACTGATCTAAATTTAAGTACAGCATGCTATTGGATTCACATGGGCTCATGGATGTAGTTCAGAAACACAATTACTGAAAAGGAGTGGGGGATAGCTATGCAGCAGGAACAGAACTCACATTGTACCCATACAGTTTTCTCACTGGTTAGTTTAAAAAAATAAAAATAATACAATTTTATGGAATTAAAAGCACACACAGGAATAAGCCTTAACAGGGAGCTCTTGCACAGTGGAAAGGGGGGGAAAGTTGCAGGTCAGGCAGAGATATTGTAGGTTGTTACAGCAGTTTCTTCAATTAGTTTACATCTAGTGTAACTTTAAAAGAAGCCAGCAGAACTTAACAGCTGTTCTTTAAAAAATGTCATTGAGGATGCAAATTGCCAACTTTGCCACTAGATTTTAGAGAAGGATGAGCATGTCATAGTTACACTGTATACTATACCTTTACTAGATTCTTGATCATTTACAGGGTCACTCTAAAACTCCCACATATTTGCTTCTTAATGTCCATCGTGATTGGTTAAACCTCACTGCAACAATGTTCCCATAGGAATGTGGCAATTTGCCAGGCTTTCTCATGAACATTTCATTAATCTTCTTGGCTCTCATACAAAAAAACCAAAACATTATTGGTTAGCAGTTTAACTGTTTTACTTCCAAACGTGATATTCATCAGGTTTTAATTTTTTAAAAAGTGAAGCAAATATTATACTAACTAAACTTGGATTTTACTTTTAACAGGACATCTCAAGAAAGGTAAAATAGGTATAACCATATCAATCAATCAATCAATCATAGGGCTGGAAGGGACCTCATGAGATCATCGAGTCCAACCCCCTGGGAATTGAACCCAGGACCTTTCGCATTATTGCTGAACTTAATTTGTGTGTAGCACTTAAAAAAATCAGGCTGAAAATGCAAGTAATTTCCTTTAGCATTCAGACTGTTTTCAGATGTGGTGATCTACAGTCTTCCAACAGCTTAAACATATTTAATTGCAGTTTTATTTTACCATGTTGTATTATTCTCTCTGACTTCATTAATATTACAGCCTATGTTCCTTATTCACCTCAGAGGAGTTTTATAAAATGTCCCAGGTGTCTCATTTTAAGTTCTACTGCATCCTACACTCGTGGACTCTTCCAAAGTCCACTGATGTCAGTGGAATGACTCCCACTGACTTCAAGGAACAGTGGATCAGGCCCCTGGTGAAGAAGGGTCAGTAGAGATGTAGAACTGTCAGGGGACATGACTGGACAAAGAGTAGGAAGAGCTGAGCTCAAATCTAACCTTAGAGACATATGCCCAACTCCTATTGTTTTTTGGGGGGTGGTTCTGGTGAACATCACATATGTGGCAAAACTTGGCCCTGTGAGTCATATTGCTCCACCAATCTATCAACAGATTTCATCACTGACTTCAACTGAGCTTAAAAATCAGTGACATTATATAGTCATATAGGTAGGTGAGTTAAGGTACTTTGATAACATGTGTATTGCCTAACTGTTGAGTGTGCAAAATTTCAACCTTAACCTGCCAGTGGTCTGTGTTGTTGCAGTTAATCTATAAAAGAAAAGTTCAAATAAGTCTTCAACCCCCCATTTGGAAATTTCACCTGTTTTGTTTGTTTCTACAGTAGTAAGGTCTTTATCGCCTGTGCTTTAAATTCCTAATTAATTTACAGCATATTCTGTGGGAGGCAGGATGAGGTGAGTCCTGCTCAGCAAGAGAGATTGGAAGGTCAGGGGTCTCTTCAAGACCAGTGAACGGGAGCTGGCTCAGTTAAAGGGAAAGATAGGTCCAGGGAAAGGGAGAAAGAGTTGGTTGAACTGAGAAAAATTAAGAAGGGTGAGAGGGAGAATGAAGCAACATGGACCAATGAAAAAGGAATGGAGAGCCTAAGAAAGTGCACACAAGCAACCAAACTCTGTGAAAGGCATCACAACTCAGGCACTTCTGTGGTTTTCCAAGCACTAGTCTAGTTTAAAGTTCAAGTTCAATAATTTCTAGATAGGGCAGTCACTACTCTTGGTAAATTTGTGGGAGTGAGGATGTAAATGTTTGACTAAATACTGGCTAACTTGGGGTAGCACAATATATATTAGGCTAGAATTTTGCTCTTTTCTTAAATAAGCCTAAGAAGAAGAAAAGTATAATGAAAATTATGTTGCAGACAATTATGCTGGTGGATGTAGTAGGACTTTATTAATTTAATTCTACATTTAGAAATGGTGGTATGGAAAACAGTGGGGGAATGTTATTGGCTTCCCAATAGGGTTTTTAAAGCTGGGAGGCGGATGATGACAATAAGAGGCCTGCCAGCTAGGATGTTCAGCAAGTTAGCGAGGCAGTGGAAAGGTTTTTATGACACTTGAAGAAAGGTAACAGGAATGTCTTTTGCTGGTATCTGATTGAGACACTCTTTTGGTAGAGTGTGAGTAGCTGTATGGTTTTGACAGTGAGGAATGTGGTTGGGCACTTCTCCAAGCCTCTAGAAGATGAAGCAGCCTAGAGTGGTAAGAGGAAGGCTTGGTCAATTGGAGGGTTAATTTTGGAGACGAGGTGTCGGAAACAAACAGGAGCAGTTTGGTGGCATTGCCCCCAGAAGTTAGCAGTTGGATTAGCCAGGGAGAGGTGGAATGAGTCAAGGAATAACAAGTGGCCACTAGGGAGTGGGGAATGCCATTCAAAAGGTAATGGAGGATTTAAGAAACTCTGTAGTCCTGGGGTTGAATATAGCTGTCATCTGTAGGGGTTAAAACCCTCCCTGAGCCAAGCAAATATTGAATTTGTCATTTGAACTTCAGTGTTCTGAACTTAACCCGAAAAAGGTGGTAAATGCTAGCCATAGTGGTAAAATGGCAAATATTAATTTAGGTAAAGCTAAACTCCTATATGTACATCCTATCTGTGTGATTAGAAGAAATCATTAAAGTATACCTGACCTAATTTCTTATTTTTATTGAATAATAACTAAAAGCAACTCAAAAGAGTCCTGAACATACACACCTGCTGCAACCCACACCATAGTGGCTAGTTAAACTAGCCGGTTTGCTAAAATTCCATTTGGATTAGTTTATGACTATTGTCTTCTTCCAAATCAGGAAAGTCCTCTTTACTGTAATTCAGAGATCCTCATTCTGAGAATTATGGCATAATAAGAAAATGTCTTAGGCAACCACTACTATCCCCACAACAAGAAGTTATAAACAAACATACAACAGGATTCTACCATAGGGAAAGCCAAGATCAAGGCTGAGTGTCAGAATACTCCCTGAAAAGAATGATGGTATGCAGTACATCCTGCATAGTCCGTCACTAACTACTCTATATTAAACATAACAGGACACCATGTACTGGGTATGCCTTTGCAAGCATTTTACTGCATCTCATGACAGTCTAATACAATATCATGTTAATTAACAAATGTTGATTAGTACTTGACTAACTGAGAAAGGTAAGATATAAGAAATGATAACATGGTGGAAGATTAATAAAAGAGAAGCTGTCTTTTAATAACAAGGATGTCTATTTCCTGGAACAAATCTTGTCTTTTTTGCTCAAGGTAATTCACTTCATGAAAAATGTTGCCTAAATAACGGTGACAGGATTTAGACCTTGGTGTTTTGCAGTTTTTGCATACCAGTAGTTCATTGTGGTTTAAATCCTCATACTAGTGGTCAACATAAGTAGCTGGGTCCTGAGCAAATGCACAAGGCACTGTGTGTGTGTGTTTGTGAGTGCACACACATGCGTGTGTGGGGGAGAGGGGGGGGAGCAGGAGAGAGCAAGAGTTAGGAGCTTGATGTGGAATAATTTGGTGAGATTCTTTGGGGTCTGTGTTACACAGGAGGTCAGACTAGATGATTACATTGGTTCTTTCCAACTTCACAAATTTATGAATCCAAGAGGTGTCCAGGTGCATGGAACAGCTGTGGGGCTTATTGACTGAAATAATCCTCTATATGTCCTTTAATGCACCTTCTCTAAAAGACATATTATGTGCTCTCTAGATTTGAAGAGTGACAGGCTGTCTCGGCCCATACCATGCCTGTCAGGCCCACTCTGTCTCTTATATAGCAAGGCACCATGGGCTACCTGGAGATGTGAACCTTCTTTGTGGACACCCTAACCCTAGCCCATGTCTTACAATGTAAAGCACATGGGACTTCTGTGACCAGTGAGGCGAGGACAGAATTAGAAAGTTCCATTCTGTTACTAAGTGCAAGCTACTCAAAAAATATCTGAAGGGCTGAATGAGAGTTTGCCTGTGGCCCAAAAGGAGGCAGAACTGGCTCAGACAAATCCATACATAATTATCTTGTATTTACATAGTGCTCTTCATGCTGATGAATCCTAATGTGCCTTGCAAACTATACATTACATAGGTAACCATTTCCCTCAGACTCAGTTCAAAGGTTGGCCATTCCTTAAGATATAAAATAAAACATCAGCATGATTTTTGCACAACTTAGCAAAACAAGCCTAAACAGCTCAGAAAAAAAAAATATTGCAATTCATAAAGCATGAAATGCAGGGCCTACTTAGCAGCACAAGAAACATCAAAAATTAACATTCAAAGTACATATACCTAAAATCAGTGCAAGTATTTAAGATACCACTGTGCATCTGGGGGACTCACTGCTTAGATGTCTGTGCTCTGCCTCTGGACCAGGTGTGGCCAAACTATGGCTCGGGAGCCACATGGGGCTCTTGAATGAAAAAGTGTGGTTTGCGGAAGAACATCAGCAAATCAACTGAGTAAGTAAAAGTATATGGTTATATGCCTCAGTGCGGCTCTTGAAGGTTTAATAATCAACTTGTGTGGCTCTTGAGTTCCATAAGTTTGGCCACCCCGGCTCTGGACAAATGACTTGGCAACTTTTGGTTGTGACGGTGAAACTCCAAATTGAGCCAGTGCTGATAGACTGTTAGGCTTTCACACATACACTGTGATTGGAAGATGATAGAAATACTGTCTCCAAGACACAAAGTCTTTAAAGAGAAGCACTTGAAACCCTCCAAAGGAATGATGCTAAATTCTGATATGCACTTCTAATTTCTGGGTTCTGATGAAAGACGTGAAATGTTATTAATTGGGCATCTGTAAAACCATCTTCTGGTTGCCGGGGCATACATTCCAAATGTTCTGAGGGTGGTTCTGGAGTCTTTTGAAGTCTGCATCACCTTGTCTGTCTTTTCTGAGAATAGTCTCTTCTTGTTGAACAGCAGGTCTTCAATAATTGCCTGAAGAGGTTTTGGAAGATTGGCTGAATGTAGCCGGGAAGAGCACCATAGGCCAACACCCATAGCCATAGTGCGTGCTGCAGTATCTGCCAGATCGAGGACTGCGGGGAGCATCATTCAAGAGACGAGTTGGCCTTCCCTGATGATTGAATGAAATTGTTGCTTCTTGGCCTCTGGTATGTAGTCATTAAAATCAGCTAGCTTTATGTAGTTCAAATGGTCATAATTTGCCAATAAAATGCAATAATTTGCCACTCTTGAGTTATAACATAGATGATGTGTAGACTTTCCATCCAAGAAGGTCAGTCTTCTTGTCCTCTTTATCCTGTGGACTGGATCTATTAAAATGTTGTCTGGATCTGTGATTAGTGGCTTCAACCACTAGTGAGTTTGGAGGCGAATGAGTGAATAGGCACTCTGAGTTCACTGTTAGGATGTAGTATCTTTTACCTGCCCTTTTACAGATGGGCTGTATGGAGGCCAGCATTTGCTAAATACTATTTCCTGGTTTGAGGAGGGCTTCATTCATAGGGAGAGTGACTCTTACTGAAGATGTTGTTTGCAAGATTTTTAATAGTTTGTGTTCCAAGAATGGTACATCTTGCATGGATAACTCCAGAGAGTCAGGCACTCTCCTGAAGAGCTCCTGCAACAGCTTTAAGTTGTCTGCCAGTGTTGGGGGGGTGGGGAGTTATTGTTTCATTTGGAGAATATGCAGAGTTTTGAGGAGGAGACATAGTTTCTAGAATCTTGCCCTCTTTAATCATTTTCTGGGTGTCACTCACAGAGACTACTGGTTTTGATGATTTGTTTGTAGGTACCAGCTTAGTCGTTGGTTTATGTGATTTTTTGGTCTACAGTAACGGCTGGAATATGGGGACCAGGATTCCTATCCATGCCAGTAGTAGTAATGATAGTCCGGAGGAGGTCCATAATGTGGGGACCTCACCCAATGATGGGGAGGCAGCTCTCGATAATGATGATATGTTTGAGCTCTAGACTGGATAGATGCTGGGTGAGGGGTGAAAGACGCATCTTGCTCATCTATATCTTTATCTGATGAGAATGGAATTGGTGAAATGGTGTCTTCCCTCCTGAAAGGGTAGGGAGATCTATCGTCTGGTGAGAAAGAGTATGTAGGGGATGACGCAGCACCATGTTCATTTGAACGCCTCTTTCTTTTTCTTGTGTGTTTGTGGGGAACCAAGGGATTCTGTTCAGGAATTGGTGCCAATGAGCCCAGTTCCATTCCATGTTGTGCAGTTGGTGCCAGAATATCTGCAGGTTTCGGTGCTGTTGATGGAGGCTGGTGCGGAACTGAAGCTGCAGTAGCAAATGGTTCCAAAGACAGACAGCATGGGGCAACTGTGAGTCCATTGTCGGTGGCGGGGTTTGTGATGGTGCCAAGGACTGCACTGCTGCCACCGGTTCTGGGGGAAATCAGAGCAGTCTTTTTATGAGTGTTTTTGTGCCTCTGCTCTGTGGCAGATTACAGCTGTTTAGGTGGTTTCGCAGACATAGTACCTGAGGGACTGGGAGCCTCACAGGTACGAGACAGAGTGGGGGAAGAGGCAGGAGTTTTTCCCCCTTTTCCCAGACTGTTTTGGAGGCAGTGCCTCTCTGGCAATTGATGAGCTTGTTTTCCCTGACCTGACTCAGAGGTTGGCTTGAGGGACTTTTCCATTAAGAGTAATTTGTGGCAGAGATCTCGTAACATCCTGCGATTTTGTGTTATGATTTCGACAATAAGAGCATTTTTGTGAAATGCAGGAGCATTAATGGGGGGGGGAGGTCAGAACCTGGGGACTGCCCCCACACTCCCTGAAGCCCTGATCCTGCTCCCGGGCCCAATCTGTTCCTATGTGCTGCTGCTTGCTGGCAGCAGCAGGGGTCTGATCTGGCTTCGAGCTGCTTGCAGGAGGCTCAAAGCTGGACCCGGTTCCTGCCATTTCTCACAAGCAGCTGCAGCTCTCTCCGAGTGGCCGCCGCTCAGAGACTGGTCCTGCCACTTGTGAGAAGTGACATGAATTGTCACCAGCTTCAAACCTCTTGCAGGAGGCTTGAAGAGGGAGTCTGGTCCTGCCACTTCCCATAAACTGCAGGAACTGTCTCTGAGCCTCTGCCACTTGCTGGAAGTGGCCCGGAGCCAGATCGGGCCCCTTCCAGCTGTGCTGCCAGCCAGCTGATGCAGGTCCCATACCATGTTGGCCCCAGCACAATGGTGCCCCTGGTGAAATGTGCTCTTCCCCAAGGCATTTTATACATATACAGTGTCCTTCGGATGCTGGCATCGCGTCCTGACAGGATTCACAGCCAGGTGAGCCCAGCATAACTGGATATCGGAAAAAAAATAATCTTTTTTTTTTTTTAAAGAGTAAAAGCACACAATAGATTGAAGCAGAAAAGAAAAGTAGGCAAAAGAAGTTGTTCTGAGCAGAAAATGACAAGCTCTGAAGAGAGAGGTTTAGTCTGTTTGACACCATGGACAGTTAGTGGGAACTGAGGGAGTTTGAGCCATGCGCTCTGCAGAGTGCAAAAGTCTGGCTTGAGACGCCAAGGCTGTGCATGCAGCACAGCAAGCATTGCTACTGAATCTGCTGATCTGCATGGGCGCAGATGTGCACACACCAATTGTTGGGCACCCATAGGGATGTCTCTCGAAGAAGTAATTCTTCCATTCTACCCGGCTCTGATTAAGCCTCAACTGGAGTATTGTGTCCAGTTTTCAGAGGCCTCATTTCAGGAAAGATGTTGACAAATTGGAGAAAGTCCAGAGAAAAGCAACACGAATGATTAGAGCTCTTGATTTATAAGGGAAGATTGAAAGAGCTGGGTTTGTTTACTCCGGAAAAGAGGAGACTGAGAGGGGACATGATAACAGTTTTCAAGTACCTAAGAGGTTGTCATTAGTAGGAGAAAGAAAGATTGTTCTCCTTAATAGTTGATAACAGGACAAGAAGCAATGGGCTTAAATTACAGCAAGAGAGTTTTAGTCTGGACATTAGGGAAAATGCCTAACTGTCAGGGTGATTAGGAATAAGTTGCCTAGGTAGGTTGTGGAATCTCTGGATGTTTTTAAGAGCAGATTAGACAACCACCTGTCAGGGATGGTTTCCGAGGGTACTTGGTACTGCCATGAATGCAGGGACTGGACTTGATGACCTCTCATGCTTCCTTCCAGTTTCTATGAT
Organism: Podocnemis expansa; assembly: GCA_007922195.1. Lineage (NCBI taxonomy): Eukaryota > Metazoa > Chordata > Testudines > Podocnemididae > Podocnemis > Podocnemis expansa. Next base: position 125,842,690 of record ML681963.1, read on the forward strand.
TTAGGTTTGGACCAGGTTGTTTAGAAAACGTCAAAATGCAACATTTTGATTTTCTTCAGATTTTTTTTAATATGAATAATTCAGCAAAACCAACATGACTGTGTGAAATCTTTTGGTGTTACCAAATCTGTATTTTTCCTTAAAAAATATTCACCTGAAAAAAATGCATTATTCCTGAGCTCTTTGGTGTCACACCAGACTAAGTCCCTCTTAAAATCCCATTCTTCATTCATTCATTGTGATACACTTAAGATTATGTAACCTGCAAAAGTGGAAAACTTACTTGTGCTATTCACAGGACAGCTACTTATAAGTGGGATTTTCTCCCATGAAAGCTCATGCAAAAAATAAATGTTAGTCTTAAAGTGCCACACAACTCCTTGGTTTTTTTCAGCTACTTATAAACATCATATAGTTCTAGCTAAGGGATTTATCTAGATTTTTTTTTTTTTTTGTGACAAGCCCAACTTCACTGTAGTATGTGAGCACTCCACAATTATGAAGCACACACAGAGAAATATATGTCTGTTTTCCCTGCAGGATAGTAAGTTAAAATGTTTTGGGTGTTGATCTTAATTTTTTTTTTCTTTATATATGCTGTATTTGTGGGAAACCTTGGTCAAGTATCTGTGTGATTAGTTGCCATTTACAGAGACACCTGCTCTAGGGGTATAAATGTAATTTATTTATGTTGTAGGGCCCCTTTACACTGTTATGGTGACATGAAGGAACTGTAGTGTAAATAAGTTTCAGGTCTTGGATCTTGCAATTTGTTCTGAAAGTGCTATGGTCTGTGAGGTAATTAATTGGGGTGTAGAAATGATCTGCTTAATTCTATTAGTATTTCTTCTGTTCTCACAAATTGTGGGCAGTTATGTTTTAGATTTCCATCTTCATATCTGATGAGCTTGCTTGATGGGTTTTGGATGTTGGTTGTATTGTCTTTTCAGGAGAGTCCATTCTCATCCAGTTCCATACCACACTTGGGATATTGTAAGCAACACACTGTCATTTTACATCTTTTCAGACTATTTTTGAAAAAGAAAAGGAGAGCTATTTGTAAAAACTTACTAACTTCCAGGGCAACACTGGTATAAGAAGTACAATGATAACGGTTACCTGACTAAAACTGTGGGGTTTTTTGACTCTTCTATGGGAATGTCATTCCTAAGGATCTACCATATGCCAGCAAGTCAAGGTTCTGACACTGCAGAAACTTCCTCAGTAACAAAGGATCTGGGACAATAATATTTTGACCATTCAAAGGGATGCTAGGCGAAAAACATTTCTGCCTATCTAACATTGCTCTTGTATTTTTTGCAACAGGTGTACTTAGACTGTATTTTAGTGGATGAGGATTGCCTTAAGATTTTCTATTTTTGTCCTCTATAAATACAAGATGTAGCATTGTATACAAAAAACAAAAAAAACCTAAATTCTAATAATCCAAATTCTGCAGTCCCCACTGTCAAAAATTTTGAGTTTCCATATGAAGTTAGTGTGATTCAAAACTGTAAGACTTGATCTAATGTGCTTAAATTATGCAGAGAAAATGCACACCTTTATATTAATGTTAATGATCTCACCTCTGCTTTTGTCTTGTAAACTTAGAAAATGATAATTAATTATACCAGTTTAACTCAAACTCACTGGCTATGTCTACACACACAGTTTTATTTAGAAATAAGTCCTTTCAAAATGACTTATTTCAAAATAAAACCCCTATTTCGAAAGGGCTCATTTCGAAATAAGGAAAACCCCGAAATCGAAATGGCCGTTATTTCGAAAGGGATATTCTGAAATAACGCCAATTGGCCCATTGTTTCGAAAAGTTGTTTAGAAACAACAGGTCTACATGGTGTTGTTTCAAAAGAACAGGTCTAAACAACGTTATTTTGAAATATCCCTTCCAAAATAACGGCCGTTTTGAAAACATCGAGATTTTACTGTTTCGGAATGACGATTCTTATTTCGAAAGGACGGAATCCGTCCCTTTGAAATAAGAAAACGTTGTGTAGACCTAATTTCTTTTATTTCGAAATAATGAGTGTTATTTCGAAATAAAAGTGCCGTGTAGACATAGCCACTGATGTGTAAACAATTAATTGGGAAGGAAAACTGTTGCAGCTTTCCTCGCTCTCCCTCCCCCTGGCTTTCTTGAAATCAGTTTTTTGTAACATGATCTCATAAAAAGGTACTATAGGCTATAACTATATACTGTATTTCATCATGAAGAGCATTGGTGCAGAGGCCTACTGAATTAAAATCAGAATGGTAATCTGGTGGACTGTGACTCACAATAAGGTATATGTAAATAAAGGGTTAATCTGTTTTGCTAATGAAGTAAAGATGGTATTGTGGAGGAAAAAATGAAGCTAGACTTTATGACACTGTTTGAACTGAACACTTCCTCCTGACACAGTAGATTACCATTATGTAATTAATTGTCCACAGCTGCTCTAATTTTGTCCTTTCTTGGTCTTCAAGTGCCATTGAAAACACTGGTTCAGAAGCACCTGAACATTTAGAAGGCTTGAGAAACCAGAAGTTAGTAATGTAATACTTTTAATATGCTTTTTTCAAAAGATGCACTTCTATAGGTAGCATTGACACACCATCCTGCCTCCATCCTAACACAACCTGATAATCTGTGCACATCTGGATTGCTGGCTAGAGGTGGTGTATCCCCAGCTCCTTACCATGGACCACAGAGAGTACCAATGAGAACTCTGAAGGTTCTCTCAAGTTAACAGCATTGCCACCTCTTGCTTGTACATGAATTTCACAGGCACATTGCTTCCTGGTTTGCAGTGACACACGCACAACACAGGGAAACAGGGTGATCCAGTCAATATGGCACTGGGTGAGGTCTCTGGAGGCCTGGATTCTATTCCCAGTTCTACTAGTGACCTCCTGGGTGATGTTTGGAAGTTATTTTACTTGTTTCCTCCTCCCATACCTTGTTTAAGATTGTAAGCCCTTCAAGGCAGGGATAGTCTATATGTGACAGCATTGTGTTACTATGTAGGTGATTTGCTTGTCTGACTAACTTAGGCACTTACATTTTTTTTAGAATCTGGATCAAAGGGTCTCACACTCAGCAAATATCCTTTGACCTGTTCCCTTAGCCAGCATGCAGAGAAAATTAACAACATTAAATGATTTCCAGTGAATGACTTCAGGAGTGGGTACAATAATACAAATGCTATGTAATTCTATGAGTTAATTTCTGAAATATAGAGGATATTTGCAAGGAAGCAGGTTTTGAAGGTAATCCACTACTCCATAAATGTGGCACTGTGATACCTATATTAGACCTTAAAACAGCATAGAAGGGCAGGCAATATAAGGTGAAAAACCAGATACCACATCTCTTTCTACGATATATATTTTCTATGCAGGGCACAATGATGCAAATAACTCTAAAGGAGAATTCAAGTGTTTCAAGTCTGTTTATTATATGCTTTCTTGGACTGCGACAAGTATGTTTAGTATTTTGCATGATCAAGTCCATGCAGACAATTACCTGCTATTCTCATGAACTAAGTGAACTATAGTTGTATCTGATTAAAAAAAAAAAAAAAAAGGGGTGGTTTTTTAAAAAAAAAAAAAAATAGTACATGAACATCATAGTCACATGGGGGGTTTTCTTATGTAGTTTAATAGCAGAATATGTTCATCTAATATAATGGATATAAATTTGGCATATATCCAATTGACTAATAATTCAGCAAAATGGCTATAATCAGCAATTTGTTAGACATTGAAACTTCTGAGCAGTGAATTATGTTGATCAGTAACAGCTCAAAACTTCTGAGACTCAAAATGTAAAAAATGGTATTTTTAAAAAATAATTGTAATAACTCACACATACTAATTTTCATCAAATTTGGACGGTACAAATATTGACAATAGAAGTCACCAGATTATTCAGAATGAACTTAATTGAACCAGGTAAAAATTAGAAGGACTATGAGGACAATATTTCTAAACTAAGGTCTGTTAGAATGTGGCATAGTCTCATAAGGGAGGCAGTGTAAGCCCACTGTTTGATTTCTTTAAAACTGATTTGGGAATAGACAGGAGGGACCAATCCTGCACTGGCTGGTGGACAGAATAGGAGACTTTATAAATCTTTCAGAACGCTAATTTCTGTGCAAAGATTTCAGGAAAGACGATATTAGATTTGTGATTTTGTTTACATCATTCTGCATTCACCCTTGTGGGTAAAATCACATTAGGGATGCAGTTCTGCAATCCTTTCACATACACTTCTAAGTCATGTTCCAACAGGGTAGCTGTGTTAGTCTAGTTCAGGAAAACAAACAAGGAGTCTTGTGGCACTTTTAAAGACTAACAAGTGTATTTATCACATGAGCTTTCATGTGAGAAAATCTCACTTCATCAGATGCTTCATCAAAAGCTCATGCGATAAATACATTTATTAGTCATTAAGGGCATGTCCACACATCTCTTATTTCGAAATAACACTGGTTATTTCAAAATAAAAGAGATTAGGTCCACACGATGTATTCTTATTTCAAAATGACAGGCTCCGTCATTTTGAAATAAGAGCCGTCATTTCGAAATAGCTTAAACCTTCTTTAAATCAAAACGGCTGTTATTTCGAAATGGTTATTTTGAAATAACACTGTTTGGACGTGTTATTTCGGAATAACCATTATTTTGAAATAACACTTTTGCCCTTCTCCTTCCCAGGGTGCCTTCCTTTTAGCCTATATTGGGTGGGGGTGTGGCCCAGGGAGGGGGCCATGTTGCCACACCTCCCATGGTGCCCCCCTCCTAAAGCGAAATAGCAAGTCCTGTGTTTGGACATGCTATTTTGCTTTGAGCTTTTCCCTTAATTCGCATTAAGGACTTTATTTTGAAATAACCCATTTTGAAATAACTTATTTTGAAATAATGATGTACGTGTGGACATAGCCTAAAAGTGCCACAGGATTTCTTACTTCTATGTGATGCACTTCAGATGCAGTTTAATTGCTTGACTACAGTAAAGATGTTGTTAGCATTACAAATGACCTACCTTATTAACAAATTAATTTAATATATAAGAGGAAAACAATCTGGAAACAATGCTGCACATTAAAATTACTATGCAGATATACGTATTACAAGAAAATTTCATTACATAAATTAGGTCCCCAAAGCTTTCTTAACAATAGTGTAGAAGCACTCTGGGTAACCTTAAAAATTTGTTTCTATCACCAACAGAAGTTGTTTCAATAAAAGAGATGACCTCACCTACCTTGTCTCTCTAATATCCTGGGACCAACACAACTACAACAATGCATTAACCAATTACAGTTACTTTAAATAGTGGGATTTTAATTGCAGTACATTACCAACACACTACTGAATAACACAAATGAAATATTTCACAGGTTCTGGTGTGATACATTACTGGGAATGAACAGTATGAAAGTGTCTAAAATATCAACAATAACCAGGATAAGCAGGGTGTGCTTTGCCTACGCTATTTTGAGTCAGGTATGACATTTTCTCTACCCGCTGCTGTTAATAGACTCAAGCATATGTTTACATCTCTGTTTTGTCAACCCCCTTTCAGCTGTCACCAGCCTTCACAGCTAATAATAATAAACACCAGGCACACCCACAAGGAGATAATTGAGACTGGGGAAGATGCACGTAGATGGCTTGGAGTTCCAGGAATAAGTAACCATGTAACCTTGCTAATTACATAAACCATCCTTAGGAAAGACAGGTTCTGATTTTCAGGTGTGATTTTTATTGTGGATCTTAACAGATCTTTCAGAAAAAGCATAAGAAATACTGGTAATGTAGTGTGTCTGTTATTTACAGAGTACATAAAATACATGCTGGTAAAAGTCATTAAATCTGCAGTAGAAGGCATGCAGGTTGATTTATATAAACCAATACAATGAGATATATATTTTATGAAGCACAAATTGCAACTTTTTTGTATGTTACAGATTTAATTATTATGATCTTGAACTTCGTAACCAAATAATGGAATGGGACCAATAACATCACAAAGCATAGAATTGTTACACTATTGGACATCAAACAAATAGTTGAAAACAATCTTTTCATAGTCTGATAGATTCACGGCAAACAAGCACTAATTTAGACTCAGATACAAAGAATTTAGTCTTAATGCTAAATAATCAGAATTTAGAAAATGTGTGATTCTTAAGAAATGTATTATTTTGATTCCAATATCTACTTACAATAAATAGACATTTAAATGTGAACACATATTTAGAAAATCTTATTTTAACCCTATTTTTACTTTCTATGAAATATTTAATTTGCAACTGCATTCATTAACTTTAGAGCAATGCAATTAGCAGTTGTCATGATAAGACAATAAAAGACCGCTAGGCAATGCTGTAGAGAAAGCTGCAAGTATTATTCAATATACTATTCTGCTCTGGGGTATTCAGCACATTCAGTGGCTTTCAGTGAAGACCACATTAAGAGAGGAAATTAACAGAATAACAGACACAAAGAAGGGTCTAAAGCTAATATATGGTATATCTAATATTCACACATATTTCTGCCTAATGAAATAAAACCCATCACTTTTTAAAGCCATTGAGTTTAACAAGATTAGTGGCCTGGAGTACTCTCTGCTAACTGAATTTGAAATATGATTTTAAAAACATGTCCCCTGCAAAATCAATCGAAAATGCGAAGGTCAGTAACATTGATCAAGTGTCATTTATCTTAATTAATACAGCTTGTCTTGAAGCCAGTGCTTTGCTGGTGCAACTCCAGTGACTTCAGGGGAGATGTACACCAGCAGAGAATCTAATCCTCAGAGTAAATGTGAGTAGATTTTACTTAGACTATTAGGGGCATAATCCAGCAGTTGCTGATCCACACAATTCCATGAGCTTTCCTGAGCACTGCTGCTCCCTCTTTTGAGAAAGAAATACCTAGCAATTGAGGAATGCTGAGGATTAGACATTCTGTGACTTCCTTTTCCATGCAGAACCCATGGCTCCACTAGCCCGTTTGCAACATACAGCAATCCAGCTCTCTGCACATGATATTGGGAAAAGAGGTGTACTTGATTCCTGTGACATCTTTTCATAAGCCCCTTCTTCCATGGCTGGGTGACTCAGTCAGATGGGAAAGAATTTTGAAGAAACCATAGATAGCTTTAAGATATTAGAATCTCAGTGGGTGATAACTCCATTTTGGAGGTCTCCTTCTGAGAAGTAGCAGCAGTTACTTGGCCTAGATATTTGCTCTTCTCCATTGTAAAACAAACAGTAACTTGAGGTGGGGGGTTGGCTCCCCCAGGACTCCATAACAGGTAGGGGCTCCCCTGCTACAAACACCACAATAGTCATCATGGGGATAGGGAAGACCCACACAATAAGCCTGCCTGGCTGTGATGGGAGACAGGTAAATTAAAAATTTGGAAGCAGAGTACTCTCTGCTCTTCTGGCAGTTTTTGATAGCTATGGTAGAGATTTTTCTCTTTTTTGGGGGGTCCCTCAATGGCAGACTAATATTCTCTGAGCCTTCTGTGGTCCCAGAAACCAATGGGTCTTCATGTTACAGAAAGCCACAGATTGTTTTGCTGCGTTAGGCCCGCTTAATTTCAATGGAATTCCAATACATTGTTCTTTTTAAATTGCTAGTATTGATCTGGAAGCATTTAATCATTTATAAAGAATTACAAATAAAGCCATAATTGACCTAAAACTTAAATTTATGTCAATGGAACAAATTCAAGTTCACTTACATTGCTGTAAATCAGAAGTAACTGCACTGTAACTGAGAGCAAAATTTGACCCAATTAACTTCACATAAGGAAGGTGCAGGCCAAATATTACTTGATAAAGAGAAAACTGATTAGTTATATACTTTTTAAAATATCTTTTCTATATTAAAAGCAATAAATATCAGATATCTGTAGATTAAATTTCATATTCATTTTATAAGCTATTTAAATCTATATTATCAGAAATATAAGCAGTGATCCGCTGACCTGTAAATGTGTGTGTATGTGTACACTGTTCTAGGTTTAGAATAATTGTGTTCTTATATAGCTACCAAAGATTTTAGTTTACAAAAATTCTCGCTATACAACAGATGATCACATCATGGTTTAAATTTTAAACAATCTGAGATTTTATAGTCTCAAGAGTGAAACAATTACTGTACTGAATGTACTTCACAATTCGGTCCATTGATGTGGAATTTACTGTAACACAAAATTTGTCAATTTCATCAGTAGCAGAGCAACACATAATAAGAATTTGAATGAATGCACAGATGCTAGCAATTGTTTTGCTGTTTGTAATATTTGTTTTATGAATGGAAAGCAGTCTCCCCTTTAAAAAGTGCTGTTCTGAAAACAAAAGGCAATTAAAAAGTATATGCTTCACTCATTTAATATAGTCAATGTGTATGAGTGCCAGGTCTTTGCAACTGAATAAGATCTGTAAAACATTGTTTTTACAGATTTGTTAAAGAACTAGGCCCTAACCAGCATATAGATTTAGAAACGGACAAAATACATGTCAAACAATCAAAGTAGGGAAACCTGCAACTTCCTTGCAAACCATTAAAACATATTGTAACTACCATTTGTATATATAGGAGAACTCTTCTGAGCTCATGATTTGCTTAAAAAACCAAAACCAAAACCAAAACGCCCTTCCCCCCAGGATGATTTCATAATGTTTATGGTCTCGATAGGCCAATAATACTGAGATCCAGAATGACGTTAACCAATCAGATAACATATACAGATTGCTGCATACTTACTGGGAAAAAAGTTCAATTATTTACCTCTTAAATAGAAAAATAATTTTTTCTTTTCTAAACCTCTAACTTCATAAGCCCTTTAGAAACTCAATTTAAAAGGAAAAGCTGCCTTGCATTTCAAAAGCATTAGCAAAATGTAGGGATATCCAGATGCTTCTTACAGTAGATGTTCAGAAAACATGTAACAATACAGATATTGAATACTTGATTCTGTGAACATCCAGGTTTGTTGTTCCTAGAATTAAATATTGATGTTATCTTTGCCTCAGTCAATATTTACCTCTCACAGTAATGAATCTCAATAACTACCTCAACAGAAGTCAGTATCAGCTTATTATTTAACATCACTTAGTATCCATGGAAGAACATAATTTCTTGATCTAACACTAATGATTGCACTGAAAAATGAAAAAAAGCAAAACCTGCAAAATAAAATATTTAGTGCTTTAAACAAGGAGCAACAGAAACCTGTTATGAATAATTCTTACTAGCAATCATTTCTTCAGACAAACTGACTCAAGAGACCACAGACATGATTCTCCTTTCACCTACACTAATTTTAAACTGGTCTAATTCATAGCCTTTGGCTGTGTCCACACACAGGCAGTTAAATCAATTTAACTTAAAGTGATCTAATTGAATTGCAATAAAAATCGTTAAATTGATTTAAGTTAAATTGATTTAACAAGTCCACACGAAAAGCTCAAATCAAACTAGCATGTCCAGGGACACGACTTACTAGTTTGATTTAGGAGAGGAGCACCATGGGAGGTGTGGCAAGAAGGCCCCCTAGAAGGGCCATGCCCCTACCCAATACATGAAAAGAGAAAGGAACCCTGGGAAGAAGAAGGGCAAAAGTGTTAGATCAAAACAACTGTTAAATCGAAGTAACACATCCCAACAGGGCTAGTTGGATTTAGCGGTTTCATTCTAAGCGTCCTTCCAACATAAAATGAGGTTTTATTAAATCGCTATAACGTCCCTTATTTTGAAATGACAGAGCTCATTTTGATTTAAAACCTGTGTGTGGACATAGCCATATTAGTCTCTTCTAGTCACAAAGGGTATCTAGTCTGACCTGCTGCATAACACAGGACAAAAATGTTACCTGGTCATTCCTACCCTCAAGAATACTTTTTTTTATCTACAGTATGTAAGTGAATGCTAATGAGCCCAATGATTATGGCTGAGTTGGAGCACCTCTTTAGAAAGACATCTAAATCTTGATTTTAAAACTTTAAGTAATGATTAATTTAGTATTCTCATTGGTAACCACTAGTTTCAATGGCATTGTTTCTTGTTTAGACTCATGCAATGTGATCAACTAGCATGACCTCCTGTTACTATCCAACTGAGGCCTGGTAGAGATACAAGAGGAGAATCGGGCCCCATTTCTCTTGTGTGTCTGACAACTAAAAAGCAAAATCATCACTGTTGCCATATCATAGTTGTCATGATTCGAGTGGAGAAATAATTCTTGTTCACCTAAAATGTCCAAAGAACCTTGTACTGTGAAAATAACAGCAAGTCTGAGTTAATGCCAAACAATGCAGATTAAAATATGAAGGATGGAAAACTATTTCCAGAAAATAACAATCGTACATTTGCATGTTCTACATTGCATAACAAAACAATTAAGAACTAACCCAGAGAATAAATGCTGCCTCTCTTAAGGTAATACAGCTAAACTATAAACACAGTTCAGGCCTGTGGCTCAATATATAAAATAAATGATAGAGAAAAATAGGCCATTATTTTACTTTTTATTAAATTTATATAATTTCTTTCTAAGATAAAGGCAAAATGGCAGTACAAAAATAGTTGTCTGTCCCATATTTTTATGGCTACTGTATTTAAGTGCTACCCTATCTAACAGATTTACAAATATTATAGTATTACATGCTACAAATTCCAAAGGGGTAGCCATGTTACTGTAGTTCAGCAAAACAAACAAGGAGTCTTGTGGCACTTTTAAAGACCAACAAATCTATTTATCACATGAGCTTTCGTGGGAGAGATCTCACTACATTAGAAGCTTGAAAAAATGGATGACGTGGGATCTCTCCCATGAAAGTTCATGCAATATATAAATTTGTTAGTTTTACAAGTGCCACAAGACATACTACAAACTCTACTGTCTTTGTTCATTCTTTTCCACTTGTATTAAAATATGTATGCTCAAACACTGCTTACTGCTCTTACACTATATGGTTTTTGGCCTAATTTTTCTAAAGTGAATAGTGATCTTGCACTCTTCCATTTTCAGATGCCTAACTTGAAGTAATATAAAGAGGTCTGATTTTCAGTAAGTACTGAGTACACACTTTCTGAAAATCAGGCTCCATTAAGGACTTTAACTGGGAACCTACTTTTTTTTTAATTCAGACTTTAATTATTAATTACGTGTGCCCTTCCATCATATTGCATAATATATTCCACTTATATTTTTTAAACTGTTCATTTTTTGTAAAAATAATTCCTTCACTTCAGTTTCTGTATTCCCTAGATGTTCTTGTAGAACAAACCCATCCTACACTCATGAAGAGGCTACATTATATGGTTTTGATACTGTGCTGAATTTATACTTTGCAGTAAAGGTTTCTTCGTTGCACAAAATCAAGTATGGTAGCTGTAAAGTGTGCTGTTCTGACTGATAAATAATTCACATTTAAATCAGAGGGGTAGCTGTGTTAGTCTGTGTACAGCAAAAACAAAGAGAGTCCTGTGGCACCTTAACAACTAACAAATTTCTTTGGGCATCAGAACATTACATTATTAAGAATCTGAAGGAATATGTTGTCAGTCCCGAGAAAATTCAAGCCATAGAGATATATAAAAACAGCATAAAAATATCAACTGGGTTTAAAGCCTTTGGGAGATCTCTTCTTCTTAGCTCCAACATAAACCATTGCATCTCAACAAATTCCAAAGGCACAGCTGTGTTAGTCTAGTTCAGTAAAACAAGCAAAGAGTCCTGCAGCACTTTTAAAGATTAACAAATTTATTTTTTGCATGAGCTTTCGTGAGCGAAGTCACACTTCATCAGATGCCAGAAAATGGAAAAATCTTACAGTATGGGAGGAAAGATAAATCCTGTGGTTACATTTCACTGCATCAGGTCGGATTAATCCAGCAAATCAAACAAGTTGTATAGATTCAAACAGGGTGGAACAACATATCAGAAAGTAATGAGGTTTGAGAGAGCTGAGAATCACTGTTTGCAATGAAAATCAAAGGAGTCCTCTGACAATTTTATAGATGAAATGTTTGTAATGAGAAAGCCAATTCAATCTTCTGTTCAAACCCAAGCTGATGCATTCAAATTTGCATATGAATTCTAACTCTGCATTTTTCTTTGAAACTTTGATTTAAAATTAGCCTGTTTAAGAACAGTAACAGTCATATCTTTCACAGGGGAGACTGAAGTGATACCCTATTGGTTTCTGAATGTTGCCATTTCTGAAGTTAGATTTATGTCCAACTATTCTTTTGTGCAGAGACAGATCAGTTTGTCCAATGTATAAGGCAGAAGGCATTGTCAATGGGGGTATGTTGCAGGAGTATGTGTGTGCCTTAACGTTTCTATTGTATGGTCTGTAGTTACCTGCAACAAAACCCACTGCCAACTCTGCCCACATATTGACACTAATGACACCATCACAGGACCTAATCAAACCAGCTATACCATCAGGGGTTCATTTACTTGCTCATCCAACAATGTGATACATGCCATCATGTGCCAGCAATGCCCCTTTGCCTTATACACTGGATAAACAGGACCATTTCTGTGCAGAAGAGTAAACGGACACAAATCTGACATAAAAAAATACCAACATTTAAAAACCAATAAGGGATCATTTCAAACTCCTCTGTCACTCTGTGAAAGATATGACTGTTACTGTTCTTAAACAGGCTAATTCTAAATCAAAATTTCAAAGTTAACAGAGTTAGAATTCATATGCAAATTTGATACCATCAACTCAGGCTTGAATAGAGGTATGAACTGGCTTTCTCGTTACAAACATCAGTCTTTAAAAGTGCCAGAGGACTCCTCCTTTGTTTTTTATTGCAAACAGTAATTCTCCCCTCTCTTAACCTCACTACTTTCTGATATATTATTCTACCATTTGAGTCTATACAACTTGCTTGATTTGCTGAAGTAATCTGATCTGATGCAGTGAAACGTACTCAGAGGGTTTACTTCTCCTTCCATGCTGTAAACTTTTTTCCATTTTCTAGCACCTGATGAAGTGGGACTTCACCCATGAAAGCTCATTGCATTTCACTTATTTTTGCATACACATTCAGTAAATTGACAAGATCCCCTTCTGCATCCATGTTATTACACATAGAAGATACTGTCCTCTCTCAGATAAGAAAAATAACTTATTTTTCTTCAAATTAACATTTAATGTAAAATTGAAGACAAACTCCTACAATTGGTTCCAAACTTTAGTTTAAAACTAAACCTATCAAGTCTGTTGCTTGTTGCTTTGAGTATTTTAAAATAGAGTAGAGAAATATTAATGAGAGATGGACTTCCCCAGAAGATAACTAGTTATCTTCCTTTGGATTTTTTTACTTCATCATTTGACTTGGTTTAATATAGCCCTAGTTTTAAGTATATGGGATGGTAAGTATAGCAAGAATAACTAATTCAAAACACTTCTGATAAATGATTCAGCTCTTCAAAAAATACAAATGCAAAGGAATGACCGTGAAGAACGATTGTTGTGATAGGTTGCCTGGTTAACAGTTGTTCATCTGTCCCAAATAAATTCCTCACTCCACATTCCTGTATTTGGTAAACAAATTGTACAGCACTCTCAGTGTGGACTTCAAGTCACAATTTACAATATCTAGAAAAAGGAAGGAAAAAAGTTAAAATTAGCTCTTGTCATGACATCCGGCAAGCACCCATAAAAAATATCCAGCCTTCTAGCATGCAAGTACATTCTTCTCTCCTCAATCTCCTCCCCAAATACACAGTCACAAATGTAGGAAGCATAGTATGGAGGAAATAGGAATGGAAACTGGACAAATATAAAGGCAATTTTTGACAAAACTACCAAATCCAGCCATTAGTTTTGCAGCCACAATTAACTGTAGGTGTGGTTGAGTACAGGAACACATAGCTTCCTGATCTGCAAATACTGTTACCTAATTACATGTCCACATGGAAAGATTAGCACCTATGATGCAAGTACAAATCTTGGGAGCAGCTTCTTTCTTTAAAAAGAAAGAAAGAAAGAAAGAAAGAAAGAAAGAAAGAAAGAAGGGCATACGGGATGATCCTTCAGTGGAATTGTTCAGATATGTAAGGGCTAATGGATGGGTCCATACTAAATAAAACTTATTCTGTTAGGTTTCTATTCAGCAAACAAATTAAGCACTTGGATGTTCTTAAAGGCTATGTTCACACAGGGTATGCTTGTTTCGAAACAAGACGTTTCGAAACAAGCTGTTTTGAAATAACATATTATTTCAAAACACCTTATTTCGAGGACAAAAAACTTTGTCCTCGAAATAAGGCAGCGAAATAGCATGTCCACACTCTACAGTGTGTACATGGTCTTCTGAGTGGGGGGCGGGTATCGCCGGCGCAAGGGGCAGCTGGGGGCTTTACCCTGCCGGTGCCTGCAGGGGCTGCAGGCACCCGCCAGGAGAGGGGCGGCGAGGCGCCTCACCCCGGGGGCTTTAAAGCCCCCGCTGCCTCCAAACCTGGGGGCACGGCCCTGGTGCGCGGCTGGAGACCACTGTTGCCGGGGCCGGAGTGAGTGCCATCCCGGAATCCCCGGTGCCGACACTCCTGTGGGAGGCATGGCCGGGGCATCCCCTGGACACGCCCCCGGAATCCCCGGCGCGACGCTCTTGGAACAAGCATACCCTGTGTGAACATAGCCACAGTGGGCTTGGATCAGGTCCATGATTCAGAAATACCACTTAACAATGAGTGCCTTTTTTAGTGTCCTAAAAATATTGAGGTAAAAGCAACTGTGATTGTGATATATTGTGGATATACACTTCTGGATG
>ML681963.1:125859349-125909584 GCA_007922195.1 Podocnemis expansa
GGTGACCACATCTCTTTGCTACAATCCCCCTTGGAGCATCTCTTCAAGTAGTTGAAGGCTACTATCAAATCACTCCTCAGTCTTCTCTTCTGCAAGCTAAATAAGTCTGGATCCTTCAGTCTCTCTTTGTAAGTCTTGTGGTCTAGTCCCTTAATTATTTTTTTTTGCCCTCCGCTGGACTCTTTCTAATTTGTCCATGTCCTTTTTGTAGTGGGGAGCCCAAAACTGGACACAGTATTCTAGATACGTCCTCAACAGTGCCGAATAGAGGGGAACTATCACAACCCTTGATCTGCTGACAGCACTTCTGCTGATGCAGCCCAGTATGCCATTGGCATTTGTGGCAACAGGAGCACCCTGTTGACTCATATTCAGCTTCCCATCCACCATGACCCCCACGTCCTTTTCTACAGTACTGCTACTTAGCTGAGTGCTCCCCAGCCTGTAGCAGTGCAGGGAATTTTTCCGTCCCAAGTTCAGGACTTTGCACTTGTCCTTGTTAAACCTCATGAGATTTCTATTGGCCCACTGTTCCAATTTGTCTAGGTCTCCCTGAATCCTGTCCCTGCCCTCCAGCGTGTCTACCATTCCCTCCAGCTTGGCGTCATCTGCAGACTTGCTGAGTGTGCAATCTATCCCATCATCCAGATCATTAATGAAAATGTTGAACAGAACTGGCCCTAGGACCAACCCCTGAGGCACACCACTCAGTGCTGGTTGCCAACTAGACATAGACCCATTGATTCCTATGCACTGAAATCGTTGATCTAGCCAGTTTTCTATCCACCATACTGTCCGCACATCCAGATAGGCCCGGACAGCCCCAGCTCCCAGGCTCTTGCACCAGCACTTGGTGGGCCAGATAAAAGCCCTTGGCGGATTGTATTCTGGCCCCTGGGCCACATGTTGGAGAAGCCTGATGTAGACTATGAGCCATGGAGTCTCTACTGCAGTGTGCCTTTTAAATATTACAGTTGGTTGGCCTGAAGAGCTGGTTACATTCTTGAGACCACAATTTAATTTTGTTTGTGTTCACCATTTAAAAATGACACCTGCATATAGTTTCTTCCCACATTTGTGCTTTAGCTCAAAACCAACAGCCTTGTGCCATGCAAGAACTTGAGAGATCAAGGCTTTCATTAAGAACTGATGAACAGAATTTATTAAATCACTTCTGCAGTGTGCGGTAGGCACCATTTTGGAATGAAGATCATAATAACTAGTTAAAAAAAAACAACAATGGTCAACATTTTAAAAATTGGGAACCTAAATTTAGATTCCTCAGTCCGTATTGACTTCAATACAAATCGTGTTCCTAAATCATTTAGGTGTTTTTGAAAATGCCACCCTTAAAAGTAGACTTCTGAGTCTAGCTATTGGCTTCTATTTCTGAACATTCTGGCTGATGACATTTTGAATCACATCTATATTTTGTCTTCTACTTCATTATATTCAAGTGACTTCTAAAGGCACCAGGATATTTTAAGTACTTTCACTGTATATATGCTGCAAATAATATATTGCAACTAACAGAAATGAATAGCTGACCCTGAAAAATCCATTAGTATGCAGATATGCTAATTTATTTACCATATTTATTATATTCTCTACATGTTTTTCATATTTTGTAATATTTATTCATCAGAAATTTCACAGAAGCTGTGTACGAATGTTAAGACTATTTAGTATATATAGTTTTAGTAAGATCCTTTCCAATGCTCCTTTGCTCTCTGGAAATTTTAGGCATGGGCACTGTGCCCAATGTAGCAACATATAAAAAACAGATGCATTTTTCCATTCACGTTGGGCAGGAAGTTTCATATTAAACATTTCAATAATTGCACAAAAAATGTCATATATATACTAAAACGTCCCTATGGCTTGACTTATACTGGAAAAATTAGCTGTCCCCTAGAGCAATAAATACCTGAAAAATTAAAATGCCATGAGAATTTTAAACCTCCATCAGGAGTGAAAGATCACAGCTACTTTCTGTTTTACTTGAAACACCAGATTTCACTATTTCCACTGCCTTATTTCGACTGCTTGAGACTTAGGCCTTGTGATACAATCACCCATCAATTTCACTAAGCAGGCCTACACACAGTAGTCCCAGCCATCACAAGAAGTGAAAGATTGCCAGATTAAGGCATAGGCACCAAAGGTCTGTGCCCATAACTCCAGGTCATGAGGCTTATGATTACATCAGAATATTAGCTTGTTTGTCTGTTTTTCAAAGTAAGGGATCTTAAAATGTTCAACGCCTTAGTTGCGGCTGTTCTGCTATAATGCTTCATTGCAAACACTATCTATGCTAACAGGAAGGGTTCTTACATCAGCACAATGAATCCACTTTCCTGTCAGTGGAAGAATTTTCTGTCAACCTAATGGTGTCTACACCAGGAGTTAGATCGGCTTAACTATGGTACTCAGTGGTACTGATTTTTAACAGCCAAGTCGCAAGGCTGTAATCATTGCAAAGAAAAGGATGAAAATGTGACCAGAACATAGATGATCAAGTGATATTAGTCTTAGTCTGCAGATGGCCTGCAGATGTGAAATGTGTGAAATGTCCAATTCTTATCTATGAAATGTTACTTCTATACCATAGTGTGCTGGAACCTCTAGCCAACAGAGCCCCGGAAAAGGACTCTGTGTGTGGGAGAAACCTGCAATGGGACCAGCACACAGATACCCCAGTAGCTTGGGCACAAGTACTGGGGCAGAGCCCTGCTGCCATTCCTGCCTCTTTGAGAGACCCCTACTCTCCCAAAGGAAGTATGTGGGTATATGAGGAATGGAGAGTTGGACAGATGGTGTTGCCACCCCTGAGAACGTAAGAGGGCCCCAAGTTGTTGTCCCAGTTTCATAAGAGAGGGAAGCCCTTGCCACCACTACTCATGGGGGAGATGGAACCAGAGCCAGGATGGAGCTGTAAGGGTGGATCCCAGAGTCAATCCATGTTATGTCCTGGAGTGCTTTGGACCCTGTACTGCCTCAATCCAGCTTTGAGGATGGGACTTAAACCCATGTCTTTAACATGAGAATGCAAAGCTGAATTTCTGGTTCTACTAAAACAAATGACATTTATTTTAAAAATAACAACAATAATAATGATATTTTAATAATGGCACTGTTTTCAGTGGGCCTCTGCATCCCCCATACCCCAACAAGTCTCAACCTCTGCTCTGTAAGTTTGGCAGCAGAAATACTTAAGATTTAAGCCTGAAAATGAAACGGTATAGAAAGTTGTCTCTTGAAGACAGGGAAACATTGGATCACATATATACAAAATATTTTGAAGTTTCACAATTATGTACTGTATTCAAAGGCAATTTAGTGAACACATGCTATTTGTCTTTACCTAGTGCAATGAATAAATCTGCTATCCACTCCTTGTAAATTATGCAACACATTTCAGCGGGTTTAGTAGACAAAGGTGGAATGGGAGGGAGTAGATGTGTGGATATTGCAATTCACGTTATCATTTTTCATAATTCTAATTTCATCTTTTCAGTAAAGCTGTTCATGATGCATAAATCCTGCCCTGGCCAGAACAGAGATATCACCCACTGTGCCCTCTGCACAGGCACTTTTACTGGCCAGTATAGGAGTTGTCAAGGAGGGGTTAAGGAGACATGCTGATAGGCTATCCTTCTCCCCTGAGCAGCAACAAGCATCCCCATGTACCACTTGCTGCTGACTGAAAGAGAGCTAGAGCTAAACACGGACTACCTGAGCACGACAGCTAGACTTGCCCTCTACTTTTGCGGATTAAGAGGTTGCGTGTAGCCTCATCACACTTTAACACAACACCATAACAGCAGATAGGATTTCACCCTTAAACTTGTAAGATTAATAATAAATAAATGAAGTACAATACCTTCTGGTCTTGGTTTTGGTTTCTCCAACCCTCCATCTTGCATTAGCTCAAATGAAAAGGACACATTAATGACCTGGTAATATAATGAACACAGTCATTATTTCCTGCCCAGTTTACATAGTCAGCATAGCCAAATTCCTCAATCGATATAAATTGTCAAGATTCGATACATCAGAGGATCTGGTCTATAGAATACAGAGAACTGATCATAATTGCAAGTATTTTTTTTTGTCAGATATCAATATATTTCCAAATGGGATAATCTTGATCTGAACAGAATTTGAGCTCTTCTGTCTATTGAAAGACAAGTTAGCTTGACAGATTACTGAAAAGTTAACAAAATATATAAAATAGTAAATATGGAATACTATAATCCATATGGTGCCCTGGACTTAAATATGCAGCTGAATTGTCTTGGATGTCAAAGGGGATTGCATGTCAAATTTAAAAGCAGTGGGTGGTCTTAAAATTGTTTATTGTGTATATAATATTCCTTCATACCTCTAACTATGTCAGATCTTTTGCCTTTCATAATCTGATTTTGCCATCATCAATACACATACATCCTATTTAAGTCATGGGAATTCTGAGTATTGATTGATCAATGGCAGCAACTGCCAACAAACAGTTAATATTTCCTAGACACCATGCAGCTAACACAATTTCCTCCTCTACTTAGATGAGGCAATACCCATAGCATCTCCAATACTACTGTGTGGTACTGCTAGCAAACTGAATTTTTAATTGTGACCACCATAGTCATATTTTTTAACTTAGGTGGAGTGTATCAGTCTTTCAAAAAATGGCTTGTGTAATGTATTACAGAAGTGTTTTTCTTTCTATAAAGTATATGCAACTCAAGAGCAGAATTACCTTCTGTTCAAAACTATCAGGAGTCAAGAAGAAGCTGTGCAGAGGCACAAAATAGCCCTCCAGGAGACCCATTAGCAGCACTAGGTACACACCATCTGCAAACTGTAAGAGATCATGGTATGTCGGTGTTATTCTTTCACAGCTGAACTGATCTGACACTGAAATAAACAGGTGGGCATATAAGCACCCTGGAACGAGGCTGTAGCCAGCAGAGACCTGAAGTTGACAGATGTCCTGTCATGGGAGTCAGAATAGGTTTGGTAACTGGGAAGTGGATTAATCACTAGAGGAATAAGGGATTGTGTGCCCATTCCTGTAATGTGGGAGCCTTAGGAATGGTCCATTTATATGGATGTGTGATTCATGGAACACACCTTTAATTCAAATCCTAGTGGCTCTCTGGCAGAGGCACAGCCTTTTCTTATTTCTGATATGGCACGTAGCCCCAGAGCAGAGGAAAGCAGAAGTGAATATGTAGAATCATAGAACTGGAAAGGACCATGAAAGCAGGGGTTAAGGTGGGCCAGAATGGCCTGGAATGCTGTTCTGGGGCCCACTATTTTTAGGGGCTCAGCATTCCGGCCCCCCTAAAAATAGGAAATGGTGCCAGAATGCTGCGTTCCAGTACCTGCCATTTAAAACTAGCAGGCCCTGGAACACAGCATTCCAGCTCCATTTTCTATTTTTAGGGGCCCCTAAAACCAGCAGACCCTGGAACAGCATTATGCTTTGTTTTCTGGCAGGTGGGGGGGGGGGGTTGCCCAGCCAGCCTGTGCATGCACAGACTGTCCTTGGTGGCAGAAGTCTCTAAGCACAGCCTGCAGGCTGTATACTGTATATACTCATGTATAAGCTGAGATTTTTTGTCCCTGAAAATTGGCTTCAAAACAGGCACTTGGCTTATACACGGGTCAATTCGGTAGACAGCCGTAGCCCAGGAATTTCACTGGGCATGCTCCAGTCTGTATCCCCACTGTGGCTGGGGCACCCATCTCAGGCAGTCTGGCTGGGCTGGGGTTGGAGTTACGAGGGGACCCTAGTGTCTGGAGCAGACAGGTAAGGGGGCCCTGAGGAGGCAGGTCGGTCTGGGGTGGGGTTTGGGGAGGCCAGAGAAGGAGCAGCAGGACCTGGGGGTTGGGGGTGGTGTCTGGGAGGCTGGGAAAAGTGGTGGCAGGGGTTGGGGATGATGGGAAAAGGGGTGGAAGGGGGGTCAGGGAACAGCAGTGGGGAGCAGAGAAGGCAGCGGCGAGCAGGGGAACAGCAGGGGGAACGGACAGAACAGGGAACGGACAGAACAGGGAATGGACAGAACAGGGGGACAGCAGGGGGAGCGGACAGAGCAAGGAGCAGCTGGGGGAGCAGACAGAGCAGGGGGACAGCAGGTTGTGGAGAAAGCGGCAGGGGATAGGGGAAAAGCAGCAGCAGGGATTTGGGGGTTATGGAGTGTGTTGGGAACTCCAGGGGAAGACAGCGGTGCTGCAGGGCGTAGGGGCTGAGGCTGAAAGGGGACTTTGGCTTATACATGTGTCACCCATTTTTGCCTCTTTTTAGGGCTCAGAATTGGGGGGGAGGTTGGCTTATGCACAGATCCGCTTATACATGAGTATATGTGGTAGTTTCCTGGCCCAGCGTGCAGTTGCCCATGAGTACCAGGGCAGCCGGGCTCACGCTGTGGGGTGGGTATTGGGGGCAGCAGGTGGATTTTGGAGGCAGGTATTGGGGCCTGGGGGTGGATTTTTGGGACAGGGGAATGGCTACTGGGGGCAGTAGCTGCGGTGGGGGAAGGCATCTGGGGAGCAGGAGCTCAAGTTGGGGGGA
This sequence comes from Podocnemis expansa, assembly GCA_007922195.1. Classification (NCBI taxonomy): domain Eukaryota; kingdom Metazoa; phylum Chordata; order Testudines; family Podocnemididae; genus Podocnemis; species Podocnemis expansa. Next base: position 125,865,924 of record ML681963.1, read on the forward strand.
AGCATTTGGGGGGCAGGAGCTGGGGTGGGGAGCTGGCATGTGCTGGGCTGGAGCTGGGGTGCAGTGTAAGCGGGTAGGAGGCTGGCATTTGGGGTGCAGGAGCTGGGATGCAGGAGGGGGGCCCACCGGTGTGGGAGGGTTCTGGGGCCTGCCAAATTATACTTTAACCCCTGCATGAAAGGTCATCAAGTACAGTCCCCTGCACTCGTGGCAGAACCAAGTACCACTCTAGACCATCCCTGACAAATGTTTGTCCAACCTGCTCTTAAAAATTTCCAATGACGGAGATTCCACAACGTCTATAGGCAACTTATTCCAGTGGCTAATCACCCTGACAGTTACGAATTTTTTCCAAATGTCTAACCTAAACTTCCTTTACTGTAAATTAAGCCCATTGCTTCTTGTCCTATCATCAGCAGTTAAGGAAAATATTTTTTCTCCCTCTTCCTTTTAACAACATTTTAGGTAGCTGAAAACTATTGTGTCCCCCTTCAGTCTCCTCTTCTTTGAGACTAAAAAAAACCCTGTTTCTTTCAATTGTCCCTTGTAAGTCAAGTGTTCTAGACCTTTAATTGTTCTTGTTGCTGTTCTCTGGAGTTCCTCCAATTTCTCCACATCTTTCCTGAAATGAGGCACCCAGAACTGGACGCAATACTCCATCAGTTGAGGCCTCATCAGCACGGAGTAGACAGGAAGAATTACTTCTCACGTCTGTCTTACACCACTCCGGTCAATACATCCCAGACTGATTTTTGGGTTTTTTTGCAACAGTGTTACACTGTTGAATCAGATTTAGCTTGTGATCCACTATAACACTCAGATCCCTTTTCACGGCACTCCGTCTTAGGCAATCATTTCTTATTTTGTAGATATGTAACTGACTGTTCTTTCCTAATTGGAATATCACACATTTGTCTTTCTGAATTTTATCCTATTTATCTCAGATGGTTTCACCAGTTTCTCCAAATCACTTTGAATTGTGATCCTATCCTTCAAAGCACTTGCAATCCCTCCCAGCTTGTTATCATCCACAAACTTTAATGATTGCACTAGAAATCTCAATATATTGGGGGGGGGGGAGGGAAGAATAAAGAAAGAAATGAATTGTCCAGAGTGTAACAAAGTCCTGATTAACCTGTTTTTCAATGTACACATTTATAGACAGATGGAATCCATCTAACTGGAATGGTATTATGGTGCATACTTATTTCATTATGATCTATAAGTACACATATTATGCACATGGTTCTCATACATGGAACTAATTTTAAAACATTTTTCTCAAAAATTTCAGATCAAGAGGACATTCCTCATAAAGAACTGTAAGTATATCATGCTTTTTAAAAGCATGGTTTTGAGTTTCTTGAGATTACAAAAATTCTGGTATTTTTTAAACAAGAAATGTATTCTTTTCACACATGCATCATACAAAAGCAGATTAATGGATTTTATCTGTACCCGGCCTGAGACCAGGCATGAGTAATTTTTTGGCCAAAGGGAATATTTCAGAGAATGACTGTGAAGATAGGTTTAGAATAGAATGGCCATCTCAATCTTATCTGTAACATCCTAACTATCAATGCTAGAACATAGCCTCACTTAATCAAATTCTGTTTATCCAATTCCCCACGTTATCTTGAGGCAGCTCAGTCTCTCCTTGAAACTGCTCATCATCTTTCTGCTGTTGGAAGTAAATACCAGTTGGAATGAACTTTTTAGGGGTCTTTAGGGACATTTAATTAACAAGGGTTCTTCAGTGAGAAAACAATGGAATAAATAAATGCACACTTAAAAACAAAGACATCTCTGGAAGCCTTCCCTCAGTCAGATGAATGGTTCTGAGACTTATTTATTTGTTTGTTTAATATAAGGATGATGTCTTAATGGGAAAAATGTCCTAAGGACACCTTCCCTCTTTTTCATCATCACACAGACCATCTTCCTTCCTATTTCATCTTGTAACCTTTCTATCTGACCACTTCCTTGGGGCAGCTGCAGCAATTGTTTATACAGAAAAGGAATACTAGAGAAGCATTTATTGTATTTTTTAGCTTCTTTCAATGCACAAGGAAAAAGTGCCAGCACCACCTCTCACTGTGGAGCTCTCCAGCTGGGAGCCCAACATTGCAACTGTTTATCCACTTAGTAACTTTATATGTGTAAGCAATCACAGTGAGAAGTGTCACAGCAGTCACATGAGATTATTCACTGCAGCAGAGTAAAGGTAGTTTGAATGCAATTGGCCAAGTTGGAAATTGATAAGAATATCAGAAATTCTTACTGCAAAAGACACTTACTGGCCAAGATTCTTACTGCAAAAACTACTATGGCATTTCTAATGACCCACATTGGTTCGGACCCACCCTACATAGTACACAGGTAACATTAATTAATATTAATAGTAAGGAAGTACAAATCTTTCTGAGGGAATGTGCTCCAGAAATTCGGTTGTTACTAGAATAGCTCATTGTCTTTGTAGCAAAGCTTTTATCGTCACATAAAAGACCTGTATAAAATGAAGCAAATTGGAGGAGTTTCTAGATGAAATAACCATTTCCTTAAAGATAGCTTAATAAGAATCTTGTGAGACCTTTGAACAAGTTATTATGTATATACAGTATGGTGCAATTATCTCCCCCAACAACCACTGCTATGAAATCCTACCTGGGTTTCCAGCTCTGTAACCTCCAAATTCAGTTTATTCAGGTGCTTGTTCACAAAAGTGATGAGGGTCTGAAAAATGAGAACATGTTGATCAGGGCACACTTTTTAAAGCATAAGTTTTAATTTTTCTCATGAGTTAGCCTGCACATTCACTGTGCTTAGAGTTTATTTCTAAATGTTTGGAAGTTACAAAAAGAAATCTGGGATTTTAAAATTATTTAACTCTTAGATTGCTTGATTTTTCTGAGAGGAGCAGAACCGGCATGAACACTAATCACATAATTAAACACATTGTTATAACATGAGTCTTCTGCAAATTAGCAGTGTAGAGATTTGGGGTTACTAGACTAAGCTTCACTTTGATAGAAAATGAAATGGGCAGAGGACAGATAATCAGCTGGTGTAAATTGTTGTTACTTTATTGCCTTCAAAGGAGTTATGTGAATTTACACCAGCTAAGGAGCTACCCGATGAATTTTCTTTTACATTACATACAGGGTATATCTACACTGCAATTAAAAACCCATGTCTGACCTGTGGCAGCTATGTCAGACATGTAGGGTTCAAACTAAGTGGCTGTTTAATTGCAGTGATGACATTTGGGCTCAGGCTGGAGCCCAGGCGCTAGGACCCAGCCAAGTGGTTGTTCCCAGAGCTCAGACTGTATTCTGAGCCCAAATGTCCACATCAGTGGTTCCTAACATTTCTCTGCCATGGCACACCTTGCTACCTTTAATTAATTTGAGGCATACCACCAAACAGTTTCCAAATGAACTCGTGAATATTAATGAGCCAATGAGCCAATCCACAGCTCTTGAGTATTTTTTCAAAAAATTTTGTGATGCACCTGCTCAGACCTGACAGCACACCTATGTGCCGTGGTACACTGATTGGGAAACACTGGTCTATATCACAATTAAACATCCCCTAGCCTGAGCTACATGAGTCCAAGTCAGCTGACACCAGCCAGCTGTGGATGTCAAACTGCAGTGTAGACATGCCCACAGTTACATGGCAAAGATCTTTACAATGGAGACGTCTATATCTATCTCTAGTTCTGTGTTCTAAAGCAAAATTAATGTTGGTGAAAATAATAAATGTAACACTCACAATTTGTAAAACGTGATTATCATTTTCGTATTTGGTGTAACCTGAAGCTTTATTACATTAAATAGACCAATATGCTACTTAATTATATTTCAGAAATAAAACACTTTCCAACCTTTTTTACGACATTGAGCTTGTCTGGAGCATGGTCAAATAATGTGTCAAATGCATCCCGTTCTGAAAAACAGTCAAATCTCTTAACATAGCAAGCAATAGCTATCCAACTGCATAATAATCATTAATTAAAGAGCATGACTGAGGCGGACAACAGCATCAGCATAATCTCTTAATGTACCTTCTTTCTACTGCAGTTATTGTATATTCTGATTGTTCATCTCTTTCTATAATCTGCTAGAAACTGTTACTGTATTTTGCCATTAACATATATTTTCATTGGGATTTGGGCCACTCAGTGAAGTGCTCTGAACAATTAACTATAATTTTGCTCCCCAAGAATCAACACTGATCAACATCAACCTGTTTAAAAACCTATATTATGAAACAGAGGTAGATAGTGAGCCAAATGAATTCATGAAGAATGTGAGCTTGCACCTTCAGTCACTGAGAGAACAACATTTATAATAAAGTGCATGTAAGGGTGCTAGACTGCATTTCAATCTTGGAGCATTACAGCATCATAACAAGTCTTCATGTCACAGCTGTAATATGTCAGTAGATGATTTTGTGTCATCCTGAAATGTGTTCTAGGACATTTTAATGTCTCAGTTTGCAAGACGGCCCCACTGAAATTAGAGCAATCTCTTAACAACCAGGACACATAGCCAGCCTACCAGAGGTAGGAGAACTGAAGTAATAGTGTGCTCACCTTCTGAAAAGAAAAAGATAGCTTAAATCATCCCCCAATTGACTCCATTTTCACCAGTAATTGGTGTGGGACAAAATGACTCCACACGTTAGCCCTCCCTAAACAAAAAGAGCTGAAATGATAACTTTACTCAGTCGCATTGAATTCAGTGGTGGCTGTCACATGGAATAAGGTGCTACTCAATATGAGTAAAAGTATCACAGTATGACACAAAAAAAAAAAAATATTTCCATGACCCATGTCTTTGAACTCAGCTGTGAATAAACTAGGGAAACCAGATAAACCGTAAGCAATGCTATGGTTTCAGTGGCACTAAATGTGCAGTCTCAAAATTAACACAGAGCAATGCTATCAGTTAAGAGAGATTAAGGAGATAGGAGCACAGCATCAAATTTTGTAAAAGGAATGGTGCTTGCATTATGGAATGTCATCTTTGGTTCACGTTGGGAACCTTTAATCGTTAATGGTTTTGTATTACAGTTCTGGGGTGAAATCAGCTGAAAGGCATGAGAAATCATTTGTTTTAAAGACAACTATACTGATATCGGTTTCTCTTCTTTTGTTGCCGAGGCATATTTATTTATGTATTTACCGAGTTAGTTGCAAATCCTGACCTTACATATGGTTTGAAAGAGGAGCTGCAGGAGAATTAACTAAAGTATAGTTTAGGAGCCTCAAAGAAAATGATAATAATCTAATGAAACTTACCATGCCTTCCTGATAACGCCCTATAGTAAAAAGCAAAACGTAATTATTATGTATCTCATTTACTTTACTTTTCTTTAAGATAGACAAAAGAATTGCATATGTGGCCAGATCTTCATCTTGGTGGAAACTGGAGTAAGTTAACAGGGTTCAATGGAGCTCTACCAATTCACTCAGTTAAGAATCTGACTCACAGCAAGAATCAACAATAAAGACTTCAATAAAGTTATACCAAATAACACTCTTCCTACTGCTGAGCCAAATAACATGCCCCTTATGACTGTGGGGAAGGTTTTGCTATGTTAATTTCATTAACTTTGCCCCAAAGACTCAGTCACTGTAATAAAGTGCCAGCCAAAACAAAAATGCTTGGACTAGGTTGTTTAGGAATGCAGAGTTTGGTTTCTTTTGATCCTTTATATGACTATCATACTTGGAGTAAACCCACAAGGATTAAAATTAACATTGGTAAAAACAATAAGTGTAACACTCATCATTTGTAACAACAGGATTATGACTTTCATTTTCACTGTAAAGTTTGTCATTAGCCTGAACTCTCCCCACTCTACTAGAAAGTTGGATTTTCTGCTCTTAATTCTTGTTAGATTTGAATAGTGTTTCCATTATAACCTGTGCAGTGAAATCATATGTAAACATCTTACCACAGCCACTTATGCTTCTCCAGAGCCTAATGGCAAATGAAATGCAAAAGAACAGTATTTTCTTTTCTGAGATAACCTAGCTTTCATCAACTAAACTGTGAAAGGTAAAAGCATGAGACATACCCCTCGTCTTGTCTGCTTGAAAAATTTCAACCAATTTTGAATTTATAATATTTGCAGCAGGATGCAATATAGGTTTCTTGAAATGCACAAATTTCATACATATTTGCAATGTTTTAGAGATTTGCAATTACTTTACCATTGGTAATTCCAACTTGGTAATGTCACATTTTGAGAGGCACATTTGAAAGCCTTGTAAAGACTAAACCATAATCACTAGCTGAAGCATGATCCCTCCAGGAACCCCAATAATGAAATCTAAATATCAGCAAATGGTTGAATTTCTGAGACACATCTGTGTTCAATTACTGAACTGTTGGCAACAGTGGTGTTGACATACTCAGTGTTACCAGTTATTTCCTCTTGAATTTGTCGAGACTGGAGAATTCCTTCTCGTTTCTGGGGAGGAAAAAGTGGATTTAGTTTAGTGCAGTTTAATGTTTAGGGTACTATAAAAATTATCTATGATCTACAAATGTTATCAGATAACAAATGCAAACATAATTTTTTTTAAAATTTACTGTGTTATATTATTTCCATTTGTATGTATTCCCCTAACTTTAGCCTAGACAACTCACTTATTAATATAACAATGGTCAAACTGGGTCAGACCAATAGTATTAATACGGACAGACTTGAAATATCACTTGTAACAGGGATAAGGAATAAGCAATCTGTTTCTCCTTTCCTGATTTTTCTCCCCTCACTTTTCTGTCTAAGGCCCCAGTTTTGGAAAAGCATATGAAACAGCTTAAAAACATACATAAGATGTTTCCTGAAGAGAGATGGTGTGTTGAATTGCAGGCTATGTTTGAAAAAACAGTCTGGGCAGAGGGTGCCCATACACAGACCTGGTTTTTGCAATCTCTTACTTTTATTCTAGCTGTTCTTTCTTTCCCTGTTCCTTTTCTTTCTCCCTCTTATTATTTTTATTTCAAAGCTGCCATTTTTGACTCCCCTCTGAATTAGAGGCTATGGTTGTTTGGGAAGAAAATACCAAATGGAGGACAATATATGCAGTGTCTGATCCAAATCCCAGGTCAGTGTTAGTTTTATATCCATGGTTTTTGGACCAGCCCATTACATAGGAAGACCCCTGCACGTGCTAATTGGTGGTCAGTGCCAAGGAGCAGATCATTAAGGAGCTGGCTGATTATCAATGACTATGAGCAGGTCTACACAGCCTGACGTTTTCAGTTTGAATCTAAGGGAAATATTCAAGTTACCTCAACTGACTTGCCAAGTTCCAAAGGGGCAACCATGTTAGTCTAGTCCAGCAAAAGAAGCAAGGAGTCCTGTGGCACTTAAAGACTTACAAATTTATTTATCGCATGAGCCTTCAGGGGAGAAAATTATTTCACTTTGATTTCCCTACACCTAGAATGCCTACCATGGTGAACAGAAGCCCAATGTCTTTTGGGTTGGCTGGTTATCTAAAATGATGCCTGAGTAAGGAGCACTATGTGGCTGTATTGCCCAAGGAACTAAACCATGATGCAGTTGCAATCAGGCTTTCCCCACTTGCTCCAGGGCAGAAGGAAACCTTTTTTGCTGCTGTTGAAAAGCCTACTATAAGTTCCAATGGACAACCCAAGAAATTGTTTTCAAAATCTGCTGCCTTTGACTGATGTGATCAGTCAGGTATTACATTTAAGTAGAACTGGTTTGGCTCAGGAATTTCCATTCAGCATATTCTAAGATTTAAGAAAAATGTTTTAGTCAAGAATAAGCACCCCCACACCCAAAATTTAAAATTTTCTTCAAAAGCTTTTTTAGAAAAATTTTTATTAGGGACTGTCAAAAAAGTTCATTTCAATGGTGTTGAACCACTTAATTTTGACTTCATTAGTTCTGATTAATTTAATTATAAATTTAAATTATATTAAAATATTGTGAAACATATGCAATGTGATATATTAAATATTAATTGTAATAATCTATAGAAGTCAAAATTAAGTTAATTAAAACATTTTAACATTGTCAAATCAAAATAGTTTTTGCCTTTCTGCCATTAAAAATATCTTTGAAATCTACACATTCCCACAAAACATTTTTGATTTGTAAAAAATGCCATTTTTTGACATAAACTAGAAATAAGGGACCATTGTATGGAAAATGCACTATACCAGGGGTCGGCAACTGAGGAGGGGAGAAGAGCCATTCCCTCCACCCAACTGCATGCGCTGGAGCCAGCCCATTGTCTGTGCTGTGGCCCCCTAGCGCTGGCGGGGAGGGGTGTGTGTGCAGGCAGTGCATGCTCCCTTACTCCCTCCTTCCCTCCGCTGGCAGGGTGGAGCAGCGGGGCCCCACCTACAGCCAGCCATCCCGCCCAAACGCGACCGGGGGAGAGCTGCGGCTTGTGGAGGTGGGGCCCTGGAACGGCCCCTCCGTGGAGTTCAGGCCGCTTTGACCTGGCCACCCCAGGCCTTGGCTCAGGCCCATTCGGCCCTGGGGTGGCCGGGTCGAAGTGGCCTGAACTCCACAGGGGGGCTGTTCCAGGGCCCCACCTCTGCAAGCCGCAGCTCTCCCCCAGCTGCTTTTGGGAGGGACGGCTGGCTGGTAAGTGGGGCCCCTCTGCTCCGTCCTGCCAGTTGAGGGAGGAAGAGAGGGAGGGAGCGTGCGCTGCCCACCCACCCCCGCCTCCGCCAGCGCTAGGGAGCCATGGCACAACATGCGGTTGTGCTGGGATGGGGGCGAGCTGGGAGTTCCTGAGCACACCTGGCTCTCTAGAAGAGACTGCTGGGGAGCCAGAAGGGGACACTCAGTGAGTCACAGGTGGCTCACTGAGCCTGCATTGCCAATTCCCGCACTATACTGTTTGCTTTTAAGGGCCTTGCTAAACAAGTTAGTACTAATTACACCAACTCATACATTTTTATCACAAAAGTTATTACGAAAATGAAGTACAAAGTTCATCCTCCTCCTCTACTGAGGAGGCATGGAATGAGGCATCAGTTCAGAGACCTTCCTTAAAAAAAGAAATGGGTGTTCACACCAATGGATTTTAACATACATGCTACCCAGTTCTGTGGGGTCTAATCACTAGTAAATATGCAGGCACCCTGTACTTTAGGGGCAGCCGTTAAAGTAAGGGGGAACACCCCAGAATGCCATTTTAGCAAGCCAGCATTCTGGGCCTCCTAAAAATAGGGGAACACCTCAGAATGCTGTGATCTGGGGCCCCCCAAAAATAGGGGGATGCACCAGAACACAGAGGTCCAGGACCCCCTAAAAACAGAAGGGCGCACTGGAACCAGCATTTCAACGCATCCCCTCTAGGCAGGAGGAAGGGAGGGGCTGAGGGCTGGGGTCAGCCCAGCCACCGTCCAGCCCATCCCCAGAGCCCATGTGGCTCTGCCCCTTCTGGCCGGGGCCCGGCTGTTTGCGCGGCCAGGCCCCAGCCTCAAGCCCGGGCTCCTTTTTGCTAGCTGGCTGGCCAATCACTGCCGCAGATACCTGCCCTCCACCCAGCTCTTCGGCCTGGTAAGGAGCTTGGGGGGTTGGGGGGCTGGGCAGCTAGTGGGGAAAGCATGGAGGGAGGGAGGGTGCATGGGGAGGGGGGAGAAGGGGTTGGGATTGTGGGCTGGAGTGGGCTTAGGGGGGGCTGAAGTAGGTGGTGTGAAGACAGAGGGTGTGGGGGGGTTAGGAGGGCTAGAATGGGGGCAGGAAACTTAGGGAGTGGGGATTGGGGATGAGAATGACATGGGGAAAGGGGTCTGATGGGGTGTAGGTGTTTTGGGGCATTAACTAGAGTGGGGGGCACTAGCTAGGGTGGGGGGCTGGCATTTGGGAGGCAGGAGCTGGGGTGCGGGAGGGGGGCCCAGACATGCAGGATGGAGTCGCACCCATGATGGAAGTTGACCCGCCCAATTATACTTTAACCCCTGTTTAGGGGCCTTTGAATTCAAGTAGGAGGTTACCATTTAAGCAGTTCCTCTGCGCCGCAAGTTCTTCCACTGAGAGACTACAACTCTCATGATCTCTTGAGAAAGGGAGAGAGACCCTTCCTGGCCCTCCAGGGGGTACAGAAGGACAAGGGGGTCTCCATTTTGAAAGAGCAAACACATGGTTGAATCTGGAAGCTGCTGGTGACTGCTCCTGTGGTGAGTGAGGCTGCTTCTGGGATTTCGGAGGCTGCTAGAGGCTTACTCGAGCAGGGAGCTTCAGAGTTTGGTGGCTTTACTCAGCCCAAAGCAGCGTCTGAGCTTAGAATGGCTGAGCTGGACCTGCAGTGAGAATGTGCGTATCTGTCTCCCCTCCCGCATTTTGGAGCTGGGCTTACAAAGGAAGGGAGTTTGCTGAAAGACTGACTGGGCCTGCGAAGAGGCAGCATGGCAGTCCCTTTAAACTAGGGTCTGGACTACTGACATTTGGTTGGGCTCACTAGATCTGCAGCATGGTACTGAGTGAATACACTGACCCAGCAGAGTGCTGCCTTGTTTCCTTCAACAGTCCTTCAAGTACGCCCATGCAAGCAAGGGGTCGGGGTTCTGGACTCTGGGGGAGTGTGCGCTCTGGAGGTGAGGTAAAATGGCTTTGTAAACGCCAGTTAGATAAGTTTCCTTTAAACTGTATTCTGTGCCTGTTCACTAATTTATTTACTTGCCCATGTGTATTTAAATTAGTAGTAATATTCGATTCCATCCTGTTATGATAAGTTTCTTTGTTAAGTAAAGGTTTGTTATCTGCAGTTTAAGCACCTTGAATGTATTGTGTATACAATTAGTAAATTTGAATTAGACCCATGCCACAGATTATTCTTAGCCACATGGGTTTAGTCCTGGAGGCTCCCAGGTCACACCACTGAGCGTGTACAGGATCCAGCCAGGTGGAGGCACCGTCAAGTTTAATTTTCCTGTAAAGCAAAGGGACTGCAGCAGAGCAGTGGGTAGAGGGTTCCCACTATTCCAACATTACCACTGGGAAACTCAGGATCTCCTTGTCATCAAACTTAGGGGCCTGTGCACACATGAGTATTGCCTGCTCCCAGGTAACCCAGGGAGAAAAGGGAGGGGGTTATATTCCAGACTATGCAAACTCCAACTGGTCACAGACCCCTCCTGTTCTAAAAGCCATGATTGTATTGAAGCATATATCTGGGAGCTGGGGGTGCGTATCTGAAAACAAAACCAGATGGGTTGTCTATCATTTGCTGTTTTCCCCTTTGCCTCAGTGAACATTTTGTCAGTGTTTTCTTTACTCTGAACCAAAGCTGCAGTCCATGCTCAGACAAAACTCTCACTAACTCAGTAGTTTTGTTAGGCCCCATAAATGTAACTTATTGATGACTAGCTGTAACCTGTCAAAAATGATGGGGGAAAATCAAAAGGGAATTTATGAAATAGTTATTTATTTTAATTGATTAATAGTTCTTTAATTAAAACATTTTTTGCAAAAGTTCTATGGTCAGCTAAAACTTTTCCTTTGTAGTTCCTATCCTTCATGTAAACTTTCAGATTTTCATGGTTTCTTCCCCGAGTGAGTGCCACATTCATGCTGACTCTTCAGGCAATTGTAATACTGAAAACAGCTGAAAGCATAGCTGAGAGCTTTATAATTTTGACAATTTCCAAAGAGGCAGCCTTGTCACTAGAGTGAACCATTCCTGGGTTTCACTGGCTGTTACTGTCCAATTTTTAAATCCCCAGTCATTTTGCCTTTATGAATTACAATGAGGTATGCCGCTACAATAAGGTATCTATTGCTCCCAAGGAGCAATTGGTTGAGTCACCTCTGACATCAAAATGGCCTGTCACATGGTACACGTCACATCACACACGCACATAGCAAATTAGGAGAGTTGATGCTTCTTATAGTCTGCCCACTACACTTAAGTAGGAAAAGTAGGAAACCATGTCTCAGAAAAAACATGCATCTTTAGAAGTGCTTCTGGGACCAAGTAGTTTTATGGGTATCTGGAGGCAATGCTGCTTTGAAACACTACATTCCTCCCCAGAGCTTCTGAGTAGGCAGAGCTTCCAAGTACACCAAATGCATTATGTTTAAGATGGTGCAAAAATTTCTGTGACCAGCCAGCTCACTGCTCCGTCTGTGGTATCTTGGATGTTATGGAGCATTAGAATGGAGCAGTTCCTGCATTAAGGGGAATGTGCTTAGCGTGCTTGGCAGTATGCATGGGCATAAGGGTTCTTTTGCTCTTCCCAGCCCCCTCATGCAAGCCTGACACAATCTGCCTTGTCATCACTTGAATATTCTACACAGTAAAGAAATGCAAAAGTAGGGTGCAATCCAGCTCTTCCTGAAGACTCCCACTGGCTTCAGTAGATATTTAACACTACTTTCACTGCAATTTTTTTTTTTTAAAGATGCTTAAACTGTCCAGAGAGAAAGGAGAATAATGTACAGAAAGGACCCATAGAAGATCCAAGTATAGGAATTTTTCAAAAACCTGCTTATAACCTGGATTTTTAATTACTCTAATTGCTAACAGCTTGTGTGAGAAACAATAAAAGGAAATCTATGTTAAAATTGCTTTTTCATAAGCACTTGTCCTGATTACCTGTGGGTTTTTAGCATATTATTGTTTGAGGAACATCTTTGTTTCTTTTTCAGTAAACTAAACCCAGCCAACACTGCAACCGTCACATTTTGTGTGTTTATAAAACTGATGATAAAAACCTGAAACACGTCAAGGTAGTTTTTATCTATTTTTTCTTCAGTTCCTTGCCCCTCGCCAAACACACCCATTTCCCTCTATCTTTATCAAACTACAAACTGTAGCATTTATAAAAATTGGCCTCTTATAACCTATTGAAGCTTTCCTAGCCGTGACCTTACTTTACGGAGTATATCAGGATTTGGAGCTACTAGGCTTTCAAATATAAACAGTGAAAAAAGCCTGAGGCTCCATTTATTGTTCCTTGAAACTTCCATTGCACTCAAATGTTCATTTCAGTTTCCACAAGGAATTTAGAAACAGGCTGACTGTGTATAAAATAACCACACAGATTAAAAAAAGATGAGTTATTCTAAAAATACTAGGCTAGATTCTTAGTTGCTATAGATCGATGGTGCTACATTGAGTTCAGTAGAATTACGGTAATTTACATTGTTTGAGAATCTTGCTCAGTGGGGTACATTTCCTCACGCATTCTTTCCCAGTGACCCTCCACTGGCTCCAGTGCGCTTACTCCTAATTTATGTGACTGTCAGAGAGGAGAAGAATGTGCATTGTAACCAGTTCTACTTGGTCTTTACTGGGCCAAAACTTGATTCTCACTCTGCCCCAGGCTCCTAATACAATAGGATGTGATGACCACACTTATAGGTATATTCAAGCTAGCTTTGATCTAGCGGGGTAAGGTACCAGAGTTACGCAGACACAGCAACATGTACCTTAGCATGGACTAGTGAGTAATTACTCAAGTTCTGGGTAGAGTGCTACAGCCTGAATTGAAGCTGGTGATGGTGCTGCTTCACTGCTCTTGGACCCAAGCAAGGTAGAATAAAGCTAGCTCAGGTAAGTCTACATGAGTTGTGACTGCAATACAGACATAACTTTACATTTGTGTAGCTTCACTGACTTGAGTAGAGTTACTCCTGGTTTACACCAGAGTACAACATAAGAGGAGACTCAAGCCTACTGACTTCAACGGGCACTTGGTCAGAATAAGGAGGAGTGAAAGATTTAACTCCACATGGTCATATTTGTCGCATTTTTTAACCCTCCTGACTAGGTCCTTTTTCTACAGATGATCTGATAGGTACATTCTTGACTGTGTGAATGGTGGTTATTAGCACTCTTGACATAAAGTCATCCTTTTAATATTTGTATAAGATCCAAAATTGGGAATGGAAAGTGTTTGATAGAAAGTAATTTTTCTCTCAAGTCTCACATTTATCAGTGCAGTCCCACCATGGGTCACTTCTGTCTTATTTGGAGGAAGCCCACAAAATGCAATTTTAAAGCCTACAAACAGGGTAAGACTTCAGTGACATATCTGCTAGAAGTTTCCTCTGAGCTTTCTTTTCTAGTAAATTACCAAACTTGAAATCTTGTCTAATGTGTGAATGGTACAAATAAGAGCCACCAATGTGTTAGATCTGCAATGGACCTTTAGTCATGTGCAGCTGAAGAGAGTCTAGGTAATGGCCTTTGCAAAGAGATATTGCAGAGCCACTTCAAGCCAGCAACATAAACAAACAAAAAGGTAAAGGCTAATAAGCTATGTAAAATAAAGGCAAAACTTATTTATAGACAAGGAAAAGCAGAATAGATGGCAAGAAGCAGAACAAAATATAGCAAGCACAATTAGAATTGAATCTAATAGAAAAAAATCAGTAGAGTAATTTGGAAAGTTTAGAGAGATGGGTCTAATATGGAGCATAATTGGCACAAAAAGTTCAATGTACCTTCTCTTTATGTGCTTATGAAGGAGCAAAAACTTGTAATCACATTAGATTAGTATATATAAAGTCTGAAAAAAAATAGTCACCAAACATGGATTTGGATTTAATAAAAGGTGATGATTCATCACTCAGTGGAAAAACTTTAAATATCTACACTAGGACAGGGCAGTGAGAAGACCATCAGAAATGAGATAAATATTAACTCTAGAGATCATACTGTGTGATAAAAAGACAAATACATTCCAACAATAATATTTAATACATCTTAATGTCATTGTCTGGCCACTCTACAATCAAAGTAAGATATCTGGAGGCAGGGCTTGGTCTGGGAAACATGCATTTTTCTGCCTTTTGCTTGCTGAAGTATTATCAGCCAGCAAGAGAAGTGCATGTATGCACATATATACATGTATTAGGTTCAAGAAAGTCATTAGTCAAGTTCAAAAGTATTTCCAGGAGCTGAGCTGCTCTTATCTTACCTGGACAACAACCACTTGAATGGACACATGGTCTGGAAGTCTGATTGGTGCCCGAAAATATTGTGACAATGCAACCAAAAGATGAAGTATTGCCACAAGACTTTTTGCATGAACAGCTGAAATAGATATTAAAAACCCAAGTTACATAAGGAAAAGTAACTAAGCTCAATATTTATTTTTTGCTTGGAGGGACACTAGGGAATATGGGATACTTTTCCCTTGGCATCTGGACTCACTGGAGGCTGCTATCAGAGTACCTTTTCTTTAACTGCCTTCCTGCTTTCCATAAATCAACTGGTGGTAGGAGTGCAGTACAAAAAAAAAAGATTAGCTTTTGCAACACGTCTGAATGCCATTGGCCTGGGAAGATGGAAATCTAAACTTGATCCAAAAGGCAGATTTTATGTACAGCCACTTAAACAGCCATCTATGCACTCCCTATGGCTGGTCCTTTATCCTCTTTGTTTCAATATGGATTTATGAACTATCAGAAAGATATTTTTGTATTCATAACATGCACTTCATTCATTTTTAAGTGTCACAATGTCTGCAGGATGATAAATGAATTTATTTTGGCTGAAGCCTTTAGCAATAACTTACTAAACACAGTGACTCAAACATTCCTTGTGAACTTGTTACAGTTCCTGTTATTGTAGCTTTTCTCAGCAGGTTTTCTATGTGTATATAACACTAACAAGACTTGCCAGATATCAGAGGACCTACTGTCAGAAGGCTGAAATCAAGTATCAACCCACTCATACCAAAGGGGAATCTATTTCTAACTTTAGTGTTTCCTTTCTTATTATTTTTGCTTGTGTCCATATTTGCACTGCATTTTTACTCTTCCTTTGGGCAATGCTCTAGAAAGATTGCTGACAGCTACAATACAATGCTGCACACTTCCCATTCATAAGCTGACCTCTAACTACTAAGTTACTGCACTAGAAAAATGGTACAAGAACCACTGAAAAGGTCTCCTCCATCATTTCTAGCCTAAGTCACAAATATGCGGCAGAGATTTCCCCACAAGCTACCACATGATCTGGCACAGTTGCCAAACTTTGCTAGGGATGCTGCAAGTCAGGAATGAGGTGTGTTGGCAGATTTGGATAAAGAAGACTGACCTGAATCTAATAGTACTACAATTGACCTGAACCACTGTTGTCAGTCTCCTATGCTAGCACTAAAACTCACAAACAGCTGTAGTATATTAAATCAAAGATAAATCAAAACTAAGTTAAATCACAGGGCCACCCTTGCCCCTCCCTCCCCCAATACACCCTGAAATTTAGGAGGAAATGGAAGAAAACTACAGGGTAAAAGGCATGATGGGACTACATGAGGGGGAAGGAAGTTCTGCTTAATGTTCACCCTCCCATCTCATACCTACCTCTGTCCCCTCCATGCATCTGTGTTGACAATGGGACATGTGATGAAAGGGACAATGGTTCAGGGCAGTGGGAGGAAACAGAAAACAACTGCTATAAACATATAGGCCAAGATTTTCAGGAGTGACTCATGATTCTAGGTGCCCATCTTGAGAGACCTTAAAGGGGCCTAATTTAAAGAGGCTTCTTTAACTGGCCCCAGGATAGGCACCCGATATCTGAAGTATCCAAAATTACAAGCACTATGACCCTCTCCTGCATTGCTAGTTGTTAGTGTTGCTTTGAACATCAGTAGACAAAGGAGAGTGAAGATGCTTCACTTGTTCTTACCCACCCCTTAATGTGCAGCTACCACCACGAAAGGCAGGAAATGGTGGAATTGCTGTACTATATTCACGGACTGCAGCCAAGAACTATAATATCTACACTATCGACAAATGTGAAACATGCAACTCACAGTCAACATTCCATTTGATGCTTCTTGGAGGAAGTTTAAGAGTTTCATTGATCTTTTCAAGAACTGTCTGTAACTTCTGCTTCTGAGCAATTTCAGACTGTGTGACTTCAGCAACATTTAGTTTTTCACTCTCAAGTTTCTCTGAAGTGATAATGGAAGAAAAGAAAAAACAGTTTACTTCTTAACCCAAGGTAGCATGAGTAATGTAAGTGAAAACATTCTGTTCCAATGGGTTTTTGCACGATATCAGGCATCATGGTTTTAAAATTAACCACTGATTTCTCAGTCTGTTCAATTAAGGGCACTCTTTTTCCCTTAAGGGGACTTCCAGTCTATTTAAAATCTTTACAATATTACCACATTTGCCATTTACATTTACCCTATTCTTTAAGTCTAAAATTGTAAAAAACACATTACAGGCTAGCAAGCACTGGATGCAACTCTTTCTAGAGCAGTGGTTCTCAACTGGTGGTACACAGAAGTAGTCTAGGAGGGATGCAGGGTTTTCATAACAATTACGAAGAATTCATTCTCCCTCCCAGCTGGCCCACCTGACTCAGTATCATTATATATAAACCTGCTGACAGCAAAATTTTACTGATCCTCAAGTCACTCCTCGGAAAGTACTCTGCCATGAAAACTCTAAAAACAAAAGAAAAAACCATTTTCAACTTGAAGCAGCTCTTTGAGTCGCTTTTTCAAACACCACGCCAAGAATCAAAACACTAGTCAGTGAAATGCAACCACAGACTTCTCACTGATAAAGCTGAAGTATTATCACATCTTTCTTGGGGATGAAATAATTGCTTACCTTTGTGTCTTACAGTTATAGCAATACAAATTATTGCAAACAGTATTATTGCAATTTTTAACTGCGAATAATAATTATTGTTGTTGTTTGTTTGTATTTTAAAACGATAACAATAAAATTAACTTTACTCCCAACAAGACTACTGCATTTTTAGGTCCTTAAAACTTACTGTAAATGATAAATATAACAACCGAATGTCTTAAACACAGAAAGGTCTTTCTTGGAAAATGGACTTTTTGTTTCTATCACGGTGAGACCCAGGTTCCTTAACAGAGTGTTTGGTGAGATGTAAAATACAAAAAGTTGAGAACTACTGCTCTAGAGTCTAGAGGACATCAAAGGGGGACATGCTGGCACTGCCTCCACAGCTCTTCCATGAGGGATTTTCTGCATGGAAGTGAATTATGCTATGGACTGACTATTCTGAGAGGTACAAATGCCACCCTTAAAAAGTTTTGATTTGCCCGCTTGAGACTAACGATTGCAAGTTGTGTATATAGACACAATTAATCGTGAATTGATTTGACTCATATTAGGTCTGTGTAATGACAAAATGGCACAAACGTTTTCAAGATGGAGCAAAAAAAAGTGAAATAAATAAAAACAAGTTGATGTGATGTGAGTGATAATTACAGATATTTTATCAACCTGCTTTTAATAAAATATATTGGTCAATTTGAATAGTGATCTTTCATCCATAATTTGTAAAATTATCTAATAAAAATTTTAAAAATCCCTATGGATGTGTATAAAGGCTTAGATGACTGCACGGTTTCCATCTGTAAACATAATTTCCCATCCTGGAGTATCTGAACGCAAAATTCTTACTGAACAGAAAGCTATCAGAAGCATTTGTTATTTTTAAAAAGACAAATCTTGCTATTAATAATATTTATCATTCTTACGCAGTAGTTCTTTTCATTTGCAAATCGCTTTATCAACATTAAGTGATTAATCCTCACAACACTCCTGTAAAGTAGGCAAGTATCATTATCGACATGGTACAGGTTTAGAAACTGATACAGTGAAATTAAGTACAGAAAAGGTATGAGTCTTGCCTGAGATTAAAAGTTATAACCCAGGAGCTTTTGACTCACAGTAATAATAGTGTTGAATGTTACATACTAAACTCACACACTGTATTATCTATGCAGACATAATTTCAAACTAAACTTGTTGAAGGTGCTTTTGATATTGATAGTAAACAACTGAGAAAAATCCAAAGGGCCCAACTGTCCTAATTCAGGAGTAAGTGTACTGATGTCAGTGGAAATGCACAGGTATAAGTGAGAACATAATCAGACCCCATTATCATTATTAGCAAAGACAATGGTTACTAGTGTTTTTGTTAAACTGCCAGGCTCCTCGCAACCACTAAATAAGACTTCAAAATGATCTGGCAACAATACTTCCCTGATGCAACCACCAGAAATAAAACACATTATTGCCCATCAAGTTAGTATCACAAAAGGAATATGATTCAGGTAGTGAGGTTGTCTTGCTTCTACTGAACTCAGTGGCAAATCTTCCAATGGGAGAAGGAGAGAGCTGTTAGGGTTCAATCCTACAAGGATCCACATGAAGTCAATGAGGCTCTAGCATGAGCACAGGTGGATCCAGGCCTTAAATCTTCAGAGGTCCAATCCAAAGCCTAGTAAAGTAAGTGGAAGGGTTCCTATTGACCACAACAGGGTTGGGATCAGGCCCAAGTAACAGAAATTTTATTATCTACAGTAAATTAATCAGATTGTATCTAATGTATGTTTTTGGGTTGCATAGAAATCAGTGAGGCAGTACCAATGTGGATCCAATAGCAGGATCAAAGCTATATTAACTGCATCGTAATGTATTCCATTTCTCATTCATTCATAGAAGCAAGATCTCTTCATGGACCTAGTCTGCATGACCATTATTAGAACTGCTCATAGAATGTTTCAGATACAGTTCTGGATTTTGCTGGAGATTTTACGAGCTGTAATCACTATGAAAATGGCTTCCAAGCCAACGGTTAAATTACAAGCCAGCTCTGTATTCATAGTTTCTTTTCCTTCTCTCTCAGCTGAAGCTCAGTTTGCAGCCCACTGGGTATCATTACCTCCCTAACATTAAATCAGACCTCAAATCAGATAGAAACTTCAACTTTCCAGAGGGACTTTGAGATTTGAATAAACCAAACTATGGGACCAGCACAGATTAAAAACATCCACCATTGTAATGGAAATACCCCTGCTTTCAAACTTAGTTTCCACTTGTCACATAGTTGAGTTTCTACAGCATACATGCAGACAATAAATTTATTTGGACAGAGATTTACTGCCAAGACTAGAACCTTGCCTCTAGCGCCCCAGGTACACATTATGTTCTTTTTTTATCAATCATAGTATAACACAGAGTACAACATAGCTGAGTAAATGGTGCTTCCTCTATGCAGCGGTATACAGCCTATTGCTCAAGAGTCTTATAATAGTAAGCTAACTTTATATCTTTTTAGTGCCACAAAAGTAAGATGATACCAAGTCTCCTCCAACTAGGAATGAGTGACCTGCTTACTGAAAGTACACCACATAGAATATAGTTTCTTACCAAATAATTTCTGTAAAACTTGTCCATCATACAAGTCCTCAGCCAGGTCTTTCACAATGATCCTTTCACCCACCAGTACATCATTAATCCAGTCAATTAATACCTATATAGGGAACACAAATTTGTCAGCATTATGCACTGTGTATTTACCATGCAAAATATGTCATTTTATTTAACAATAGCAAACACTTAGCAAAAAGAACTGCAATGGGTCTGTTAATGGTATGGAGGACAACAGGAGAACATGGGAAAGATTCAGGTATAGACATTGATATGAAATTTTTGCTGATTACAACAATAGTGACTGAGTGCATCACACACCAGAGACTTTGCTCTAACCCTCCTTAGAAGGAAGGGTTAGGATAGCACAGAGCCCTGAACATGGGACTGATTCAATGCCCTTTTAGATCAATTTCTTAATCGATTTCAATGACTTGGTATCAGGCTCTTAGTGAGAAGAGAAAGTTATTGACATCAACCTCTAAAGAAGCTGCCTTCTGATACTCCTGGTGTAAGGCAGAGAGGAGTCACCAAGGAAAATCAGAGTAGTTTTATGATGGGGGGGGGGGGTTGGGATTCAGGACTCACGGGTTCTATTCTGTACTCTACCACTAGCTCTTGTACCTTCCTTCACTTAATCTCTTTGTACCTCATCAAAAAATTGATACTTTACCTACTTAATTAGGACATGTGCTGTCACACTTTGGGTTTCAACCCAGATCAGTGAGAGTTTGTCTCATCACCTACCTTGTAATTGCAGGCCTTAAATCATGGGTCTCAAACACGTGGCCTGCAGGCCGCATGCGGCCCCTAAAGCTATTTCCTGCAGCCTGCAACAACACTATCATTACAGATATTTGTAATATCATTGTATGAAAAGTTTCAGTGGTGCAGCCCTTGGGCTAACATACTAGTCCTCCTGTGGCCCCCATGGTGATCTGAGTTTGAGACCCCAGCCTTAAATGCTCTGTTGCTGTGATTCTTATCCCAGACACCAACCATCAGTTGACAAAGGCTGCACTTCCCTGAGCGTCCATGTACTGTGATGTCCTGGTTCAGTACTATGGCCACAGCAGCTGCCTACAACACAGCAGCCCACCCTGGCTTCCACTAGCTGTGGCTACTACTTGCAGGGTGACCTCAATATGCTCCCAGTCCTGAACTTGCCAAAACTGCCTGCTTGGCCTCCTGTATTTGTCTATTGGCTACTGGTGTTAGGGCTGTGAATCATAACAGTAAGAGATTTAAGCACCCAGAGTTACAAGGCAGGTGGTGACAAGACCTCACCAGCTTGTCTGGAACCCCAGAGCATCACATGTGCACCATGTGACTTAGTTAATTGCTCATACAGTATTTTGAGGTGTTTGGATGAAAGAAGACAAGGAAAAGGTCAAAGAAAAAAATAGTGTAGCTTCCTTTTTACAATGAAATCTGAACATGTGTATATGCTTGCCATTACCTTCATTAGCTCTTGTAATTTGGGGTCACTTCTTGAATTCGGATCAATCATTGTTCGAACTTCATTTTCCTCTGTAGGTTTTTTTTTTAAAGAAAAAAGATATTACAAAAATTGTACATTTATAACATTATAGTTTACATCAGGCTTTTATGTTAAGATCTAAAATTATTGTGAATTACCAAGCATCGTGTCTTCAGGGTCTAGTTCAAATGGAATTGGACTGAGAGGTAAATTAATGGCATTTATTCCTTCCTCCTGTAGTTCAGACACTAGAAAATGAAAAAGAAGAGCTTGGTCAAATTTCAGGCCACTTTTACTTACTATGTCACTCCAGTTAACAGCTACTTCAATTATATTCATTTATTTTTGAGAACATGAACCATTGCCTAAGCCTCTGAGCAACAAAAATAAGAGGCCCAATCCAGCAAAACCTTGCTCACGAGTAGTTCTTACACAAGTAATTGCACTGAGGTCAGGGGACTACCAAGAAGAGTCTGCAGGATCAGGGTCACTCTTTGCCAAGTTTGAAAAGGCTCAGCTCACATTTCTTATAGTTAATGAACTGGTACTTCACAAGGATTTTAAATTTTAAAAACAGATTGATAAGTTCCAGAGAGGTAGCTGTGTTAGTCTGTACAGAGCAAAAACAATGGAAGTTCATTTGACGAAGTGCATTGCAGCTCACAGATGCTTTGGCCAGAAGAAATTTGTTAGTCTTTAAGGTGCCACAGGACTTTCATTGTAAAAACAGATTGGAACATGAAACTGCAGAAATTGAATTCATACGCAAATCACATACCTTCATTCACACTGGGTATGAAGGGAACTCTTAAGTGACTAAGTCACTACAAAAGGTGATTTCAAGTCAAGTCAAGTCATAGGGCTGGAAGGGACCTCATGAGATCATCGAGTCCAACCCCCTGGGAATTGAACCCAGGACCTTCTGCATGTTAAGCAGAGGTGCTAGCCACTACACTATTCACCTCTATTACACTTCTCTTACTTACAGCTGTTGCATCCCTCTTCCATGCTGTTTGAATCAAAACAGCTTGTTTACTTTGCAGAGATAGGCTAGCAGTCTATACAGATCTGTTTGAATTAACCTTACGACCCATCCTTCTCTGTATGTACATATTTACAGCTAACATGCTCTATTTTCCATTTCATGCATCTGATGGATGTGGGAGTATGCCCACAAAAGCTCATAGGATAAATACATTTGTTAGTCTTTAAAAGTGCCACAGGACTCCTTGTTTTGCTGAAAGATTAACTCAGCCACTCCTCTGGAACTGGTACTTAACACAAACAAACCATTTGGACTAAACAAAACAATTATTTCTATCTGCTACACTACTTTGGTCTGTGATCTTTTCAATGATTAAGCCAAATCAGGCCTGGGTTCTTCTGAAAGTACACTTACCATGCATCAAGAAATCGGTGGGAAGGTGGAACTTTTCTCCCTGAATCAGTAGTGACCTAGTGCACCAGCTGCCCACACTGTTGGCCCTGTTTCTGAGCTGCACCCCGAAAGCATGGGACAAACTGTGGGAGAAACAGCAAATGGTCCCCTACTCCTTGGGGTGGCCTGGTCACCAGCACACTTTTAAACAGCTTTGCTGCCAACATGTCTCCAGGGGCTGTTTTTGTAGCCAGAGACCACCAAGTTGCCATGATGCTCATGTCAAGATCCCTTTTTCCCTCACATGTGCTCCTGTGCCAAGGAAGAAAGATCATGAAAGAGTCACTACAACAAATCATAATCCACTGGAGGACTCCCTCAACACTGATGGAATTGTCTACTTGCTGAATCAACCAGGTTTTGATCTATTTAGCTCCTGGGGACCACTGTAAATCAGACTTAGACCTAAAACTGAAACCATTATCTTTTGGGTGAGAAATAACAATAAAGTTCTCGCATCTGTGGTTTTAATTTACCAGTGCACTTTTACAAGAACAGGTTGTTAGTTCAGTTCCCTTGGTCAGATTTCATTTGGCTAACTTAATTCTACCCGCCTAAGTTCCTCTTGAAGTTTCAAATGGATCCAGTACTCCTCTTGTTCTAAATTGATACACAGTGTTCATTATCACAGGCAAAGAGTTGCCATCTTCCATTTTAAAGGGACATATTCCAGCTGTGGTCAGTTCAATTAAAAAAAAAGGGGGTGGGAGTAAGGGGGAGACAGTCAAGAAATCCTGAATTCCACTCCCAGCTCTGCTCTGGGAATGTAGCTGTGGCAAATTGTTTCACCTTTCTGCCTCAACTTCCCTTTCTGCCTCAACTTCCTGTGTACAATGAGGCTAATACTACTTACATACAGGGAGATTGCGAGCATTGATTTGAAAACGTTTTTAGAATAGACTGGAATAGAATCATAGGGTTGGAAGGGACCTCATGAGATCATCAAGTCCAACCCCCTGGGTCTTGAACCCAGGACCGCCTGCATATTTTAAAATGCATGTATTTCTGGCTCTCTATCACTTGGGAAATGTTTCGGGGCCCTTTGGCGGAATGGTTCTGTATGCTTAAGAAAAAATCATTATGCATAGGAAGATGCCAGTAAGACTATAGGAATGATGACAGCTGCAATTCTTGCAAAAAACAAACAAACAAACAAACCAACAAGGAGTTGTGTGGCACTTTAAGACTAACATGCGTTTTTCACATGAGCTTTCGTCAGATCACTCTAAGTACCTGAAAAGCAACCTTAAAGAATCAAACATCCTTAATATTAAAATATTGACTACTCCAGCTCTTATCCTGCTTACATGCATTTACATTTTACACAAATACTGAACGACTCTGAATAGCTATTTTAACAATAAAATAATGCTTACAATAGTTCCTTGGATTATTGGATATTATCTGAAACTGAAGGCTGAGAACAATGGAGCAATCTAATACCTCATGTGATCCACCAAATTTAGAAGAGCTCCACTGAGGCTGATTTTGACTCCACATGTACAACCTCAGCAATTGTTTAGATGTAACAGCAATTGTTTTCTAACTGCTAATGCTCCCCTGGAGACAATCACTATTTGTTTTATTGTACCCTTTGATTTTCACTCTCTGAAGTGTTTACGAGCAAAAAAACCAAAACAAAACAAAACAACCTTGAGTGCATAATGACTTCCACGCAGAGACCTCTATGAACTGAAATCTTTATGCCCTTGAACGATTTCAGCACACAGGTTTCTAGGTAGAAAACTTTATTCACGTACATTCTGATAAGGGAGTACAATGAATAATATCTGCAAAAGCCAGCTGGCTCTTCACCCATCCCAGAAGAGCTGGCTGAGGAGCAGGGTCAGACAACCAACCAGCCCTACTTTTGCAGGACACATTAGAGGAAGCAGCTAGCTTTCCTTCCTAGCAAGAGACAGAGAGGAAAACATTTGAACTGTCTTCTCCTCATCAGTAGACATTGGCAGAGCCTGCTGACACCTCATCCAAGAGATTGGGTGCAATAGGTGCCATCTGAGGTAGACTTTTCAACATCTACATGTCTAGGATTGCACTCAAATACGGTATCAGAGTGTACTTTATTGTGTATTATAGGGACTGTAAAATATGAGGCAAACCCTTTGGTGTACAGATGAAAAGAGAATCAAAGGAGAAGAGTAACAGAGCTTTTTCCCTCTTAGCAGTATCTATGCTCCTAGCACTCTCCTGAGTGCCAAGTGAGGTCAAGCGAACATGCCTACTAGTGGACAAATATCCCAATGAGATGTAGTCAGCCAGAATGAGCGTGAAGAGAGACTCCAACACCCCTTGATTGCACTTTGTAGTTCACCCAAGAAACACAAAACTCCCATTAACTTCAATGGAAACAAGATTTCACCAATAAGTGCTGATCCTGTATTTGCAGGTGAGTAATTGTATTGAACTCAATGGCATTATTCAGATGCTAAAATTACTCAGTTACGTTATAGCTGTGTGGCTGTGGAGTACACATGAACATGAAATTTGTATATCTCATTTGTACTTGTTACTCACAAGTGTAATTCCAATGATAATGAAGTTACTCCTTATTTTGTGTGTGCATGCATGCACACACATGCACACACACAATTAATATTGAAACGATCATTTGGGAAAGTATATATCATGTCAGGTAGTATGTACGGAGAGAGAAATGTAATGCAAAATATAGCAATGTGTTTCTAAGAATTTCCTTTATAAACCACTACCACTATATTGCGTAAGAGTTTATAGCTCTACCACACATATTTGATTTATGTTACGGCTTTGCATGCTACATAATATTTCAACAAAGTATTCCATTTTTAATTCTGTTATATTAACTTATTTGTGTTTTAATTAATTTTCATAAAGAATCACATAAGCAATGCTAATATTTTAATAGCAACACTGGTATACAGGTTTAAGGCAACTTTGGGGATTTAATTGAGAAATTTCACAAGTCAATGAGATATAAAACAGCCTAATGTCTTGGAGTATTCTGAAAAAGAAACTAAACCAGTGGAGAGACTGAGATTTAGAAACGAGATGCTGCTTATGACAAGTAGGATTTTTTTTTTTTTTAAATACAGAGACCTGATTCTCTGACACAACACAGCTTAACTATGCCATGCTCTTGGTGCAATACTGCTCTAAGGTCATTGGAGCTGACCACTGTAAAATTTCTGCTTCAGTCCTTCAAGTCCCATGGTAAAGGAGGCCTGGCTGGAGAAAAGAGAACAGCTAAGGCACCCTGCACTGCAGCAACCACCAGCTGCCGAAATGGTCCACAGGAATTTTTGACAGATGGTCTAAAGTAGCATGTGCATTAGGCTCTGCTATTTTACATTGGAGATTGACTGAGTCACTGGATCAGCATCAGGGTCTGAGTGCAAAACGCACTTCTACAACATGGCCTCTTTTGCCTTAGTGATTGTTTCCCAACTGCAGCCACAGATCTATGCCATCGTGGGCCACTTCTCTCAGTTACATTAATATAAAATCAGGAACAATTCTGCTGACTTCACTGGGTTTATGCTAGTTTTATGCTCGTGAGAATCAGCTCCTATATTCACAAAGTTAATTATAGGGTGGCATGCTGGGAGCGTTAAGAGTTGCACTTACCCCTGTTATGAGATCACTGAAGTCAGTAGAGTTACACATGGTTCATAGAAATCTCTCCTCATACTGGCAGGGTATAATTCACAGTTAAAACTCTTGCTAAGGAGTAAATTGTTTCCTCCTCAGACTTTTGATTGGCACCCTCATGCCAAAGTCATTGCTGGAGTAAGCAGGCACAGTTCTACAAATATCAAAAGTCAATCAGTTATCTCCAATTATGCACACACTGAATTTGTCCACAGAGCCATGGAGCCCAAGGGCTTGTATCAATAGTAGCTATTTTCAGCTGAACAGAGTCCTTAACAGTTTAGAAAATCGAGCATTAGCAAGCCATAAACATATCTTAAACAAATCCACCTGAGTACTATGAGCCAAATTTTACCCTGTGATGCATGCATGCAGCTGGCACTGAAATCAGTGGACGCTGATGAATACATATGAAAGTGGAGTATTCCCCACACAGTTTAAATTGGCTTAATTCCTCTAGTACCTGCATCCCGTTGTTCTACACAATATTTATTAGACAGTTTCATTTGGCTCTTTATGCATTTATTTTTTCTGTAGAAAGCATTACAGTATTCTTTTAGTATAGTGGGTTTTATGGTATTCAGGCTTGAAGTAAAACTTCTCTGACAATATAACTAAGCTCAGAAATGTGATGTCACCTGGTAAGTTTTCCATAGTTTGATATACATGCTACAAAAGAAAGTATGTCATGAGGTTACATTAAAAGCATTCTCCTCTGTATGCTCTATGCCTCTCTTTCTTCCCATACTGTTACTGATTCTGCACTTACAAAATTAAATCAAGAGTCATAAGAACCAAGGTGTGATTCTGGGAGGGTGCCACTGACTTTACTGGCTGTCAGTTTGGACTCTAGTGTTTGAATAGCTAAAGTTGGAAGGGCAAGTACAACATTACCACCCTCAAATGTTCAAACTCATGGGTCAGGTCCCAAACAATCATGAGAATTTTTTTAAAAGGCAATTAAATGTGGGGTTCTTTTTATTTTCTTTCTAGTTTTTGTCCATTTAGGGTTAATATTTTCAAGCTATCCTCAGCAATTATGAAGGCTAAATAAGTACTGTTATTTCCTTAATGAAAGGTGACATTCTGTTGCATTCACGTGATTCCAGTAACTGGAACTTTACCCCCTCCCCACTGCAAAAAAGAAACCCACTGGTAACCCTGAGAGTGGGCATGACTGTAGGGTGCATTCTTACTCAGTATAGTTATGGGCCTCATATGAACCATGCCCATCTCAAATTATTCTTGATCGTTGTATGAATAATTCAAAAAACAGTTGGCTGCACAGTTGCCACTGCCAGATTCAGGGTTGTATGCACACTACACTCCAAATATATATGTACCAAATAACCAAATACAGACACTGCCTAGGCCCTATTCTTAAACTAGAGATGGTCAGAAAACCAGTCAAATAATTTCACTTTTCCATGACAATTTCCAAAGGGGCAGCCATGTTAGTCTAGTCCAGCAAAAAAAACAAGGAGTCATGTGGCACTTAAAGAATAACAGATTTAAGTTGTCATCATGAATAAACTGGATTATGATCAGGAGGCTTATAAACAACTCTCCAACACAACATTCTACAAACCAGTTTCCTCTGACCTCACTGAGGAATACCAAAAGGAATTATGACACCTACTCAGGAAACTCCCTAAGACAGCACAGGAACACATAAAGACAGAAACACCATCAAAACCCTGGACAGGGATATTCTATCTACTACCTAAAATCCATAAAAAAAGAAACCCTGGACACCCCATCATCTCAGGCATTGGCACTCTTACCGCTAGCTTACCTGACTACGTGGACACCCTCCTCAGACCCTATGCTATCAACATCCCTAGCTATCTTTGAGATATCACAGACTTCCTGAGGAAAATCCAGTCCATTGGTGAGCTTCCAGAAAACACCATCCTGGCCACTATGGATGTAGAAGCTCTTTACACCAAAATCCCACACAATGACGGATTACAGGCTAAGAGAAGAACTATTTTAGATAATGCCACAGCACAGCTTCTGACTGGACTTTGTGCCCATTCATAACTATTTCAGATTTGAGGACAGTTTATACCTCCAAGTCGGTGGCACTGCTATGGCCCTGCAATATGCCAACATCTTTATGGATGACTTAGAACAACGTTTCCTCAAGTCTCATCCCAAAACACCTCTCCTTTACCTATGCTACATTGATGACATCATCATCATCTAGACCCATGGCAGGGATGTTCTTTAAGATTTCCACAGAGATTTCAACGATTTCCACTCCACAGTGAAATTGAGCCTGGAACACTCCACATAGGAGATTCACTTTCTCAACACAACAGTACAAATCAGGGATAGACACATCAACACCACCCTATACCAAAAACCTATTGATTGGTATAGTTACCTACATCCCTCAAGCTTCCATCCTAAACACACCACATGATCCATTGTCTACGGCCAAACCCTATGACATAACTGCATTTTCTCTGATCCCTCTGACAGAGACAGGCATCTTGAGGATCTCTGTCAAGCATTCTTAAAACTACAGCACCCACCTGGGGAAGTAAGAAAACAAATTGACAGAGCTAGATGGGTACCCTGAAGTCATCTACTGCAGGAGAAGCCCAAGAAAGAAAACAACAAAATGCCACTAGTCACCACATACAACCCTCA
The DNA here is from genome assembly GCA_007922195.1 of Podocnemis expansa. Lineage (NCBI taxonomy): Eukaryota > Metazoa > Chordata > Testudines > Podocnemididae > Podocnemis > Podocnemis expansa. The sequence goes on from ML681963.1 coordinate 125,895,320, forward strand.
AGTCAGACCTCTACAACAGATCATTAAGGACCAACAGTCTATTTAAAATATGACCCCTCACTCTCTCTAGTCTTGGGAGACAGACCTCTCCTTGCTTACAGACAGCCACCCAACCTTAAACAGATACTCACCAGCAACTACAGATCTAACAACAGAAACATTAAAGCAGGCACATACCCCTGCAACAAACCATGCTCCCCACATATCTGCACAACAGATACCATCATAGGTCCTAATCAAACCAGCTACTCCATGAAAGGCTCATTTACCTGCTTAACTATTAATGTGATTTATGCCAATATGTGCCAGAAATGCCCCAACACCTTATACATTGGACAAACAGGACGATCCCTGTGCAAAAGAATAAATGAACACAAAACTGACATCAGAAATCACAAAACAGAAAAACCAGTTGCTGAGCACTTCCATCTTTCTAATCACTCGAGAAATGATTTGTTAACGACTGTACTCAGAGACGTCAGTGGGACACAAAGACTTCAAAGAGAAACAGCTGAACTGGACTTACTATGCAAAATAAATTGTGTGAAAGCAGGATTAAATCAAGACTATGGGTTCTTTTCCCATTACAAAAGGTAATTTGACTTCAGCCTTGCCAGGGTTTCAACCTAAACAACTGCTCTGATTTGCTGTTACTGTATGACCTGATCCTATGTTTTACACTGCCCTGAATGTATTTTCATTCCATTCTGTAAGTTCCCCGATCTTCAAAGCATCTGATGAAGTGGGATTTTCTCCTACGAAAGTTCTTGCGAAAAATAAATTTCTTAGTCTTTAAATGTCACACTACTTCTTGTTTTTTTACGTTTCCATGAGAAATTTCTAAATGAAACAAAATAAAAATTTTGTTTTGATTTTTAGAAACAAAAAACATTTTTGTTTTCCATTTTTGGAGTTCTGTCCTTACTCCCTCTCCATCTCTTTTTTTTTTTTTTAAGTAAAAGTTGAAGAAAATGCGAGGGAAACCTACTTTCTTACACTTATCTGACTTTTTTTCTGTTGGAAAACAATAAAATAGCAACAAATTCAGTTTTCCTCCCACTTTCTCATATTTAATTTTTAAAAACCTTCTTAATGGTTAAGGTAGAAAAAGAAGAAAACGGTGAGAACACAGCCCACAGCAAATCTCCAAAGTTTGCAGGGAAGACAAAACTAAATGGCTTGTTTTTACCTCATATTTTCCTTGCTGCATGCAGGTTTTCTGGGTACTACCTATGGCCCTAAGAGCTCAATCCTGTACACACCTGTGCATGGGAACAGTTTTTCTCATCTGAGTCATTCCATTGATTTCAAGGTCTTTGTTGGATCAAGGACTGAAAATACAGCTTTAATATTTTTTATAGAAAACTAACAAGCAATAAACATTCTGAGCCAGTTTCTCATCTGATGTAAATCAATGTAGTTCCACAGAAATCTATGAGGCTCAATTGAGGACCTGGCCTAATACATCACTTATATCTGTTGGCAACCCACCCCAATAGAGGCCTAATTCTCATCTCACATCCTGTGGTTTTAGGCTTATTTAATTCTATTGATCGCAGTGGAGTTACTTCTGATTTACACTGATGTAAGAGAAGATCCAGACTCACTCTTGGGGTAGAAGTGAGAATGAAAAGAAATTTTCAAAGTGCCAGAATTAACATTTGCAAATTATACTAGTTCAAGCAAGCTGGTACGACTTCTTTATGGATCACTCAAAATACTATCTCTTATCAATAGAGGGACATGTTATCAAGGCACACAGGAAAAAGAAAATAACAATCTAATATGTTAGCACTCAAAATTCTTAAATGGAAGATTAATTTAATATATATTTTGGATATTTTAAAAACAATTTGGAGAGAAAAGAAACCCACATAAAAGACAGTGTATGTACAATGAATTTGCATTACACATGGTACTGAATAATCCAGTGAACATGTAGATGTTCACAAGTTAGGAGAGTGCAACATGGCATCCACCAGAAATTTTATATTCACAGCACAAAACAGCATAAATATATGCAAAGGGACCCTTTTATATGGGGCTCATTGTCAAAAGTGTTTTCAGATCATAAACCTTAAGTTGTAAATGTTACTCCCCATTCATTCACAAAGACATATCAAATGAGGGAAGAAAAGCAGATATGTTTGCAGCTGAAAATGTTTTTCAGGAAATGATCTGCACAGAAATATCATTCTCATTCCATTAACTGCTGACTCCAAGCCAACCATTTGTAAAAGTAAATATGCAAAACTGAGCTACAAAATGTCTCTCTCTTTAATGTTCCTGCATTAGTAACCACTCTCTAAAAAGGATCCATTTTTCTTTGGATGCCTAATTTTTCCATTAAACAAAACCTACCAAAAAAAAAAAAAAAAGAAGAAGTGTGGGTGGTGGGGGAGGGAATCCTGCAATTTAATTTTCTCTTATATAGTACAAATTAATTGTTTATTGCCTTGAACTTTTCTTAGCTGTGTAAAGCTATTCAGTGGTACTTAAATGCTTACTTTGCTGGTATCTGACTTTCCCCATGCAATAAATAGAAAAGGGGGGAAAAACAGACTGCAATCATGAATAATAAGAAACTGTATGAAGGATCAAAGGACAGTCCTTTCAAAATCACTTGTACTTTCCTTAATCATGTGATACTCCCTCCACTTCACTAAATTTTTCATGCTTTCAAACTGCTGTTTGGGATAAAGGACCCTTCTCAGCACTCCTTTGTGGTTTATAACAGGTAGGAAATAATGCAGTGTCAATCTTATGTTGGGGCCAATGATTCCATTCATTCCTTTGGATTCTCTCAACACAGTTATTAAAAATGCAAAGAGTATTTGTTTATAAAACATGTCACCTCATGGAAGTGCTTTCAATATTCTTGAAAAAATGTCAGATGGGGTAGGGAAGAAAGCTAAGAGTCGAAATTACTTTTTAATTCCGCCCTGTCCCCCCCCCCCCCCATGGCTACCCCGGCAGGGACAAAAAGTTCCAATGAGAAATTTTATGACTGCCCCAGTTTCTTATCAGAACATACCATGACTAATAAGATATCTGGTCGAGTTGGAAGCTCTTTGAAATAACTTCAATTTTTAATATCTTGTAGGCTCATACACAAGTCAGAAGTGGCAGAGGACAGCTGCAAGTTTTTTTTTGGTCTGCCAGGGACACTGCAGCATGCAAAGCTACTATTATAATTGAGACAAATCTATTATCAATTAGGACTTGTAGTTCTCACTATGCTGCATACCACATGCATTCTGAATTTCATGGTGACAGCAGTGCTAGAACTCAGATCCTTTCCATCAAAGCCACAGGCCTCTAGTATCTGAGCTGAAAAAAAACCTCTCAATTTGCTGCCTGCAGTACAGAGTCAAACAGAGAGAGAAGCAGTCCTGATTTCGGCCAACAGAAGGCAGATGGTTCACTACAATATTTGGTTTCCAAAAACTGTGTTAAATGGGGGGATGGGGGGCAGGGGGTTAATTGGGTTGATTTTCCCCAAAAGTTCTGTGAATTACCAACCAACTAGTAACAGCTTATTCAATATCAACAAAAGGCATTCAGCAGAAAAGACAAAATCAAAGATTTGTTCCAAGAAGTCTTTTCCAGTTCAAAAAGTTGGGTCTATTCCTCAGAGAGCACACAAAAGAGGAGAACTTGTAAAGGCCCTTAGAGCAGAAAAATTGGTTTTGTTCCATTGGTTGTGATACAAGCTGTGGATGACACCAAATCAGAAGAGTCTTAAAGACAGAATATAAGTGACCTGGAGAGATTACCACAGAGAAGGATACAGCAGACTGGGGTGATTTATTATTAGTAGCCTACTGCACGTGTTCATACCCCTCACTAGTCCTACAATGAACAACTAACTGGGGTCTCATATTTCAGCAATATAGTCACATTAAAGAGGCATACTATTACTGGACTTAGGTTGTGCATCAGGTAAAATCACTTTACGTGCATTTAATTTTTGTAAATGTGTATTTTTTATGTAAACTCCTGTGACTTGCCTGTTCTCTACAACTCTTTGGAGAGTCAGGACTTAACAGTTTGGGAATCATGATTTCAAGCCAGTCGCTATGTTTTAAGATACTGAATTAACTATAGTGTGCTGCTGAGAAGAATGTATGGGTTGGTCTCTTCCTGCTTAAGGTAATTCAGTATCAAATGCTGTCTAACAATCTAGTTCCTGTTTCAAGACTCTTAGTTCAGGCACATTATGGTAACTGGCGTCTTTTGTTTGACTTCACTGACACTGCCATTTATTCTCATTGATAAAGCCCGCCTCAGGAATTCCCCACTTGATTTTTACTTTCTTAGAGCCAGCAGGTTCTATAACCTATTAACATTTTCTGAATTGTCCAGAAATTAAGATTCTATTTCAGAACTTACTGCTGCAAGAAAAGTACACAATGACATGTTTTAAAGTGAGAGAAAGAACATGCAATCTGTCAAAATATGTTTATTTGCAAGCCCCAGGACAGAAAGCCATCAGAAACCTGTGTGGTATTGAACTGAAATCAGATTGTAAGCAGTTATGACTGTAGCATCCTTTTTGAGACCCTGAGGCCTGTACATTGGACTTCTTTATGGCATTGACGAGTTTACCCTCTTCAAAAGAGGCAAAATGTAATTTACCTTCTGCACAGTGGCATTATGAGGCTCAATTCATGTGTGTATAGTTAGAGCATTCAGTTCTGTTAACTAATGTGTAAGGTGTTATTAAGCACAGAACTGAGAAAGTATGTAACTTAAAATGTCAAAAACAAAGTTAGTGCAAGTGTTGAAAGATCACAAAACAGTAATACCTCTACCAAGGACTCAATTGTGTTATACCCCTGACAAGGCCAAGAATGCCTAGTTTTCAGTGGCCTTTTTTGGTGCAAGGGAAAAATTTGTGAAAAATCACCAGAGAAAGTAGCATGTCATGACAAAGCCAGAATCTCATTAGCTGGGAATTTCCCTGGCATACAAAAGCCCTTATCTAGCACAGATCCTATCTATGCTGTCCATAAGGTAAGAACCATTTCAGGGATTGGAAGAGGCATGGCTGAAGCACATTAGAGCTTTGGGAATTCCTGGCTAATGGAAAGTCCCATGAGAGCTCATGTCAGAGGACATAAATGAGAACAGCCCAGATGCTTAGGCTTATCCCTGACCCTCACCCTAATGTATGCTATGGCTAGCGTAGAACCAGCTCCAGAAATCATGGAGTTGAAGCTACATCCTCTGTGGCCTCCTCCTTCACAGCTATCTAGTGGCTATTAAGCACAGCTGAGTCTCTGGGTCATTGTTATTTTGTTCAGCAATATGTTTTTGATGCTTTGCTTTGAAAATTAAACTGAAAATGTAAGAAGATGTCCAAGTGCTGTGGCTTGGAATCCAATGCAAGAGTCCAGGACCAAGGCCTTGGGAAGCTGAGTTATTCTTCAGTTAATACAGGGAATGAGCCAGCACTTTTCATTTTAAGCTCGGAACACAATTAACCAAACTAATTGAATTTATCTTCAACATCCCAGGGAAGAAGGAAATTATAACTATGCTCCTTTTGCACATGGGAGAAACTGATGCACAAAGAGATTCAGAAATAAATTTTTGACTGGGTCAAGGCCCAGCCTCCCTGCCTATGAAGACAATCTGTACACTGAGAAAGGAAGTTAGGCATTTAGAAATCTCTCCTTACTGATTTGCCTGCAGTAATACAACAATAGCACCCAAACCTCTTGATTTCCAGTCCTATCCCTTAACTCCAAGAAGATCCTCCTCCCACATCTCAGCTGTGGGAATTTTCATTATTCCCTATGAATTGTCTTCAAAACTTTCTTGTGTATTCCCAATTTGCAGTAATTTTTTCCTAAAACCCAAACAGCTGTTCTGACCTCCAAATACCTCTTGCTCTTCCGAGTACAGTATCAGCATGTTGTTAAATCAGAAAACAAGTGGCAGTCAATATTAGCAACAGCATTATAGGAATAAAGGGGTATTCTGAACTGCACATACTTTTCTTATTTGAGGTCTCTTGGAAGGATTAACAGCAGTCTTCAATCATTTGCTACCACCCATCAAGTCAGGTTGTAGCGTTAGAAATAGCTGCCTACAACATACTGCCCAGTAAGTAGACTTCACTCACACTTCTCAGTATTCAGCTACTTTTTTCAACATCCAGAATATTGAGACTATTAGTAACTCTAGTGCAGGTGCCAAGTTTTGCCAATTTGTATTGGACACACATTAGAATCGAACCAACTGAGTAAATACTCTGAAGTTGATTTTCCTGTACCGCATTAACAGAAATTCAGGTGTCCAAACGTCATTTTTAATCTGCAGATGTTAAAGCCATAAACACTGATTTAATTTCAGCAGCAGCTTGTTTACACTGTACCGCTTGTGGATTTAAAATAATACAAATAGCTGTAATTGTTAAAAGACAATTAGTAAAGTGAAAATTATGCAAAAAAAATTGAAGTGCTCTGTGCCACACAGTGCACTTGAAAATCCTCATTGGAAAAATGTTTTTGATGAAACAAGACAATTTATTCCCATGTGAGGAGCCTTGTGGCACTTATAAAGACTAACAAATTTATTTTTAAGACTAACCGCTTTGTTTATCTTGTTTTTTTTTCTTGATCCAAGATGAACACGGCTAGCCCCCTGAAACATATTCATGTAGAAATTCAGATTCTGAAGTTCATTTCATATTAGTTACATACTGATTCAGAAATTATTTAGAGCCTGATCCTGCATCCATTGAAATGAGCATAGACCTCTACTAGGTCTAGAATCAAACCTTAGGTAATATCTCATGTTGTAGAAATATTTTACGTTCCAGAATAACACTTGAACAAACTACAATACTGCTGTCCATTGTTAACAGGTGAGAGCATCAAGGTGCAAAGTCTGCCCAAAGCAAGAGGACAATGGGCACCTGTCCTTAATTTTAAAGAATGAAAATTAACATCTTTTACAAAAATACAAGTTCAGAAAGTAAAACTCATTAGAAATCACAGAAATCAACATGAAAAACAATGATCAGCAGAGTAGGACATCCTACCTTTAGGGCAAAGCGCTCCACAGCCCATTGTACACTGTCCAAGTCACCCTCATTTTATCTGTACAAGGAGACCTAACTGCCTGTAAAGTACTTCAACTCCCTTTTCTTGGAGGATCCCTTTCCGTTGCTGTTCTGTGAAGCTGTATTCGTCGCTGTAGAGCTTGTTTTCCAACAGAACGCTCCTGATACATCACAACTCGCAGCTCAGTGCATCACTTCAGAACAAGTGACTGACTGCCTATATAATTTAATATGATGCCACATGAGACTCACAGACCATCTGCAAAACAAACTAAATCTGCCTTTCGCAACTTGGCAAGTTGTTGTCTGGAGAGCTAAGATGCAGCTTTGACTATATCTTTTGTTACCAGTCATATGATCGAATGAAAGACTCGACTGGTGTCTGTAAGGCGTGTATTTTCTAGCAATCTCTGAGCCCAGTTCTGATTATGAATAACTAGTATTTTTCTCTACATATAGACCCATAGACACTAAACAGATGGGGCAGGGCAGAATGGAGACATGGCAACAGGCAGTGAAACATCCTGAGTTTTGCCCATGTTGGTTTTGAAAATCAGAAGTGCAGAACAATACAAAAGTAAAAGTACATCAGCAGCCAAATCACTAAAATATATTTCCAGAACTGAGACGCAAGTGTAATTTGGTCAAAGGGAAGTTCAAATTCCACTCCTAGCCACTGATCTCTTCTCCAAATAAAAGGCAGGTGGCAAATACTCCAATAGGAGGAGGATCAAGCCTTAAAGTGGAAATAACTACATACTAAAAGTTCTGGAACAAGGAGTAAGAATGGATGACACATCAACAGGATAGCAAAACTTTGAGAGGACAATACATATAACCAGATCCAGACAGAGAGCAAATGGTGACCAGGATCCACCTCCCCTTGTCAAACTTCTGAGTACCTTATTAGTGCATTTGTAGCCCATGTCATTACTTTGATGCACAATTTGCATGCATGATTTATCCCTGTCATATAAGATGATAATTTGCATGATTGGACTGTAAACTGGTATTTATTCATGCCATATATAAACAAATAAAACAAGCTGTTTCCTCTAAGCTCATAGAATCTTTTCTTAATTTTAAGAATAACTAAAATGTATTAACATCAAGAAATTGAACAGTGCAGCAACATTGGATGAACCTGTATTACACTGTGTAACAGCAGGTAACAACTTTGGAAAGTTAACCCTAGCCCTTCAAACCAAAAGATCACTTTTCTCACCTTTGGCATCGTGAACTGAAGCACAGCATCAGAGAAATCCAAAGACTGACCAATAGCATTTTCAAGCAATGCCATTGGCCATCATTGACTGAAGATTGAAGGCATGGAGAAGTGTCTTGGATTCAGCACCAGGATTCTTGCCTAACCACAAAAATAGCACCCAGAGCTTGGCACCCCCAGTCCGGTACCCCAGGCGGTTGCCTGGACCACCTATCCCCTAAATCCAGCCCTGAATATAACCCTCTTCCTACTAGAATGATTATGGCTATGGACTATAGTAGAAGAAATAATCAGTTTTGAAATAGCATCAAAACTAAACTGCTATGAAACCTTACAGGTGCTGTAAACGTTCCTGAGTGTCTGTTTTTACTTGGCACATCAGGAAGAAATAACATATCACTGGCTCCATCCTAAGTCATAGAAAGCAGTTCCTTTCTAGTTCCCATTTACACTTCATTGGAATTACCACTGCCAAAGTCATAAATGGGCACTGTGAGGTGCTTCTTGCTCAGTGTTATTCAACTGTGCTACAAATCACCTTTGGTCCTGGTCCTGAAGCGACCCATCACAGAGAAGATATAATATATTCTGTACAAGGCTCTTGTATTGCACCAGTCATGGGAGACTCATAGGGGAGCTTCACATGGGGACACAACTCAGATAAAATTAATTTCTTTGGGCATGAGCTTTCGAAGTGGGTTGGAGCCCATGAAAGCTTATGCCTGAAGAAATTGGTTAGTCTTTAAGGTGCCACAGGACTCTCTCAGTTTTTGCTGTACACAGACTAACACATCTATCCCTCTAGAACTTAACTCAGATATGTTCATTAATGAAAATCCTGTGGTTTATGGGCTGTCCATTGAGCTCCAGCCTCCCTCCAGGAAGTTCTGCAGCTATAGAGCACCTAGCATATTGCAGCATCCTCTTCCACACAATGGTGGAAGGTGGGAATGAATATACTATTGAATAACACCGGTTAATCATGGAAAAAATTAGAGGTACTGAAAGTTGTCTTGGCCTTTCCTCTGATTTCATCTTTAAAACTCTGCTTGTACTATAGTTTCAAGAAGACCCTGTCTAATACAACTAATGTACATGAGTGTACTTGCAGTCCTAGTGAGCAGGCAAGCACGAGAGCTCTGTAATAACCAAAATGGAGCTGTTTTCTGAGAGAAAAAACATTTGCGAGAGTCTGATTAGTTAGGAAGTTCAGAGTTCATGATCTGAAGCACATAGCTGGGGGTGGAGAGCGAAGTTTTGTAAGCACACACTCCTGTCAATCCATCTTTGCTTCCCACAAACAACTTCAAATGGGATTTCATTTCTACTTCCTGTAATCTAGAAGAAATTAATTTTATTAATCTCCAGTTCAGAAACTGTGCCTCGCTCTGCCCTAAGGAGAAATCATAGCAGGAAAAAACAGAATGTTGGTGAGATGCTCCAGACCTAGGCTTTCCGAAACTGCCATAAAGGGTTGGTTTTCAGCCCCACAATTTTCAGCTTTATGAAAACAGGAAGTTCAACAAGGGGAGGAGGGAAATCTTTTTCAAGTGGTTTTGGCCATCAGTATAGGAAACAATTTAAAGGCAACATGATACTGATAGCTTAATTTGTGAAAATGGATAAATACCGTATCTGCCACATAGCACATTAACCCATGTAACAAATAAATATAGAAATAGCACTGCAATGCTTGGCTAAAAGGTTTTGGTTCAGAGAGGCGGAAATTTAATTAAACCATGTAATGTCAATTACTGTCATTTGTAATTGTATTTTGCCTCCCAAGAAATAATACAGATGCAGAATTCTAAAGTTACCTGCATGTTTGATGTAAATGAGATAAAAATTATCTAGGTCCTGAGAAAATCCAGATAGTAGTAGAAAAAATGCATGTTTAGCTAACTTCATATGACATCAAATTTAATTAATTATGGACCATCTTTAAATTGTTGATTACATGAGAAGTGATGTGCCTCCAGTTTAAACAGGAAAACCAACAAATCCAGCATTTGGCCCGAGAAATTTCTGTTTGAAAAACTTGATATTAAACCAGCATATTTTTAAAACACTAAGCTTATGTTACATAAATTTACACCAGAAAATAATTTGGCCTACTCTTTATATTGAAAAAATCTATCTAAAAGCTACAGGTGCCAGATCGTGGATGATGATCTTCCTTCTTTGCTCTATCCTGTACAAAATGGACAGCGAGTTAGTTATGTGCAGAGAAAATCCCTCATTCAGCAAAACCAGAGCTGTCAACTTTGCATCACCATCTTTCCTCACACAATACGGATCTAGCTTTTATATAGCACTTTGGCATTCATAAGCCTCAAAGGAGATTGTTGTACCATTACTGCAATTTTACAGAGGAGGAAACTGAGACACAGAAAGGTGAAGGGACTTGCCCACAGTGACTCAAAACACCAGTGACAGAGAAAGGAACTGATCACCAGTCCATTGCCGTAGGCCACTCTCTCTCCCTCACGATTTCAGGAAACTTACTGCAAGTAAAAGTTAAGAAGCCTGGAGGTTACTCTAACTTTTATTAGGCATCCCCAAGCTGCCACCATGACTGATTGGTGAAAAACTGGTGGAAGGTCTCCTGTACTGTATCAGTTCTAACCATGACTAGTGCTGCACACATGAGAACCACACCTTCCTTAATACTGTAGTATTACAAAACTGTGGTAATTAAAACACAGTAGAAGAATGTAGGAGAGGTTGTTGTTTTATTTTGTTTTATTTAAGTAAAAGCAAGTTAGACTATTTCTTATATTCACTAAGCTATGTCTGCACTTAGATTGTTAAATCAAATTAACATAGATTGAACTAATTAAATCAAACTAATAATTATTAACTCAGATTAAGTTAAATCAAATTAACATGGCTCCACTAGAAACTCAAATCGAATTTGCATGTCCATGGACAGGACTTGCTAGTTTGATTTAGGAGGGGGTACCATGGGAGGTGTGGCAACATGCCCCCCCGAAGGGCCATGCCCCCACCCAATATGTAGAAAGAGGAAGGCACCCTAGGAAGAAGAAGGGCAAAAAGTGTTAATTTGAACTAATGGTTAGTTTGAATTAATAGAGCTATGCTGGGTTAAATCGAACTAATAAATTTGATTTAACTGTTGTTTCGAATTTAAGGAAGGTTTTATAATTTCGAAATGACCTTTCCATATTTCGAATTGAGGGAGGTCCTTATTTCAAACTAAGGAAGCCAGGGTAGCCATGCAATACAGCTAGTCCTCACTTAGTGACCTACTCGTTTAGTGACCCCTCGGAGTTATGACCAGCTCTCTGACGAGTTGGTATTATGGTGATGTACAAGAACTCGCATCAACTCTCTCAGATTCATCTCGTTCCCGCAGTCAGAACTAGCGTTTTTCGTCTATGTATTTTTACTTTATTGTGCACCCCAAAGTACAAGATGTCGGCGAAAAGGAAGAGCATGACTTCACCCAGAGAAAGCGCCAAGAAACAAAGGAAGGCTATCGATCTTCAGACAAAAATGAAGATAATAAACGAATATGAAGCTGGTAAGAAAGTTAAAGCGATAGCACGTGACTTGGAGCTGGTGCATTCAACTGTATCAGCGATCTTGAAGGATAAAGATCAAGTGAAAGAAGCAGTGAAATCATCAAAAGGATATAAAGCCATAATAACTAGGCAGCAGAAAGGCCTCATTCACGAAATGGAAAAATTACTGGTGATATGGTTTGACGACCAGATACAAAATAGAATGCCAATGAGCCTTTTAATAATTCAAGCAAAGGCACGCAGTATCTTTGAAACGTTGAAAGCGCGCGAAAATGAAGAGTCAACGGAAACATTTACGGCAAGTCATGGATGGTTTCAATGTTTTCATCGGAGATTCAGCCTTCATAATCGAAGTATCAGTGGTGAGGCGGCAAGCGTGGACATAGAAGCATCAGAAAGATTTGTGGATGAATTTGACGGAATGATCGAGAAAGGCAGGTATCGTCCGGAACAGATCTTTAATGCAGACGAAACCGGACTATTTTGGAAAAAATACCCGAAAGATCCTACATACACAAAGAGGCTAAAGCAATGCCCGGTTTCAAGGCTTTTAAGGACAGGGTCACGTTGTTGTTGGGAGGAAATGTCGCTGGATTTCAGTTAAAACCTTTTCTCATCTATCGTTCTGCAAGCCCACGTGCACTGAAGCAGGTTAGTAAGCACACGCTGCCCGTTTACTATCGTTCAAATAACAAAGCATGGATGATGCAATCTTTATTTGAGGACTGGTTCATGAACTGCTTCATACCCTCGGTCAAGTATTACTGTCTGGAAAACGGTGTTCCCTTTAAAATTATCCTCCTACTTGATAATGCCCCAGGCCACCCCCAGCATCTTGATGATCTACACCCTGATGTAAAGGTCGTGTATCTGCCTAAAAACACAACTGCTGTGTTACAACCAATGGACCAGGGGGCTATCTCTATGTTTAAAGCGCTATATTTGCGCGCAACATTTTCCAAAGCGGTAGCAGCAACAGAAAATGGTGAAGTAACCCTGCGCGATTTTTGGAAATCATATAATATTTTACACTGCATAAAGAACGTTGAATCAGCTTGGGCGGGAGTGACAGAAAAGTGCATGCAAGGCATATGGAAAAAATGCCTGAAACGTTTTGTAAATAATTTCGAAGGGTTTGAGAAAGACGAACATATTGATGTCATAAATAAAAAAATTGTGGAACTTGCTAATGTGCTTAATTTAGATGTTGAAGTGGAAGATATTGAAGAATTAGTGGAATACGTCAAGGGAGAGCTAACTAACGAAGATTTAATAGAGGTGGAAGCGCAGCAGCACTTGAAAGAGGAGGAAGAAGAAGAAGAGGAAAGAGTGGAAGAAGTACAAAAGAAGTTCACTGTAAAGGGGTTAGCTGATGTCTTCTCCAAAGTGAATGCAGCTATGTTAGAACTAGAGAGTATGGACCCGAATGTTGAATGGTTCACGAAAGTGGAACGACAAATGAATGAAATTTTACGATGCTATCGTGAAATTTATGAAGAAAAAAAGAAAATTGCAATGCAGACCACACTAACGAGATACTTCTCTAAAGTTCCATCCAGGACCCCTACACCTACCCTTACAAGTCCTTCCATTTCCTTGCCATCATCTTCCTTACCAGGGCCTTCTACAGCTCCTGATAACCCTGCTGATCTCTCCGAAGATGACATTGATGACCTCCCTGCTGCTGAACCACACTTTGAAGGAGTTGATGAGTAAAAATGTCAATGTAATCTGAATGTTTATTTTCATATTTCTTTGGTACATCATTTTTATAATTTTTGCTGATTGCATTTTTATGTTCTGTAATACAGTATGTAAGGAGTTATGCCAATAAAACAAAGTTATCACAATAGAGTTTATTTTAGGCCTTTTCTTTACAGTACTATTCAGAATATTAAAAACGATTACCTGTATTTACAGTACACTATGCAAACTAAGTTCAGTACATTAGAGCTTAAAACATTTAAAATATATATTAAAAATGTTATAAATGATGCAAAGGTGACATTAAAACTATCTACAGATGGTTGAAAAACCCACTACCAGTAAAGTACATTATGCCTGAAATACCGGTAAGGGCTGCTCCTCGTTTAGCGACCAATTCGTTTATCAACCGGGTTGCAGGAACGGAACCCGGTCACTAAGTGAGGACTACCTGTACTTTAAATTGAATTAATTATCATTAATTTGATTTAAAGTGTAAGGGTATGTCCACACAGGGCTTTTATTTCAAAACAACACTGGTTGTTTCAAAATAAAAGTCCCTATGTCCACACGACCTTGTTTCGAAAGGAGGGAGCTCCTCATTTCAAAACAAGAGCCCTCCTTTCAAAACAGCTTAAACCACTTTGCTTTCGAAAGGAGGGTTATTTCGAAACCAGTTGTTCTGAAATAAGCCATTTGGACATGTTATTTCGAAACAA
>ML681963.1:125919584-125947067 GCA_007922195.1 Podocnemis expansa
CCCTGTTTCGAAAGCAAACGAGGTTTAAGTTGTTTCAGAAGGAGCACGGCCATTTTGAAACAAGCTGTTTGCTTGTTTCGAAATGGCCGTGCGTCATGTGGCCATGGCACTTCTTATTTCGAAACAACCTCTGTTGTTTCAAAATAAGAAGTGTGTGTGGCCATACCCCACGTGTAGGAATGCTGGAGCTACCTCTCTAACTATAGCTGTTGAAACCTGGGCTGCAGTACTGGCTAGCTGGCTGGGTACAAGCTTTCCTGAACCTGTGCGTCTTTACTGCTATATTTAGTGAGCTAGTCTGAGCAAATCTAGCCCAGATGTGCCAACATATGCTGTATCACACCTTCCAACTGCAATGTAGACACATACTGGGAAATAGAGGCACTTGAGTTCTAGGGCTGGCTGGTTCTTCCCTAGTGTTATGTAGTGTCACAATAAGCAAGTCACATAGAGTCATATTTCAGCTTCCTCACATGTCAAATGGGGATAATACTTGTACACATCAAAAAGGTATTGGCAGAAATAGCTAAAAATCTGTAAAGTACTTTGAAGATGCAAGACCCAATGCTGTGCTAGCCAACATTGACACTCTCCATAGTTTTGACAGAATAGGCACAGCCCAGAGAGTGAGAATTAAAAGCACTATATATGGCCAGTTTACATGTATTAAATTTGCCTTCTGCAAACACTACATTGGATATTGCATGTTACAAAGCCAAAAGACACTTTTGTAAACAGACACTCACCAGCACAGTGCGGCTTCCTTTCAGAAGGCATAGTTTACAATAATTGTGCATGGAGTGAGTTAAATATTGGTTTCTGTTACAGCTGTGCAATCCCATGTTGCCTGACTGTAACTGAGAACAGGATTTGGCTCCATAGGGCTTTCTTTTTCCTTTCCAAATTTTAATGACAGGGTTAAAAAAATAATTTATTGACCTAGAAAATTTAAATACTTCTTTTCAGTCGTTTTTCTTATTTCATTCTATAAATATTTTTTGGAAGGAGAAAAGATTAAGCAAAAAAGTCTTTAAACAAAGTTGGAGCTTTTCTTTGAGAGTAAACAACAAAGAGGGGATTTTTATATTCCTTTAGTTTCTGGTTTTAATTCCATGCCAGCACTTTAAACAGAAGCACCACTATATGTAATTTCTAGATAGAGCACACAGATTTTCAGACTCATCGCTCCAATAAATTCTTCCACCCCCACACTGCAGCATGTCGATGAACTCCTTTGTAAAGGCTATGATGATCTGTGTCTCATTTTCATTTAAGTCATTATATAAAAGACCACTGAAATATGTATTGCCATAAGTCAGCTAAATTTTTAATTTCCATAAACTGTTAGAGAGAGGAAGTGTCGAATTTTATTTATTTGTTTTTCCCTTTACAAATCAGACTTTGCATATGCTCATGACTCATGCACAGAAAAAAAGGCATTATTGTACACAAGCTGTGTCAGACAGTTTTATGATTAACAGGGTTGAAATGTTAAATTCACATTTGAACTTTAGAATTGATCACACTGAAACAATTAAGCCAAAGTCATGAGCATCAATTATAAAACTATGTAAGCATCCAGCAAAATTTAAGAGATTTACAGTATACCTAATGTGTACACTGTGTACTGTAGGTCACCTGCAAAAAAAGGAAAATTCCTCCTACTCCTATTCTGTGAATTCCCCTTCTTCAAGTGTTTGCCAAAGTGGAATTTTCTTCAACAAAAACCCATCTGACAAATAAATTTGGTGGTCTTTAGAAGTGCCACCAGGCTCCTTGTGAGATTTACTGGGATGAATTTTTTCAGAGTTCTTCTAGTTTTGGAGTATGAAATGTTATTGTACAAATGTGTTCATTATGCCTTCTAGATAGCACAGTGAAGGCATCCTATATACTTGCCACATCTAATTCAAACTCCTCCTCTCAACCACTAGCTAATGTTGATTTTGGGACATGAATAGTAGAATTCATTCTCTCTGAATCAGTAAAGATTCTCTTACAAACATTCCCCATCTTCTAGTGTAACAGCATTGTGTACACAGTAGAAATTCAAAAACCTACCTATAATTTTGTATCTCTGTAAGACAGAATAGCTTAAAATTTATTTTCTAGTAATTGGCTTCAATGTCTGAAAATTAAAACTCACTAATAGAAACTTTTAAAAACATCACAGGCAACTGCTGGATTTTAGTTAAGGCTATTCCACTGGAATAAAAGAAACAAATGTTGAATAAGTGCATACACTCTAACAGCATTCTATAAAGTTTTAAATTACATACTCAAACTCTTCAGACTTAAATCTTGGTAGATACTAACACTGGGTTTTAAGGTTACTATTTTGAATTTGGCCCAAAAATAGATAATGGGATTTACAAACCATTTCTTGAACCACTCCCACTCTTTAAGATTATAATAATACTCTTAAAATAATATTTAGTACTTTTCCTCTGTAGAGCCCAAAGTGCTTCACAAAGATTATTATCCCCATTTTATACATCTGGAAACTGAGGCACATACAGTGTAAGTGCCCACAGTTACACAACCTATTGACAGAGCCAACAATAGAATGCAGAACCTGATTCCCAGTCTGATATCCTCCAAACTGAACCTACATTCTCTTCAGTACCACATGAATTCAAACTATCAGATCAGAAAGAGAGTCACTACTCTAAAGTGGAAGATTAATTTAATGTCAAGAAATTTAAATCATGGTCTTATTTTACTAATTAGATACTGTAGAAAAAGGAAAAGGAAAGTTGTATATTACCTTATATAAAAAAGTGTGAAGTTTATGTCAATAAATTTAACCTCTCAATTGTTACATACCATGTAAGGGCAAGTGATAAGCAAAATAGATTTAATACCCAAGCTGGGATGCTGGTGAAAAACTCCAGCGAAAACTGGTTGCTGTTTGAATAATGACTTATCTAAACTAAATTGTGAGCATGTAACCATTCTTTTTACTTTAAAGACAGATATGGGTGATCTCACCTGTGAAAATATTCCAAACATTATAATTCTCATGAAACATTACTGCTCTCTGATAGTGATGCTGATTATGATGAAGAGAGTCGTCTGATAAAAGTAGCAAGTTGGCCCAATTTACAGCTCAGATTCTACCACTGAAGGGCATTGTCACTGGAGGGCATTGTCACAAGCTTCCAGCAAAACCCTGCTCTAACTCTTGTCTGGAGCTTGCTGACACAACTGACAAAGTGGGCAAGGCCAGAAAAACTGAGACATGTATGCATTCTGTTACCGTTTCCAAGGATACTTCTGCCAATGAGATTTCTATGAAGCCTTGGCTAGAATTTAAGGTTGCCCTGTCAAGTGAAACTTGCAGAGGGTATGCTTTCGCAGGTGGCACAGGCGATTGCTACAGCCAATTTAAAAAAAAAAAAAAAATACAACCCTACGGTGTAAGCAAGATTTGCTTCATGAACACTCAACTCACAGCAAAGCCTGAAGTAGCTTTAGAGTTGTGGGTCTGCTCTCTTTCTCTCACACCACACACTTCCTGCCCCACTCTTTGTATGAATGATCTAAGAAGCGTCAAGGGCCTTGTATTTTGAATATATACAGTTATTCATCAGCTTAAAAAAATGCCAGGAAGCCTCAATACAGATATAAAGGTAGCTTGACTAGGTGAGCTAAAGAATGCACTCCCTTTTCATTTCAGGAAATGCAGTTCTGTTCAAGGACTGACCAGGGAAGAAAGAAAAAAGAGCATATTGCAAGCAGCCACTCTTTCTTCCTCTCCATCCCTGGTAGATGAGATTTTATCACCTTCACACAATGCTCACAAGCTTCTTTCCAAACCCCTGTCTTGTCTGTGGCAGTATAAAACATAATTCACAAGGCCATGGAACCACTCTGTACAGCAAGTTAATAATCAGCATTAAAATAATATAAAAAATTATTTGTTTATAGGAAAAAAAATTTTTTCCTTTAGTTCCTCTAAAACATTAGATTAACATAATACAGCTGTAAAAGTGTTCATTTCATAAACATGCCCAGGTATTCAGATGTAGAAACCATTAAAACAGGAACTATTCAGAATTATTCTCTTTGTATAAATGCACCACTTTCATTCTTTGTTTTTGTAATTCAGCAATTATATCTTTCTATGATCTTTATACATGCCTGGATGCAAATGACCGGTACCCTTTCAAAATAAAGTGTGAAGCTAAAGAAGATAACTTATTTATTCTTCTCTTTTTACAGAGAATTATGTTACAAAAATGGGTGGCAAGTTCCTGTAAAAGAACTCCCTAAAGACAAATATTTCACATGCTTTGCACTCTGTGATAACTGGCATTGAAACCATATATAGAATGTTGTTTTTTCCTTCAAAGTTTCCAGTGATCTGTGTTTACACTCCTAATGTTTGGTGAAGTAAAAGGGACAGATGACTCCCCTAAACAGAGAATGGCATGGACTGAATGCAAGGGACAACTGAAGAAAACTGGTACAGCTGAGTGTGGTGTCTCTAGGTCTTGGCATTCATTATTTAAGTTCAATGGAAACTGTTCAGCCTTGAAGTAGACTGACTCATCCTCTAACTTCTAATTTCCTGTAAATGATACATTAGTTTTTGGCAAGGTTCATCGTGCTGCTTCCATCAAAAAAGCAGTTTTCAAACTCTTACAGTTTCAACGGTGCCTTTTGTGGCACAATTTTGATCAGTTAGAATTTATAACTGATTCAACTTACACTCTTCAAAGCGTCTGACGAAGTGGGATTTTCTCCCACAAAAATTCATGTGATAAATAAATTTTAGTCTTTAAGTGCCACAGAACTCCTTGCTTTTTAGACTTAAAAGTGTTCCATGCAACTCCCACTGAATTTACCCTGTGTACCATGAGCAAGGGCGGAATCTGTCTCATTCTGTTCTTAAACGGTCTCTTTAAATGCTTTGTAGGGCTAAAGCCTAATGTAGGTCATGCCTGAACAATCCTACCACAGTAGTATGAGCATAACAAAGGTGAGAATTTGGTCCCTGTTGTGCAGCATTTTATTCAATGATAAATGTGTGAGAATATTATTTACACTTTGCAATAAATCATACTATAGAGACATAGACTTTCCTGTTTTCAGATTGGCTGAAAATAATCATATGATAAGTAAATACTACTGTTCATCACTTGCAGTAGCTGCTATTTGTTAACTTTCAGTTTCCTGTGAAAGTTTGCCTAGAGTTACCACAAACTGGTATGTGACGTGTGCCAGTATTTCTCTATATACAAAATTGAAAATAATTGTGGCATCTCCAATACCATCATGTGGTAACTGCATACATAGTGACTTTCTAATGGTGACCACTATAATTTCTCTTGTTATCCACAAGATAAAGTTATTTAACAATATGAAAACAATGTCTTATTGTAAGCATCAGCAGTTATAGGCACTCAGTGTAACAAAGTTTTTACAAGAAAAAAAGTTTTCTAAAGTCCAGAGGTGACTTCAGAAACATGCGTGCCCTTATGCCAGTTGCCACAGTCAAAATTGTTTTTCCTTTAAATTATTGTACTCAATTTTTGCGCTTTGCATTATGTCAGGATAG
This sequence comes from Podocnemis expansa, assembly GCA_007922195.1. Lineage (NCBI taxonomy): Eukaryota > Metazoa > Chordata > Testudines > Podocnemididae > Podocnemis > Podocnemis expansa. Next base: position 125,925,148 of record ML681963.1, read on the forward strand.
CAGCTATGGAGATGGACTGCTGTTTATTCACAATCTAAGAACAGCATGGACAGAAACCAAACAGGTTTCCCCATCTTTATATGCTTCAGCCTTTTGTCATCCTCCCTCGTGATGAGAAAATGAAACTCGTAGTTACTAAAGAAATCACCCTATTGGTTTCAAGGGATATTTAAAAAGTAACATTAGCAACAAGGTAAAATTGAGTTACTTGACATTTTTTGATGCCAAGTTCCAAAGGCAACTGTATTAGTCTAGTTCAGCAAAACAAGCAAGGAGTCCTGTGGCACTTAAAGACTAACAAATTTAATTATCGCATGAGCTTTCATAGGAGAAAATCCCACTTCATCAGATGCTTTGAAGATGAAGGAATTTATAGAATGGAAGGAAAATAACTACACTTTCCTGCATATATTTTCCTCCCATTCTGTAAATTCCCCCATCTTCAAAGTGTCTGTGAGATGGGATTTTCTCCCACAAAAGCTCATGTGATAAATAAATTTGTTAGTCTTTAAGTGCCATAGGACTCCTTTCTTGTTTTGACATTTTTTAAATCTGTGAATTGTTTGCAATCAGTTCTCTGTAAATATTCTACAGTCAAGCTATGTTGTTTCATTAGGATTGTTCTGAAAAGTCATATAGTATGCCATTTTCCATTTCTTAATCAGATGGTTATGTAAGTGCTTCTGGTGAAGTTTAAAATCCATGCTGTGTATACCCATGCATGTCACTTTGAAATCTGCTGTTTAGTGGGATTTATGCCAATAAAACCTGTTTACTGACAGATTAAGAACAATACTACAGCAAATTATTTTAAAGTTTGACAGAATACTCCAGAACATTTGCTCAACTTTATTGAATACTAATCACATGAGAAATCTTCCTGGGACCCATTTCTGCCAACATTACTCACATAAAGTAGAATTTCACCATAAGCCTGCTCCAAAACCCACTGAGGTCAATAGGATCCTTTTTGCTGACCTCAAAGCGTTAGGCCTGAGAGTAGTACAGTGCAAGGAGTTCCACAGAAATCAATGTGTGTAAGAATGGCAGAATCAGTTCCTTTAAAAGTATCCACAACTTCATTAGAACATCACATTTTTTGCTGCAAAAAAATGTGGCCTATAAATATCATGGCAATGATGTGTTTTGGTTAATTTCTTGTTGACCAAATTGCTTTTTAGGAGTCCAGAAAGGCCTTATTCCACCACCACAGAAGTCAGTGGGGGTTTTGCTACAGACTTGCACAAGTGTAGGAAGGAGCTCCAAAGAATGACAGAACTCTTATGGAAGAATCAGAGCCATGATCTACTTTTTTCCTTAATTCTCATTACAATTATTTTTATTTATACTTTAATTTCCTCGCTTTTTAAATGGGCAATTTCTTGCTGCAATGCTTACTACAATACTTAATGCACACTCTGCTCCTCTTACTACATTCTCGGTCCGTAATGTGACATGTATTTATAGCTCAGTCCTGAAAGTACTGAGCACTCTGGTTTGCTCCAGGGAAGTACTTAAGCACATGAATAGTTCCATTGACTTGCCTACTCATGTGCTTACTACTAAGCCCAGAATTAAGTGCTTATCATTTATAAGACTGAGTCATTTGTCAGCAATGTAGGGAATCTTCCATGTTTTCCTTCCCCATAAGCACAAAGTTCCCTGAAATGACTCCACTCACTTTATACAAAACTGAAATGCACAAATATCCTTATCTGCTTGGGATTTATTATTCAAACAGGAGAGCTGGGACTTGAATTGTGGGATCGAATGAAGCAAAGCCTGTATACTAGGCACCTAGTGGTTAAGTTAATTTGCTAGTGCCCTTGCTGTTTCTTGCTGTCAGCCACTATGCATCCACGTTTTAAATTCTGAAAAGAATACCGACCTTTAATCTGTGGTATTAGTTCCTTTGACAAAATGGAAGATTATGTCTTTTTCCCACAAGCCATCATGCAAAGCTTAGCCAGCTTCCATCTGGTGTGGCTAATTAAATGTAAGTTAACATTAAGTTAAGAGCCAGTTCCAACCCACAGACCTCCTATTCTGCAACTGCAGATTTATTAATTGGCTAAACTATCAAAGTATTTAATTCCAGTTTTTAATTACTTTTGTTTTCTTCACTCTGTCACGAAAACAATGAAATATTTTGAAGACAGCAAACACAAAACACTAAGACATGCTAATGAGATTTGGAGCATGCCAGACTTTTTTTCAGATTTGACACTTTAATATTAATAAAAGCATCATCACAATGTTCCAAAGGTCTTAGCTACCATGCACAAGATATTTGGTTCCACTGAACTTAATGGAACTGAGTCCACCTACGCCAGCTGATCTGACCCTGTATGCTTTAATATTAGTGAACTAATTCTTAGTCTTTTTTCTCACAAAATTTCTTCTGAAGTCAATAAGAGTGCTAAGACCCAATATTTCATGGTTACATGCTACTAACTCTTTTAACTTTAGAAGTTAACTTTCAATAAAATTAGAAGTATAGAAAAATGTACCTACAAAGAATACATAGAAAATCTTAAGTTGTGCATGTGCTTTTTGTTTTTAGTTTCATTTTCTGACTTTTCTATTTCTTTCTTGTGCTTGTCTTCATAAAAGATTTTCAGGGTAAAAAAGCATGAAATGTTTCATGTTTCCAAAATAAACATATAAAGTCCTTAAACTAGTTTAATAAATTTAAGAAAAGAAAAGAAAAGAATCTCCTTTTTAAATCTCAGAACGGTCACTAAATAAGTCATCTCAAAAATTGTATCTTGATTCTTCACTGTGGTGCTGTGCAACGCAAACAGCATCTTAACAAAGAAACTGTCTTTTAGGGTTTGTTTGGTTTTTTTTCTTATTTTGAACAATGCCTGCAACAAAGCCCTACCCTAAACATTTTTTTCTTTCTGAATGAGTCACAGAGGGAAATGGAATGCAAAAGGGGAAGGAAAAAGAAAGCAGTCCCATTCTTGTTAAAAAATAAACAGTTCAGGAATAAACAGTGTTAAATTCTGTTTCCTGTATTGGATACAATCTCCAGCAAATAGAGCAAACAAACAAAATTATTAAAAAATATAAACAACAAAAGTGATAGGCAACCTTAACTAGAAGCCAGGTTGGAGTCAATGGGACATGAGTTCTATTCACAGCTATCCCATTGCCTGAGATCAGAAAGGAAACCAAGTCACTGGATTTTTTTCTGCCTCAGTTTCTCCATATGTAAAATGGAAATAACACTTACTACCCCAGTGCCCATTTTAAAGTGTTTTGAGAAGCGTGAAAAGAAATGTTCTAAAATAGAGATGACATGAAATTAGTTCATCTCTCAAAGACCACTGAAAACAAAACACTGTAGATATGGCATGCTGGACCAATAATACTGAGATGAGATACTTTTGGCTAAATTTGCTTAAGTTAAGCCATTCTGTTTCTCACTCAACTTGTTTTGGTCTATTTCTGGAAGAAAACATTTTAAAATCTGAACTTCTGGGAGGAAAACAAGATTGAACCTTAACAAAATAACACTCAACTAAACAGAACTACAGTCTGCACTAATCCTCTTCACAGCTATTTGTAGCTGAGCTTTACCCTTTTATCAAATTTATTCTACACTCCTGCTCTAATTCTGTAGAGTTCTGCTTTGTAGTATCTACAGTGTCCCCTGGGATTCTATTCTTTACATTTAGCAGTCACCTTTTATTCAGAAGAACTAAATCAGGTCATAATATTTTATAGAGTAGAGGAATCATTCCCTTCATAATGAAACATGAGGCTCCCTCGGGTGAAGTGCAAAGCACATTTATCAGCTCCACTCGCTCTCTCTCGGAATGGATGTGCTGCACTTGCAAAAAATCCCATTAAAATCAAATCCAAATTCAAAAATACCAGATCCACGTTAAAAAGAAATGCAGTTCTCTGTCCACTTTTTGGTCGATCCCTGTGAACTCATTCCTGGAACTTATTCCAATTCATCCCAGCTTTCCTTCTGAACTGGCTACTGGAGCCACCTTGTGCTCTGCTCGGCACCTACACCCTGCAGTCCTAGCAGGGAACTGGTTCATAAATTATAAGATTCCAATATTGTGAGCCCCCAAAAAATCTCCATAAAGACATTTATTCAGTTGCTATACAATAAGTTCTTTCATTTACGTTTAACATTTTTAAAGCTGCCTAAGAAAAGAGAGAAGATACAAAACGTAAAGTAGGGAGCCATCTTGATTTTAATTTTTTTTTAAGCCAGTCCATAAATCTGATGAATTTTAGGAAAGTGTTCAAGAAAATGATAACTTGGGACTCTTTGGGCCAGATCCTTAGCTGCTATAAGAAGTCACTGCTTCACTAATTTTCTGTTCACACTAGCTGATGATCTTAGTATTGAAAACAACAATAAAAGTGTGGTAGGACTTTGAGTGTGTAAGTAACTTTGCTGTATAATAAACATGTAGCCCTGTGCTAAACTCACAAGCTCCTTCATGAATCTACAGAGTCTAACCTGGTTCTGAGGCACTGCACAGAGCGTTAAAATGTTTATATTTTATGCATTACTCCTTAGTTTTGCACTCCAACTATAACATTCACACCTAGATTTCAAAGATCACCTCCAAAAGTGTTGTGATTTTTGTTTGGCTCATTATAAGGCATGGAGCATGCACATAATAGAGATCTGATCTAATTACCAGGGGAATGGGGATCTGAAGTTTTGATTCTGAGCCAATTTTACTATACTTATGTTCCCTTCATCCTATTTTTAATTGGATCCCTTGAAACAGCAACTATACTTTCTTCTGAACAACTTTATATTCCCTTACCTTCCCATTGTATGGAGTATACTTTTTATTCCCATCAAAGCGGCAAAGTAAGTCGCCACGTCCACTAGTAAAATTATAAGGATGATTCAAATTCTTGGTACCTGATACACATTCTAAAGCACGTGTTGTCAGAGAAACTTAAAATGCAGAGGCCATAAAAATATAACTACTTGCAATAAAAGGCCCCCTAGCCTCTGAATTTACCATGTTCATGTATTCCGATAACAGGTTGGACAAATCATCGTTTGAATCCAACGCTGAAATACATTATGCCGCATTTATTACACTGACACTCAGACTCAGACATTATCTTGTGTTTTATTTTATTTTTCGCCCAAGAGCAACTATAGCTCCTGTAATGTCATTATTTTAATTAATAACACTGAAACAATGGCAGCATTGCCTCATTTTTCCAGACTTCAGCATCCCCTGTACATTATTGCTCTTTTTCATCTATATTCCAGTAATATTTGCTGCCTTAGGGCCAGAAAAAACACTAGGCAGCTTAAGCATAATGCTAAAGCTGGACAAGAAACTTAAGGAAAACACATGGAGACCTGTACTCTGAAAAATGTTACGCTTCTCTAACACACACATAAACCTATGGAAATGGACTCTTGCCCTGCCAAATTATTCAGTCCGTTGCCCACGTGTGGAAGCTTATTTTGGCTAACTCCAAAGTGGCCACCTGCAAAGATACAAAAGAGAATCCTCTCTCCTCTTGTACATGTAGCCAGAGAATTTCTATTGCCTAATTCAGTGAAGCACCAAATGCCCTTTCGTCAATCCAGCTCAGAGTTGGATTAGCAATGGCAGAGCAATTTAGACATTCCTGTTGAGGAAATCCTGATTTTAACATTCACACTTGATACATGAACACGGTCTCTTGGCTGCCTCTGTTCATGCCCATCTGTTTTCATGGTATGATGCCTGTTTATTTCACTAACCAGGTCAATGGGGTTTTCAGACATTAGTTGTAAGCTAACCCCTGCGTTACTCAGACAGGCTACATAACTGCATAGAAATAGCCAACGGTAAAAGAATCACAGAAGATAACACTGCTTCAGTCTTCCCACTGACAAAATTAGACTGACACAGTGACTTGCCAACACCAGTTCCCAAAGGGGCAGCCGTGTTAGTCTAGTCCAGCAAAAAAAAAAAAACTTGTGCGGCACTTAAAGACCAAGAGATTTATTTTTCACAAGAACTTTCGTGGGAGAAAATCCCACTTCGTCAGATGCTTTGAAGATCGGGGAACTTACAGAATGGAATGAAAATACATTCAGGGCAGTGTAAAACATAGGATCAGGTCATACAGTAACAGCAAATCAGAGCAGTTGTTTAGGTTGAAACCCTGGCAAGGCTGAAGTCAAATTACCTTTTGTAATGGGAAAAGAACCCATAGTCTTGATTTAATCCTGCTTTCACACAATTTATTTTGCATATTAAGTCCAGTTCAGTTGTTTCTCTTTGAAGTCTTGGTGTCCCACTGACGTCTCTTAGTACAGTCATTAACAAATCATTTCTCAAGTGATTAGAAAGATGGAAGTGCTCAGCAACTGGTTTTTCTGTTTTGTGATTTCTGATGTCAGTTTTGTGTTCATTTATTCTTTTACGCAGGGATCGTCCTGTTTGTTCAATGTATAAGGTGTTGGGGCATTTCTGGCACATATTGGCATAAATCACATTAATAGTTAAGCAGGTAAATGAGCGTTTGATTGAGCAGCTGGCTTGATTAGGACCTATGATGGTATCTATTGTGCAGATATGTGGGCAGACCTGGCAGCATGGTTTGTTGCAGGGGTGTGTGCCTGCTTTAATGTTTCTGATGTTAGATCTGCAGTTGCTGGTGAGTATCTGTTTAAGGTTGGGTGGCTGTCTGTAGGCAAGGAAAGGTCTGTCTCCCAAGGCTAGAGAGAGTGAGGGGTCATCTTTTAAAATAGACTGTAGGTCCTTAATGATCTGTTGTAGAGGTCTGATTTGAGGGTTGTGTGTGGTTACTAGTGGCGTTTGGTTGTTTTCTTTCTTGGGCCTCTCCTGCAGTAGATGACTTCGGGGTACCTGTCTAGCTCTGTCAATTTGTTTTCTTACTTCCCCAGGTGGGTACTGTAGTTTTAAGAATGCTTGACAGAGATCCTCAAGATGCCTGTCTCTGTCTAAGGGATTAGAGCAAATGCAGTTATATCTTGGGGCTTGGCTGCAGACAATGGATCATGTGGTGTGTTTAGGATGTAAGCAACTATACTGATCAGTAGGTTTTCAGTATAGGGTGGCATTGATGTGTCTATCCCTGATTTGTACTGTTGTGTTGAGAAAGTGGATCTCCTGTGTGGAATGTTCCAGGCTCAATTTCACTGTGGAGTGGAAATCACTGAAATCTCTGTGGAAGTCTTCAAGAGCATCCCTGCCATGGGTCCAGATGATGAAGATGTCATCAATGTAGCGCAGGTAAAGGAGAGGTGTTTTGGGATGAGACTTGAGGAAATGTTGTTCTAAGTCGCCCATAAAGACGTTGACATATTGTGGGGCCATGCGGGTGCCCATGGCAGATTTGAGGATAATTTATACCTCCAAGTCAGTGGCACTACTATGCGTACCCGCATGCCCCCCCCCAAAGTTTTTCAAATACATTAGAAACAAGAAAAAGACAAAGGACGGTGTAGGTCTGTTATTCAAAAAAGAGGGAAAAACAATAACAGAAGATGACAGAGAAACAAAATAATTTCTTTCTTTCAGTCTTCACCAAGAAGGTTGGAGGAAACTGGATGCCTGACATAGGAGAAGGCAGTAAAAATGGGACAGGATCAGATGCTAAAATAGGGGAAGAACAACATATAAATTAGTAAGACAAGTCAGATGTCTTCATGTCACTAGGACCTGATTATATGCACCCAAGAATACTCAAGGAGGTGACCTCAGGAGATGTTTGTCATTGGCTGTTATCTTTGAGAAATCATGGAAGACTGCAGATGTCCCAGAGGACTGGAAAAGAGCAAATATTGTGCCAATCTGTAAAAAGGGAAATAAGGACAATTCAGGGAATTATAGCCCAGTCGGTTTCACCTCTGTACCAGGAAAAATAATGGAGCAAATAATTAAGGAATCAATTAGCAAACATCTAGAAGAGCATAAGGTGTTAAATGATAGTAACCATGTACTTGTCAAGAATAAATCATCTCAAACCAACCTGATAGCTTTTTATGATGGGATAACAAGCCTAGTGGATAGCGGGGAAGCAGCAGATGTGATATATTTAGACTTTAGTAAGGCTTTTGATAGGATCTTGCATCATCTTCTCATTAACAAACTAGGGAAGTACAAATTGGATAGAACTACAGTAAGATGAGTGCCAAACTGGTTGGACAACCACTCCAAAAGAGTAGTTATCAATAGTTCACAGTCATGCTGGAAAGGTATAACAAGCAGGGTATCACAGGGATTGATTCTGTTCAAAATCTTCATCCATGATTTAGATTATGGCATAAAGAGTATGCTAACAAAGTCTGCAGATGATACCAAGCTGGGAGAGCTTGCAAGGGCTTTGGAGGACAGAATCACAATTCAAAGTGATTTGGACAAAGTGGTGAAATGGTCTAAGCTAGACAAAATGAAATTCAATAAAGAGAAGTGCGAAGTACTTGACTTAGGAAAGAACAATCCATTGCATGCATACAAAATGGACAATGACTGTCTATGAGGGAGTATCGCAGAAAGGATTCTGGGTGTCATAGGGGGCCTCAAGCTAAATATGAGTCAACAGTATAACGCTGTTGCAAAAAAAGCAAACACCATTCTGGGATGCATTAACAGGAGTATCACAGGTATGACATGAGAAGTAATTCTTCTGCTCTATGCCATGCTGATTAGGCCTCAGCTGGGCTACTGTGTTCAGTTCTGGCTGCCTCATTTCAGGAAAGAGGTGGACAAACTGGAGAAAGTCCAGAGAAGAGCAACAAGAATGATTAAAGGTCTGGAACACTTGACTTACAAGAGAAGATTGAAAGAAATGAGTTGGTTTAGTTGAGAAAAGAAGTGACTGAGAGGGAACATGGTAACAGTTTTTAAGTACATAAAAGATTGTTACAAGGAAGAGGGAGAAAAATTGTTCTCTTTAACTGCCAATGACAGGACAAGAAGCAATGAGCTTAAATTATGGTAAGAGAGGTTCAGGTTGGACATTAGGAAAAAATTCCTAAGTGTCAGGGTGATTAACCACTGGAATAAGTTGCCTAGAGATGTCATGGCATCTCTATCTTTGGAAGTATTTAAGAGCAGGTTAGACAAACACCTGACAAGGATGGCTTAAGAGGGTACTTGGTCCTGCTATGAGTGCAGGGGACTGGACTCGATGACCTCTCATGGTTCCTTCCAGTTTCTACGATTCTGTGATGTCCAGTTCTTACCATCACATTTCAGGAAAGATATGGCAAATTGCAGAAAGTCCAGAGATCAGCAACAAAAATTACTAAAGGTCTAGACAACATTACCTATGAGAAAAGACTGAAAAAACCTCTGTGTATTTGAAGAAGAGAAGACTGAGGGGTGATATGATAACAGTTTTAAGTACACAAAAGGCAGTTACAAGGAGGAGGGATACAAAATTGTTCTTGTAAACCTCTGTGGATAGTTCAACAAGCAATGGGATTAAATTGCAGCTAGGGCTGTTTAGGTTGGATGCCAGAAAAAAACTTAATAACTGACAGTGTAGTAACATACTGGAATAAATTGGGAGAAATTTTTAAGAGCAGAATAGACAAACACCTGTCAGATGGTCTTGATCAGTGTTTCCCCAACTAATCTGGGCACATATCACTTTGGGGCTTGGAATATATTAACAGAACACATATATGCTGCTCCTAGAGGCGTGGGGGTGGTTTCAAAATGAAAAATTGCTGTACATATTGCTCATAAGTTGATTTAAAAGAGCTAGGTATTTTGGGGGGATGTCTTTTATTTTACATCATTAGCACTGAAATGTTTTCACAGAACAGCGACTCACATTATGCGGAACACATGTTCATGGAACACAGTTTGGGAAACACTGGTTTAGCTAACACTTAGCTCTGCTCTGACTGCAGTGGACTGGACTAGATGACCTCTTTGGACCCCCTCCAAGCTTATGATTCTGAAAAAGAAACATTTTCAGATACCCAGCTACTCCCTCCCAGTAAACTCCATTCTAGAAGGTGTTGTGCCCTCTCAACAACTAGTGACTTCAGTTTAGGGTGCTTGGCATTTTCCAGGATAGGTTGATGGATTAAGTTAATGGCAAATATTTGCTCTAAATGCCAGAACAAATGAAATATTAAATGAAAGCTTTCTCTAGCTAAACTTCAGGAAATTCTGCCTTCAATTGGTGAGACATTTAGGAGGTCTGAATACTAAACTGTTTGATCTGGGCTGGAGGGGTGGGGAGGAAGGGGGTTAACTTGCACGGTATTATATTCTCTTCAAAGTCTTCAAACAAAGTAAAGGATCACACGTAACATTAGCTGTCTCTCAGGGATACTGATCTAGTGGGACTCACAGAATTTTAAACTAGTAATTTTGCAAGGCTGGGGAGCTCCTTAAGGATTTAAGGCCTCCAAATTTATTATTCATTCATTCTAGAGTCCATGAGAACTCTTCCATTGATAAAGCTGAAGATGAGGAACCTCAAGGACTCTTCACCTTTGAGACTGAATCCTGAAACTGTAAGAAAACCGTACTTGTATTTTCTTTTTGTTCTGAGTCTAAAATTAAAGGTTGTCTTGACTACGGCCTGATTGTACTGTGTAAAGACTGTAATGAAACGGAAAGAAAATTTCTACTTATTATTTTGGGGAGGTTTTATTCTGTTTTGATGGCAATAAGAGCAGAACGTGAAGAAATTATTCTTGTGTTTAAAAACAAGTGTGGGAAATGGACATTTTTTTTACAGTACTGTTCAAGGAAGTAAGTGAATTGTTTTGGTCTGGGGCTTTCAAAGTGTGTTGATTTCAAATTGCACTGGTAGTGTCTGCTCCTTGGGATCCAGGGACATCTGACAATGGAGCGGTCCAAGCACAACTGTCAGGGGGACCCTGCACCTAGAATCAGACCCCCTATGCACACCTGTCATATTGGTGGCAATGTTTCTCTTGGATTTAGGGGAACTGTGAGCTATACCATGCAAATTGTTGGTGTAGAGCAACTAACTACAAAGGACAGGATGAGCAGGTTTCTCTGCTACTGACTCTATGTACAATTTGCTGTTTCTATGCTAACCTTTCTTTAACTGGTTCAAGTCTCTGGCATCCAGCAGATGCTATTCCACTAACACAGCAAAGTACAGACATATGCTTATTTCACAACCGCATGAGTCTTAGGGATTTTTCCCAGTCCCTAACGTTTTTTATTTGTGTTTCTTCATATCCCACCTCTTTTGCATAGGGTTAGATAACAACTAAAAACAGCTTAAGGGAAAGAACTTAAAAGTTAAAAAATGTTGCCAAGTTTTAGGCTGGTTCATTTAAAGTAGCAAAGCAAATACTTTTAAAACACTGCAATACTGTCAATAGCAAATGATCAAAAATTATAATCAAGGTGCCAAATAAGATAAGATTATTTTCAAATGTCCTGATTTTAAAATCCAATAATGTGGGGGGAGGTGTTATTTATCTTCTGTTTTTATGTCTAAGGTGCACTTCCAGGTCATGCTTTCAAGTTTTTGTCTGCAACCACAAGAGCTAGAAATATACTCTAAAAAAAATGGAAACCAAGCTTTTCTTATAACCATGTGACCCCAGGAGCTGAGGCTCTAAGAGAACACATCATATATTGCTAGATTCACAATCAAAATGGTATGAGTTGGCAATACTGAGACTAAAAGGTACTGAAATGTCAGAAATATTCTAATTTTAATGTTACAAATACCCAAAGGTGGGGGAGATAGAACATAGACATTTAAATACTTAGCAAATAATGTTGAAACCCCCTTAAACCATAAATTCTTTGAGACAGCAACTGTATTCACTGTGTGTGTGTGTGTGTGTGTGTGTGTGCGTGTGTGTGTGTGTGTGTGTGTGTGTGTGTTTACAGTAAGTAGCATAGTAGGGCCCTAGTCCCTGTGTGTTTCTGGAGATTTTATAAAAATAGTTTAAAATAAAAGCTCTGTTGTGCAGAGTCCTCTTCATTGCTGGGAGCAGTTCTCGTACAAACAGGGCAGGAAATAAAGGCAGAGCTGAAAACATCCAAATGCCACTTCACTTGCTCTGGGGACTACATGCCCCAGTGGGGAACAGCTGAGGAGGAGACAGGCAGCACTGTCACTGAGGGTGGGCCAGAGCACTTTCTGTGACAGACTGAACAGGGAAGGCAAGTGGCCCAATGAAGGAATATTTCTGGCCCACATTAGCACTGCAACACTGCAGAGGTAAATATTGTATCTTGTGCTGAAAAACTGCTTCAGTACAAGCAGCACCTACCTGATGCTCCCTACCATTAAAGCCATAGTAGCGGCTGTCACTTACAGTTGAATTGATACGTATTTTCTGAGACAAACTCACAGACTGAAGTCTTTATCTGGGTAGAATTTCTTTTCCCTATCAATAGAATCATAGGGTTGGAAGGGACCCCACGAGGTCATCAAGTCCAACCCCCTGCCAAAAAAGCAGGACCACTCCCACTAAATTATCCCAGCTAGGGTTTTGTCCAGCTGGGCCTTAAACAGCTGCAAAGACCGAGATTTCACCACCTCCCTAGGTAGCTTATTCCAATGCTTCACCACTCGCCTAGTAAGAAAGTTTTTCCTAATATCCAGCCTGGACCTCCCCAGCTGTAACTTGAAACCATTGCTCCTCATTCTGTCCTCTGTTACTACTGAGAACAGTCGAGCTCCATCCTCCTTGAAGCAACCCTTCAAGTAGTTGAAGGTTGCTATCAAATCCCCCCTCTGTCTTCTCTTCTGCAGGCTAACGAAGAATTGATCAGGGAAGTAGAAGTGAATGGCAACCTGGGTAGCAATGACCATGAGATGATTGAGTTCAAGATGCTGATTAAAGGAAAGAAGCAAAACACAGACCCTGAACTTCAGAAAAGCAGATTTTGGCTCCCTCAGGGAACTGACGGGCAGGATCCCTTGGGAGGCTGATCTGAAGGGGGAAAGGTGTCCAAGAGAGTTGGCTGCATTTTAAAGAAACCCTGCTAAGGGCACAGGAAGATACCATTCCGATAGAGAGAAAGTACAGCAAATGTGCAGGGCGCCCACTGTAGCTTAACAGAGAGCTCTGCACTGAGCTGAAGCATAAAAAGGTAGCTTACAGGAAGTGGAAGCTAGGACAGATGACTAAGGAGGCATATGAAGACATTGCTCAGGACTGCAGGGATAAAATCAGAAAGGCCAAAGGACAAATGGAGTTGCAGCTAGCAAGGGATGTGAAGGATAACAGGAAGGGGTTCTACAAGTATATCAATAACAAGAAGAGGATCAGGGATGGTGTAGGTCCCTTACTGAATGGGGCAGGTATCCTCGTGACAGAGGATGAGGAAAAAGCTGAAGTGCTCAATGCTTTTTTACTTCAGTTTTCACAGGCAGGGTCAGCTCCCAGCCCACTACACTAGGTACAGTAGATTGGAGAGAAGAAGTGAGGCCTTTGGTGACAGAAGGTCATGTTAGGGACTACTTAAAGAAGCTAGATGTGCGCAAGTCCATGGGGCCGGATGAACTGCATCCAAGGGTGCTGAGAGAGCTGGCTGATGAGATAGCAGTACCATTGGCCATTATCTTTGAAAACTCATGGTGAACGGGGGAGGTGCCAGAGGACTGGAAAAAAGCAAATATAGTGCCGATCTTCAAGAAAGGGAAAAAGGAGGATCCCGGGAATTACAGACCTGTCAGCCTCACCTCAATCCCTGGAAAAATCATGCAGCAGGTTCTCAAAGAATCCATCCTGAAACACTTGGAAGAAAACAGAGTGATCAGGAACAGTCAGCATGGATTCATGAAAGGTAAATCATGCCTGACCAACCTCATTGCCTTCTGTGATGAGATGACTGGATTTGTGGATGTGGGAACAGCCATTGATGTGATATACCTTGACTTTAGCAAGGCTTTTGATACAGTTTCTCACAGCATTCTCATTCGCAAATACTGTAGATACGCTCCCGCAAGGTCTGTAGAAGTCAAGGAACAACAAATAAAAGTGGTTTAACTCTTAGGGGTGAGGCAACCTGGATTCTCCTCCTGCATTATTCTCATTATTTTCTTTGCTCCTCATCTTTTTTTTTGTACCATCTACTTAATTTAATCAAAAGACTGCATTTTTCACTCCTCAGTGACTACTCCAATCCATTTCTTTTTTCAGAGGTGATACTAATGGATTTCACGTGGCATGCAGAACCACAGCAGGCAGTACAAAGGAAAAAGGGAAGGTATGTAATGTACTGTACAGGAATGGAAAGGTTAGAATCACATACTACACTTCAAATGCTATGCATTAACTTCAATATCCTGAGGAAAATATACCATGCTACACCTCCAGAACACAACCATAGTGCAATTCCAGTGAGATAATAAGATGTAGGGGCAAAGTACTGATACCTTCCATTCTTAAACTTTACCTGCTTTCCTACATACCATAGAACAAAAAAGTCTTGATACATATCTATCCTCTTCAAATCTGGCATTAGCTATTTACATGTGTTTAGAATCCTCAATCACTTACTCAAATGAACCACAAAGAAGAGATGAGTAACCTCAGTCCTATATTTCTATAAAATTTACAACACTAGGGTCATATTCTGCAGCCTTTTTTTTCACACTGAATAGAACTTAGTCATGCAAATAGTTCCTCTTCTTTTATTAAGACTGCTTGTGTGAGTACTACATGTGTATTTAGCTTGAAGAAGAATTGTAGAATTGGGTCCACAAGCAGTAGTGCTTGGGTCTCAAAAAGAATGGAACATTCTTTTTATTCTAAAAAATAAATTTCTTCCATAATGTGACATCTATATCGAGTGTTTCTTTGTCCTTTAAAAAGACATATGGCACAGCATTTATTTACTTTTTATTAAAGATAAATATTTCAGCTCATTTAAAATATCTTAAAATCTCACACCACTGCATGTCTGTGGCCAATTTTGTTTTTAGTTCTAATCACAGTACACTCAGGAATCCAACCTGAAAAGCTGGGAATTTGGGGGATCTTGGAAAGAACTAGGAAAATCTAAAACATATACTCTAACATCATTAACTTCTCTTTAAAGACAGTAAAATACAAGCTCCTCTGACCCCTAGCACCAAAGTGAAAACGAAACAAAAAATACAGAAAAATGAGGGAGATAATGTCACAAAAATGGAAGCTACAGGAAAATTCATTCTAACTCTTGCACCATCAGTACCAAATAAGCTAGATACAAGAGAGGCCAAATTGCTTAAAATTGATGTCATATCAACTGGAAGACAGACTGAGCCCATACACTGAACAGTAATTGCTCTCCATCCAATTCATGGGTCCAAACTGTCTGTTTTGCATCTGCTTCTGTGCCAATTTAAGCAATTTTGAACTTTGCTCTGTCTTGCTGAATGTTTCACAGATTTATTAGAGTGTCAGGGTCCAATTCTTAAGATTCTCCACTAAGGTAGGCTATTATGAGGTGTGAAATTTTTATGTCCATCAGCACAGGCCAGGAACATTCAGGAAGAACAATCATCTGTGACCTTATTGAATTCACTATGGAATACTCATAATATAAGGTAATAATGGAATACACCAGAAAATAAATAAAAAAGGCAGAGATCATTTTGTTCTTTTCTTCCACTGCTTTAAAGATTTGCTAGAAAGTGGTCCTGAACACTATGAAGAGCTTACAAAAATGCTTCTAATTGGTATAAAGCATTACTGCTAGTAAAATAGGCTTTTATAAGCCAGCTAAGGTATTTATCCCTCATCTGTACCATAATTGAATCTGTTCCAGTTTCATATATGGGATGAATTAAACCTTTAAGTATTTATGTAAGGGTTTGATCCTGCTCTGATTAACCTAAACTAGACAGGATCATACCATTTCTTGTATTAAGTGAAAATTAGTTATTTCACTTGTAAACATGTATTAAAATACTACCCTGATGTTACAAAGACAATTTCTAACGCATTTGACACCAATTTAGGTATCTGATTTTTACATCACCGGATAAATGTTTAACAGAAATTACAACCTTTTATTACAAGATAATTCATTTTATCACAGTAGCAACATTTTTAGCCTCTACTCGGGCTGTCAATTAATCACAGTTAACGCACACAATTAATACAAAGTATGTTAACTAGATTTTTAAATAATTACTTGTGATTAATCGCAGTTTTTTTAATCACACAAAAAATAACAGAATACCAATTTACATGTATTCTAAGTATTATTGGATCTTTTCTACATTTTCAAATATATTGATTTCAATTACAATACAGAATACTTGAGTGTTCAATACTCACTTTATATTATTTTTATTACAAATATTTGCACTATAAAAAAGATATAGCATTTTCCAATTCACTGCATATAAGTCCACTAATCCTACCTCTTGTTCAGCCAATCACTAAGACAAATAAGTTTGTTTACATTTATAGGAGATAATACTTCCCACTTCTTATTTACAATGTCACTTGAAGGTATTTTACTTGCCAGACTCGCTGAACCTATATGTCCCTTTATGCTGTGACTCATAGGCTCTACAATTTCATATTATTTTGTTTTTTAGTGCAGTTATGTAAAAAAAAATTCTACATTTGTAAGCTGCACTTTCATTATAAAGAGATTGAACTACAGTACTCGTATGAGGTGAATTGAAAAACATTATTTCTTTTATCTTTTTTACAGTGCAAATATCTGTATTAAAATTAATAATACCAGTGAGCACTGTGCACTTTGCATTCTGTTGCAATTTAAATCAATATGCTTGACAAAAGAAAACATTCAAAATGCTTATTACAAATTTAAATTGCTGTTATTTTTTAACAATGCAATTACAACTGCAATTTATCATTTTTATCTCACAATTAACTGCAATTATTTTTAATCATTTGATGACCTTAGCTCTAACAGAAAGAGTTAGTTTTCCATCCTTAAACTATATCAGCAGCAAATGAAACACTGTCAATAAAATGCAAAACAAGATCCCATGTGAGAGGCAACGATGTGAATACATTGTATAAAGCAAACTATAATTCTCATCCCCAAAATTTAGGTGCTGAAAAATCTTTTTCAAAAGATGTAAGTGTTATAAAATCAGAGACAATATATTTTGTATATAAACCAGGTGTGGCCAAACTGCGGCTCAGGAGCCACTTGTGGCTCTTGAATGAAAAACTGTGGCTCCCGGAAGAATGTCAGCAAATCAATTTAACAGGTAAAAGCATATGGCTATATGCCTCAGTGCGGCTCTTCAAGGTTTAATAATTAACTTGTGTGGCTCTTGCGTTCCATAAGTTTGGCCACCCCTGATATAAACATTTCTTTATTGAGGCACTAATGTCTGTTCGTCCGGTAGCTCAAATTAGCTTTATTAGGTAAGGAACACCTCAGGTTATTCTCTTGATTTTGGTGCTGGCATGGTACTTCATGGTCTGTCTAGGAATTTTTGTATTTAAAATTATGTGTATTTATTCATTGCACTGCCACTGAACTTGCAGTGCAGCCTTGTGGAAGTCACTTGACTTGTCTACATCAATCAGTTTTCTCATCTGTAAAATGAGGATAATACCAATCTCTGCAAAAGACTTTCAGGTCTTAGAAGGAAAGGTTTATTAGATTCAAATTATTCATATAAATCAATTTTATACTGGTATTCTAAACAATTTGGTTTTTGCCGAATTTGGAACTATCTAGATTTTACAAGCATATTACTTAGTTTATTTTTTACGTAACTCTTCACCACACAGACATTTTAAATGCCAACTGCCCTTTGGTTTGACAGAATATTTGGACATTGCCTTTTTGTCAAAGGAATTTTTAATGACAATTATGGAGTCATATTGGATATTTATGATATGTTATTTACAATAGCCTTCTAAACACATAATACAAAAAAAGTTAATATGAAACAAGCTATTAATAGGTAAAAATATGATCTTTCAGAACTACTGCTGATTTTTAGTTTTTATGGTGAAGAGCCAAGGAAAATAATTTAAAATATCTTGCCCCGCTTATAACAGTCTGATGTATACGAAGATATAAACTTATTGTGTAACAAGAAATATAAAGGATGGGATTTTCAAAGGCACCTATCTGAGCAGAAGTCCCACAGACAGTCACAAAGAACAAACTATTTAACTGCCTATATTCTGATGCTCGACGCCTGGATAATAAAGTGGAGGAACTGTTAAATCATGAGAATAAACTGACATGGTTGATATTACTGAAAGCTGGTGGGAGGATTTGCATAATCTGGAAGTTAAAAAACCACTGTTCAGAAAAGATGGTATTTTTCCTATAGAGTGCCACTCATCACTTGTTTCAGATTATTGACACCTTGGTATCCCAGGATCTTGAATGTTTTAATGTAGTGATATTTAAAATTATAAAGTGGATGTCTGTGACAGATCGCCAAATCAAACTGGAGAACAGGACAAATAGCTTCTCAAGAATATACTTCTAATGTGTAGAAGGAAAAAATGTGTAATCAAAGGGAACTTCAACACAAGGGACATAAGCCGGGACGTATGCTGCCAGTGATAAAAAAAATCATAATCACTCTCCATAAATTATAGGTGATCATTTTCTAACACAAGGAGTATTGCACCCAACACAGGGAAATTCAATTAGACTTCATTTTCACTGACAAAGATGACAATCAAGTAAATAAAAAAGTGATTACGACTTGATAATATTTGTTTGGGACAGCACTCTATTGGCACCAATCAGTAATATAAACACTTGCAGGTCTAAAGGGGCCCAGTTACTAAAGCTAAAAATAATTGTGGGCAGAAGTGACTGAGATGAAAAATCTAAACAAAAAAAAATTGGATTGAACATTAGCACTTACAAATCAATATATAACCATGTGGGGAATTGTTGTTGATGGCAAGTAAGAAGTCAGAAAGTAAGAAAGGTAGGCAATTTATTAGGGAAGCTAAATGTATCAGCTGGCTATCTATACGCAACAGGATTACAGGAAATGCTTGATTATTAAAATATTATCGGGAACAAGAGGAGTCTTAACAAGTCCGTTACCAGATGCAGGTAATAAAATCGTCCATAACAGCGGAGGAAAATTCAGTACCTATTTCTAACCCATATTTAGAACGAAGCTGGATATCATATCCATGTCATATACTGAAGATGAGATATTTCCTGTACCAACATTAATTAACAGAGAGAAAGAAAGAGTTAAGAATGGCTACAGCCTGGTGGTTAGGGCATTTCCTTGGAAGGTAAATTTCTCCTACTTCAATGATTATTTAATTATTTACCAGAAGTGGAACAGTTCCACAGAAGAGACAGAGACTTGCATCAGAACATCCCCCAGGCTAATGCTTACGTCACTGTCATGAGAGATGGGTGACAGCAGTTAAAAGTACTCCCTTCTCATCAGGCAAAGGGCAAACTTGAACCACAGGTTTTCAGGCTCACAGGAGGGAGTTTGAGGACCTCTGAATACATAAAGTAATCTGCACTGTCACAGTTTGCCATTACAGGACAAGTCTAGGAGAGTATGTTCATCTTTAGTTTTAAATGTCTTTGCTTTCTTCCAGTTGGTGTTACAACCTGCATTTTAAATATACTGGTCCAGATTCTGGTATGTGACTGATTTGCACAGAACACAGTTCAGGCTGCACGTGCTCAGAACTCACTATTGTTGCGAGAGCCCTGGGCTCCACAACAAATTAAGAGATGCCTACGGTCTGCTTCAGCTTATGCCTGGCTGCTCAGGGAACAAAACACCAAGCAGAGGTTTGGTGTCTCCCAATGGCAACCTGGCAATGTGCCTGTCCCTCCAGCAAAGCTAGTTCTAGGTCATGGCAGGATCGCTCTTTCACCAAAACAGATACGAAAACTACAGTGAGAAGAGTTGTATAAACTAGGTAGCTGTAGAAACTGGACAGCTTTGCTTAGAACAGGGGTCTCAAACCCACGGCCCGCGGGTTGCATGCAGCCCCTAAAGCTATTTCCTGCAGCCCGCAAACATTATCATTTCCAATATTTCCAATATAGTTGTGTGAAAAGGTTTCAGTGGTGCTGCCCTCGGGCTAACATACTAGTCCTCATGCGGCTCTTGTGGCGATTTGAATTTGAGACCCCTGGCTTAGAAAGTATCCTCCCTCCCTGTACCAGTTAAGCCAAATTAAGGGCCTTCTCACACCAGTGGAATAGCAGAACACAGCTGTATATCTCATGCAGGCCCATCCTGCGTCCATTATTTTTATTTCAGCCCTTCATCTCTTTTAGTGAAAGAGCAGAACGGAGCCATGTATCTCATGCAAGCCTGTCCTGCGTCCGTTATTTTTGTTTCAGCCCTTCATCTCTTTTAGTGAAAGAGCAGAACGCAGCCATGTATCTCATGCAGGCCCGTCCTGCGTCCGTTATTTTTATTTCAGCCCTTCATCTCTTTTAGTGAAAGAGCAGAACGCAGCCATGTATCTCATGCAGGCCCATCCTGCGTCCATTATTTTTATTTCAGCCCTTCATGTCTTTTAGTGAAATAGCAGAACACAGCCATATATCGCATGCAGGCCCATCCTGCGTCTGTTGTTTTTCTTTTAGCCCTTCATCTCTTTTGGTGAAATAGCACAAATTCCTAAATATGCATCCAACAGCCTCCCCTGCCAAACAACAGGCCCACCCCTCAACCTTTAATTCTGGCCTCTCCAGATCATCCCCTGGGGAATCATTTCATTGAAATATTAGTAACAAAAGGAGTAGCTCTTGCCCTCCCTTTGCTGAGTTGTACTTCTGTGTTGCAGGAAACTACTTTTGCGGGCCCGATCCCTTCCGCCCCCCCGTAACCCCTCCCCAGCTGCTTATTCTTTTGCAATTGCTCGATTCTCCGACCAGCTCTGCAGTGACGCTAAAGGGTCATTTGGAAAACTCCACGGCTGCCATTCCCTGGACGCCGCAAGCAGCTCCAGCCTGTAAACACCCAAAGCGCCCTGTAGGCGCCTCTTGTCCAGCTGCACATTTTCCCAGGGAGCATAAATCGAGATGCACAAACACACACACACACACACACACACACGCCCGCTTTCTACCCATTCTGGGAAGAAATTCCTCCTCCCTGCGCTGCAGCGGAGACCGCGCACAGGCAGGCCCGGAGTCTGCCTCGGAGACCACCCGGAGCCGCAGCGCGAGCCGAACCCGCGCGCGCGCCCGCCCCTGGCTCCGGGCACTCCGGCGATGCGCCGGGCGGGGGCGGCGGGCGGCGGGCTCCCCCCCGGCTCTGCCCGCAGTGGTGCGTCCCGACGGCAAAGCCAGAGGCGGCCGCCGCCCGCGCGCAGCCAGCCCTGGGAGCCCGCGCGCGCGGGGCAGCGCGCGCCCAGCCCTGGCTCCGGCCGCACGCGCCTGCTCTACTCCGCCCCGCCGCGGCAGCCCCTGCCCAAGCCCCCGGCCGGGCCGGCCTCCCCCTCTTACCTTCCTTGGCTTTCTTCCTGCGGGCCAGGGTCCCGCCGAGTTTGCCCAAGAAGGAGTCGTCTTTCTTCCGCGAGGGGGGCGACTTGGGGGTGGGCGACTTGGGGCTGGCGGGGGATTTCTGGGGGGAGGTGGCCATGCTGCTCCGCGGCGCTGAGGGCGGCAGGTTGGTGGCCGGGCTGTCGGCGAGCCAGAGGCTGCTCCAGCGCCTGCTGCTGCAAACGGAAGCGGAATTATTCCAAGCGTTTCGAGCAGCTCCTGCCCGCCGGCCGCCAGCCCGCCCTCCCCGCCTGCCTCTGCCCGCTCCCGCCGGCCGCCAGCCCCGCGCCGCCTCGCTTCAGCCCTGCCGAGGGGGACCCCATGTCCCCCTTTCTCCTTCACCTTCACCGCCTCTGGCCGGCCAGGGGGACCCCATGTCCCCCTTTCTCCTTCACCTTCACCTTCACCGCCTCTGGCCGGCCAGGGGGACCAGATGTCAGGCAAAGGGAGTACCTGTCCCCCTTTCTCTTTTACCTTCACCGCCTCTGGCTGGCCAGG
>ML681963.1:125947077-125975328 GCA_007922195.1 Podocnemis expansa
CCCCCTTTCTCTTTTACCTTCACCACCTCTGTCTGGCGAGGGGGACCCCATGTCTCCCTTTCTCTTCACCGCCTCTGGCTGGCGAGGGGGACCAGATGTCAAGCAAAAGGAGGACCTGTCCCCCTTTCTCTTTTACCTTCACAGCCTCTGGCCGGCCAGGGAGACCACATGTCAGGCAAAAGGAGGACAGGTCCTCCTTTTTACCTCACGGCCTCCATCCAGCAGGCATTTTACAAAGACATCATTTTGTCTGGCTTTTTACTTACAGGGGGTTAAAATATGCTGGAACACCCCAAAACACCCTATTTTTAGGGGGGAAGCATTCCAGGACCCCCTAAAAACATGCCAACATTACATTAATAGGACATTTTCTCCATGCGTCGTCCAATCTCCTCCTTTTCATACTTCCCTCTTCTCCTTTCCGTGCTTTGGTGTCTGGGAACCCTATGTCTGGCTAGGGTTACCAGATACCAAAGCATGGAAAGGAGGACAGGGAAGTACAAAAGGGAGGACATTGGAGAACACATGCAGAAAATGTAGTATTAATGCAATATTCTTCTGTTTTGACAGGTCCCTGGAATGCTTCCCCGTAAAAATAGGGTGCTCTGGGGCAGCCCAGCATACTTTAACCTCTGTAATTAAAGAGCCAGACAAAATCACATCTTTCTAAAATGCCTGCTGGATGGAGGAGGTGAAGATAAAAAGGAGGACCTGTCCTTTTGCCTGACATCTGGTAACCCTATGTCTGGTAGGCATTTTAAAATACATGATTTTCTCTGGCTTTTTACTTACAGGGGTTAAAGGATGCTGGAATGCCCCACAATAGCTCATTTTTAGGGGAAAGCGTTCAAGGGCCCCCTAAAAACAGAAGACTATGACATTAATACTACATTTTCTCTATGCATCCTCCAGTGTCCTTCTTTTGGTACTTCCCTGTCCTCCTTTGCAGGGCCGGATTTTGGTGTTCATAAGCCCTAGGCACTTTCACTCCAAAATGCGCAAAAAGAGGGATGAACACCAAGTGAATTACATTGATTGAGGTGATGCACTTTAAACTATTCTGATGCTAAACCACATGATTTTCCTAATTTTTTTCCCTCCTTCATAGGCCCTAAAAATTTTGTAAGCCCTAGGCACTGTGCTTACAGTGCCTAATGGGAAATCCGGCACTGCTCCTATCCAGGGATTGGTATCTGGTAGCCCTAGCCCTGGTCCCTCTTTCCTGATGCTCCAGCACACCAACTTCTGCCTCCTCCATCCACACTTCCTCTGCCGCTGGACCCTACTGCTAGATTCCATTTCCACCCCTTCCTTCCCCAGCTGCTGGGGGATGCAGGCAAGGCTAGGGTTACCAGACGTCAGGCAAAAGGAGGATATCTCCTCCTTTTTACCTTCACATCCTCCGTCTGACAGACATTTTTAAAATACATGATTTTACTTACAGGGGTTAAAGTAAGCTGGACCTCCCAGAACACCCTGTTTTTACGGGGAAGTGTTCCAGGGCCCCCTAAAAGCAGAAGAATATTACCTTAATGCTACATTTTCTTCATGTGTACTCCAATGTCCTGCTTTTCCTTCTTCCCTGTCCTCCTTTCCATGCTTTGGTATCTGGTAACCCTAGGCAGGGCTGGAGTGTTGGGTTTATTTGCTCACTGCAGGGGGGATCCACATGCTCTGCAATGAAATAGTAGCCTTCAGAGAAAGGTAGGATGGGCAGCCCTGGCAGTGGGAATGGCAAGGAAGAAAGCCAGGACCTAAGATATACCTGTCTGATATTAAATGACTAGACTGTGTCCTCTTCTGAGCAGCAGGGCTTCCTTTTGCATCTCTGTAAGGCTTTTGATACTCTGTGGATAATCAATTCATTTTGACCCATAGGTAGGGTTACCAGATGCCAAAGCCTGGAAAAGAGGACAAGGAGGTGCAAAAAGGAGGACATGGGAGGACACATGGAGAAAATGTAGTATTAATGTAATATTCTGTTTTTAGGGAGCCCTGGAACACTTCCCCCTAAAAGTAGTGTGTTCCAGCATACTTTAACCCTTTTAAGTAACAAGCCAGACAAAATCATGTATTTTTAAAATGCCTGCCAGATGGAGGATGTGAAGGTAAAAAGGAGGACAGGTCTTCCTTTTGCCTGACATCTGGTAACCCTACCCACAGGGGACCAGATTTGGATCTTCCAAAGCAAGAGCTGGGCCCTCAGCCTTAGGCAGGGAAAAGATAGGAGCAGTCTTAGCCCTTTGCAGCCCACATAAGGGCGAGGTGGAAGAGCGGCACTATACCCCTGAGTTCACTGGTCTTCAAAGGACCAACGTAAATGTGGAGTAACAGCTATAATTTTATATTCAGATGATAGCCCCATAATTGTGTTTGGAATAGCAGAGCGTATTGCTGTAATGCCTCCTTTGTATTTGTGAATCAGGTATTGACTTACTTGTATGTTCTGTGGTCTGTTCTGGGTGACTACAATTGTGCACTGGAAAGTCTTTCTATTTTCCGTCTGTACAGCAACTGTCTGAACCTGACATGGTTTGGTGAATAAGATTTAGGTCTACCCATACATTTCATGGGAGATCAAAGCCAGGGATCTTCTGCATCAGGTCTTTCACAGTGCTTGTGATGTCTTGGCTCTCCAAGCTTCATCATGGTTGAAGTTGCATTATTGAAAGTTAAATGAATGTCCAAAAGGACTTACACAACTGCAAGCAGTGCTGAAGAATGTTGTTGAGGTCCTGGTCGATGGGAAGAGGTTCATCTTCCACAATCATCTGGAATTCCTGGAAGGTTGCAGCATTGTGACAAATGGGTAAAGGAGCAATGTGTGACAGCACCAGCAGCCAGAGTGTTGGAGTTCACTTGCGGGCTCCAGTGACGCACTGCACTGCAGTGTTCAAATGGTGATCATCAAGTTTGAAGATAACTACTTCTGGTCCATACTGGTGCATGGTACTCGGCTACAGAGGACACAAAGACCATCACTGATGTCCATAACCCTGATACGTAGAGCTCTGTACAGATACAGAATCTGTATCTGCATCTGTTCCATGATCTGCAAAAATGATCCATGGATAGAAGGATATCTGTGGATTTGCAGGGTTTTATTGATCCTCATGCTCCTGCTCCCCAGCTTGTTCGTGCCAGTTTCTGGTCTAGGTGGACCCTTATGTTAGTCTTGGCTAATTATTTTCTTCAGTTAGTTGTGGAAGGTTAGCGTGCTATCCAGCATCGCTCTGAGTTAGGTCAAAATGGGGTCATGTCACACAGTGTTGCTACAGAAGGTCACTTTCAGGGTGCTCTTAGCATTCCTGGTATCAAAACTGAAACACAGTGACTGTTGTTTTGTGAGGACTTGGCTTGAGCCTCTATTTCCAGAAATACACATGGTATTTAGATCCCCATACAAGGTGGACTTGATGTCACTGAAGGTAGCTGCTTGGGTTGCCAGGGAAAGATATCCACATACGCAGGTTTTCACAACTTCATTGGACACATGTCACTCATGTAAATATTGAAAAGCATCAATGAGAGTATTAAGCCTTTTGTCAGTCCATCACTGAAGAACTGAGGCAAACTACTTTTTTGGCCATGTGGACATGTAGCCCCCTTTTTCTCAACATCATCCGTAGCAGGTGTAATATTTTGCAGCTGCAGATGATCTTCGCAGTCTTCAGCACCAGGCCTCTAATCCAAAACATATCATGGACCAAGGGTCTGCAATCTGCAGCTCCAGAGCTGCATGTGGCTCTTTGGCTTCCTTCTTGCAGCTGTGGGCTCTGAGCCACCCACCACCACTGGAGGACCCTGTGGGCAGCCTGCTGCTGGCTCCGCGCCCCTGCTGCCACCAGGGAATCCTGCAGGCAGCCCACACCAGACTCCAGGGTCCCTGCCATCACCGAGAGAGCTTGTGGGGGGACCTGCTCCTGGTTCTGGGTTCCCCCTTCCTCTCCTGCCAGGCAACCGTGCAGTAGGCACGCTGGCCCAGCTCCCCCCACACCCCACCAGGAGGCTACACCCATTGCAGCTCTCAAAACACTTGGTTATTGAGGGAAATTCAAAAAATGGCTCTTATCTTTTGGGTTGCAGACCCCTCTCATAGGCTAATGACAAGTCCCCAAAGGGTGCACTCCAGTTTTTAGAGTTCCAATAGAATATGGCTTCAGTGTGCATTAGAAGGGTCAACATTTTGTTCCAACAACTGCGTTTAAGTGGGAATCCTGCTTGTTCTTCAGGGATCACTGACTTGACAAGGCGACTGGGCCTCCAGAGGATAAGTTCAAGGAGTTTGTAGTTAGCACCCAGGAGTGATATCAGCAGAGTTGGATGAAGCAGCTGTGGCTCCCTGCCTGCCCACCATTGTGGGGGCCCCCTAAGCCTGGGACCCGAGCCCCCCACTACTGCGTGCCCCTCCCCCACATTTGCAGTCCTAGTTCCCCAACATGGCAGCCTGCAGGCAGGCCAATACTGGTGGGGCGCTGGGGCCAGAGGCTGCTCTCTGTGGCACCCTAGCCCTGGTCCCAGTCTGGCTGGTCTGCCCCGGACCACAGTGAAGACTGCAGAGCAAGTACCTGCCTGCCCCACCCCTGGTTTGAGTATGGCAATGACTGTCACCTCCTACCAGGCTTTTGGGATGCAGCTGGATTGCCAAGGCTTAGCTTTCCCACCAGCTGGAGTCTCCTGGGTCCTAGTTGAGGAAGCCATCTCCACCAGAGCGGAAGGTGGCAGCCTTCATGCAGCCCACTCTGAGTGAGAAATCTCCACTAATGCCATCAACTCAGTGACTGAACATTGATCAACAATCTCCTGGTCTTCCGAGCAACAACTTGGGCCACCATAACAGCTCTCTTCAGAGCCAAACAACAACCTAGATACATTCTCGAACAAGGAGCTTCCAATTTATTATCAAGAGACTTTCACAAACATAGTAAAAGTATCTCGCAAATGTGCTGAAGACACAACATCAATGTCCTTTTGCTCCAAGAAACCTGCATCTCCAGAGACCAACAGGCTAGCCACTATTGCATCCATGGCTACTGTCCAAAGTATGACCTGGCTGTATATGTGAAGGCACCTATACCACCGCCATCAGGATAGCAACCTGCACATTGCCAACATGTATAAAACCCCTAATTCAAAATGTCTGAAGCCAGCAATCCCAAGTGCGTCTATTCTGGCCCTATACTTTGGTAATTAACAGCCACCACACACTGTATAGGGCTATGGAGTAAATGAAGCAGACAGTGCACACTCAATGGCCTAGGTGTCCATGGACACACAAGATTAGTTCCATTTAACCCAAAAGAATTACTCAGGTCCTTGAAGTGTTTGTAGGGTTATGGCCAACATTACTAAATTCTGCTACACATATTACTGAATTCTGAAAGTAGATGGAAAGGATTACATTTTAAGGTGACTGTTTCCACCATGCATGACCAATTCTAACCTGGGAAAAAAAGGAACAAGCTAATAAGAAAACACTGGCAAGCTTTGGCAAGTTGGTATTCAAGTTTCCAAATGTACTTTAAGCTTGGAAGATATATTTTTCCCATTTCTTTCTCTCTCTCTGTTGCATGTTTCACCATAGTGTGTAGGCATGATGTAATTCACTGATTTAAGAAGGAAACATAAAACTGCAACATATGTTACATAGTGAGAAAAAGAAAAGTGATGTTCCAAAGGGGTAGCCATATTAGTCTAGTTCAGCAAAGGGAAGAAAGATTTGTAGCATCTCTCTCTGTCTCACACACGCACTTTTATAGATGGATAGATAGAGAAACACCATTTTCTAATATAGTTCCCATTAAGGAGAATCACTGTAACCCTGTTTTCTTACTTGATTTATAAACAAATAGCTTGGAAGAAAAGTATCATAAAAACACACATTTTCCATGATTGGCAGTCTGTTCAGGAGAGCCCAGGACTGGAACAGCATTAGTGTTATCTGGATGTGCTATTTTCACTTACCACTTAATCACTTGATTAACAATTTAGGCAAAAAGCCACACACACTTCATGCAAATATCTGGCTATCCATTAGGCATAATAAGTGAAATGAAATTACCATGAGGATATTTCTGAATTAGTTAATAATTGTTGTGTTTACAAGTCAGTAATGGCGAGTATCTGATGAGAGACAGACATAAATGAGTATTTACTGTATCCGGTTTCCACATGTCCTAGGGCCTCGACAACATCATCATACTGCAGTAGCATGCCATTCTTCTAAAAGTGGGCGTGAGTGTTAGCAGGATATCATGTTTCTTTATGTTTGCTTTCTCTGGCAGATAATCTTTATTGTATTTTTGAATACTTAACTGCATATTATATAGGGTTTTGGATACAACTCTATATTTTTCAAAAGTTTAATAAGTGGATCAGGTCAACAGGTATTTTTAAGGTTTATTTTCAGGATGCATTCAGACTTCTGAAAGAAAGAAAGAAAAAGAAAGAAAGAAAGAAAGAAAAAGCCATATAACATGTTAATTTGAACTAAATGCCCAATTGCCAGGTTACTTGTTCTACTAAACAAGTACCTTTTTCTACCTAGTCCACTATTTATTTCCAAAATATGGAACTTCAGTGCACAAGAATATATTATGCAACATCCTTTATGGGTGTGATTTTGGTGCCATGAAGTGGAAAAATATAAAAAAATCAATGTGACTTTAAAATCAGTTCAATCTAATTTGAGACCACAGATATTAAATTGCCATAATAAAAAGTTTTATTTCATTGGTTCACTCTCATGACAAGAGTGTTAATTGCCTTACTGACTTAGCTGTGCATTTAATCATCGTGTTTGAAATTCTTTTAAGTATAACTTTAGATGTCTTGGTTTGAAAATACTTCATTTTGAAATAATTACATCATCACTGTAATGTTCTTTTCCTACAATGTACTGGAATGTACCATTTGTCTTAACTTGGTGTTTTTATCTGCAGACATATAGCTGTGTAGACACACACACACACACACACACACACACACACACACACACACACACACGGAGAGACAAAATAATAAAGAGACTACATGCGTATCATAAAGGATAAGTTAAGGTTGACATAGAAAACTCAGTTTTAAATTCTCAGTCTTTATTCATTAAAATCTTAGCCATAAAGTTGCAGTGATATAGGTTTGATGGGTTTGAGGTTTTCATTTTGGATTTTTCAATTTACTATCCCTAGGTCTCAAAAAAAAACAAACAAAAAAACCCCAAACATATCTAAACAGCCACGTGCTCCTTCAGATACAGCCCTTTGTACCTGGGTCTTCTTGAGTTTGCTACAGGGCCATATTGGTTAGACTGATCAGTTTAGAATGATGTACCACTACAGTGAAGGAAGGATTTCATACAACCTAATTTTCCTTAATAAGCTGAGAGAGAGAGAATATGTCAATATACCCATTATGATGTAGGCAAAGAGGAAGGAGAACTAGATTAGCAGAAGGAATACCACAGCATATATGTACACATGACCTGAGATAACTGATCAATGGAAGAAAGATCAGATTTGATATCATATATGGTTTTTACTCTGTTTCTGCTGTTTAACACAAGGTTAGCTGGGCTGACTAAAGCACAAAGTCACACAGTAAATTAGATTGGATTGGAGCTCAAAATCTTTCTTTAATTCCACTTTTGCACCCGAAATATTTTTCTAATGTTTGCAATCAACCATCTGCTGAAGACTTGACCTGCCAACTCTACGCAGCTAATTGCTAAGCAATTGTTTAATTCATTATTTCTGTAAGCCTATTAATAGGTAACAGCAAATTAAGAAAGAACACTTTGGTGACAGTATACATCCACTGAAGTTTTACTAAAAACAAACAAGGAGTCCTGTGGCACTTAAAGATTAACAAAATTATTTAGTCCATGAGCTGTTGTAGGAAAAAAATCCCACTTCATCAGATCCATCTTTGAACATCTGACAATGTGGCATTTTCCCTCACAAATGCTCATGTGATAAATGCATTTGTGAGTGCAACAGGACACCTTGTTTGTTGTGCTGAACTAAACTAAGAGAACTGCCCCTTTGGAACTGAAGTTGGTAAGTTACTTGTTTCTTTCTCTGCAAATCCAAAAAATAGAGACCATATACCCACAAAATAACTTGCCATCATAAAGAAAAGGTTTTGACTACCCTTTCATCTTTTCCTCACTCCTCTAAGAAGCACCCCAATATCTCAACAGAAAATACAGAACTCACAAGATTTAGGCTTAGTGTTGCAGGAAAAGGGCTGAATATCATGAAGACCCTGTACTGCAATAGGGAAGTATCCTCCCCTCAAGGCAAGTATTTTGCCTCAAGTCTTAGATCCACGAAGGGCCTTTCTCTCAGGATCAACACTGCTATGGTGTCTGTCAACCTCAGGCAAAAAGATAAAAGGGTAACTTGCACACTCCTTTGAAGTAAACAGCAAGATTTTATTAAAGGGACAGGCATTGAAGGGGAACAGGTCCTCCCCAAGGAGTAAAGCGAAGACACAGTGATAACACCAATCAGCCCTCCCGTGCAGAGCCCCCAAGGAGTATAGTCACGGTTCAGCTTCACCCGGCTGGGTGTTGTTTCCTAGATGAAGGCAGGCCCTGGGTCAGACCCGTCTGCTTCTCATCCTGGTCTGGCGCCATCTGCTTCAGGGTCCAGGTCCAGAGTCCTCCTACCATGGCTCGTCTGCTTCTGGGCCCAATGGCCAGATCCAAGGCTCCACAAGTCCAACTGATCTGGAGACCCACTATGCCTCTCAAGGACCCGAGCTAACACACTAATGGAAACCACAGACAAGTCTAGTAATCCACTAGCTCTCTCCAAGATCCCAGGAGCCACAAAATCTTTAGGGTATCCCAGGCAACAGGGTCCCACCAAAGACCCCCTCCTCAAGCAGGGTCTTGGTTAAAACTGTCCAACCTGTCCAATCAGCAGGCAGCATTTTTCCTGCCTTCAGGAGCTGTCCATCAGATCTGCGCACGGGCCTCTAAACAGTGCGCATGGCCCTCAAGTTCTGCACGTGGGCCCTCCTGTCTCTGGGCAGAACTCTGGCAGTCTGCCCAGTGTCCCATCATGCGGTGTCAATCTACATAGTTACATAACACAAAACCTCCACTTCTGGGGAGGGGAAACATTAAATGTCTAACATACCGATATAACAACATTCAAAATAACCCCAACAGTAGTTTCACCCATTGAAATCACATCCCCATTCCTTTGTTTGTATATTTTTTGGTTAGTTTGTAAGCACTTTGGGATAAGTATCTGCAGTTGATCTCTAACCAGCTCATTTATAAATACATAGTGTATTCCCCTTGCATGTCAGGACCTCTAATGAAGTAACCTGACACTTAATAAATAAAAACAACAAATAAATAGGTGGAAAGAAAAAGGAGATCTGCTGTGCACAGTCAAACAAATTTGCTAACTGAAGAGTTTTGATAGAGATAAAGCTCAATCATCATAAGCTCACATTGATTTTAGTGATATTTACTACTGTTTACAGCTATAAATAGGCCATAGTTACTTCAGTCTAGAATCAGGCCCCATATCATAGTTATTTAAATCTGGACTCATTGTGAGATCATCATGTAAATAAATACCATGAAAAGGTTTTTTGAGAATAGTCTATTCTGTGTATAAATCCATATGCTTCATCTGTATCCAAAGTCTTATGTGCCTTATTTCTATTAATATTCCAAAGCAAGTGAATATTCCCAGCAAGAATGGTCCCTAAGGCTGTGTTCACACACGGGGTGTTATTTCGATACGGTTGTTTCGAAACAACTTTTATCGAAATAGCGCCTTATTTCGAAATGACTTATTTTGAATTAGCAAAAAAGTCACTTCAAAATAAGAAGAAAAGCTGGAATCGAAATAGCAATTCCAGACAACAGTTATTTCGAAACGACTCACTGTCGTTTCGAAACAACATGGTCAGACGACGGTTGTTTCGAAACAAGTTGTTTCAAAACCACCGTTGTTTTGAAACAACACGTTTGCACGGCGTTGTTTCAAAACAACCGTTGCGAAACAACATTGTTTCACCCACAGACTAGGTTTAACTTGTTTCAAAACAACCGTGCGTCATGTGAACAGCCGAAACCTTATTTCGAAACAACCTCCGTTGTTTCGAAATAAGGAGGCTGTGTGAACACAGCCTAAGGGTCTTCTACAAAGCTCACTGAAATCAACAGAAGGACTTTCCTTGTGGGCTTCAAATTGGGGCTCAGAATGGCAACATTTTAAAGGCATATTTGTGCAAAGTGAGTTCCTGGTTTGTAGATGGGATATTCACACAAGATACATGACTGCAAGGCAAACAAGGAGTCTTGTGGCACTTTTAAAGACTAACCAATTTATCACATGAGCTTTTGTGGGAGAAAATACCACTTCATTAGATTTTCTCCCAAGAAAGGTCATGCAATAAATAAATTGGTTAGTCTTTAAAAGTGCCACAGGAGCCCTTGTTTGTTTTGCTGCACTAGACAAACAGAGCTATGCCTTTGAAACTCATTATAAGAGGCTCTGTCATCCATTAAGTGAATGGATATGTATCACATGATCTGCATCTCCAATAAAAAATGTTCATCCTTCAAATATTGAATACCTGCCACAAACTGCTTACAAATAAGTTACGAACTGAGAATTATTTGAAAGAATTATTAGCTAAATCAGTGTGAGTAATGACTACATTTAAGGAGACCACACAATCAATTTATGCACAATATGCAAACTAAAACAAAGGTGAATTGTATTACATAAATTATTCATTACAAGTTATTTGCCAAGTTCTAGCCAGATGAGAGTTGGTTGTCATGAAGGCCATGGGGACAGCTATCACTATGTAACAGTGTAAATATCATTCTATGCCATACCAACCCGCCCCCCCCCATGACCACAAATTGCAGGGCACAGTCAAAAATGCAATGGTCAAAACTCTAGATCTTTTTAATGGCAGGAAGGCTTACTCAAGTATAAAATGGTTCCTGCTTCAATAAAAGAAACAGCTTAATCCAGCATTTTGATAGGGCCTTCTGCCAAAACCTGCCTCCCAGCATCAGTTCGGGGTCCAGCACTGGTTGTATTTGCAATCTGCTTTGGATATAAAATGAACAAAACTGCTGGTGCCAAGTTATACAGTGTAGTAAGCTATTATTGTTTTTGCTTACAGGGACAAGCCAGCTACTTCAAAGGAATCACAATGATATACCCTGGGTTTATAAAAAGAGCACAAACCTGAAAAGCTATGCAAACTAAATATATTAACAATATCTGCTCGGCTTTATTGTTGGATCAGCCAACCTAAATAAGAGAAAACAAACAGAAGGAAGTGAGAGTTTATTCATTTAATATTAAGCAGTGCTGCAGGTCTCAGTATCCGCATCACAAAAATACACAGAAAACCCAAACACTGTACATTCTCCCCATCCACCAGACTGCAGCAGGCTTGAATGGCTGCCATATTTTCAGCTTTCTTTTTGTTTCCAAGCTAGAAAAGCAAAAGATGTTGGACCAAGGAAGAAAAAGAGATAACCATCTCCATAGGTTTGAGGAACTGAGTAACATTTAGTCATGTGGAAACAAATCCTGCTTTCATTTACACCAATGCAACCCCACTAACTTCAGTTTACTTGACAGACATTTATGGAAGTCAGTGTGGGTATAAATGAGGACAGAATTTAATGTATTGTCTCCACCCTCTATAGAAATTTGGGAATTTAGGGGTCATGAGAGCAGGAATACCTCTGCTCTGAGTGACTGTGAGGAAGAAAGAGGAGTGACATCACAGCAGAAGGAAAGTGACTGCTCAGGGATGCCAAAAACTCTCTTGGTCTTTTAGAGGCAGCCGCTGTCCATCCATCTGAGGAGAAGGGACCATTTTCACCAGAACTGGTGAAGAGATGGGGTAGTGGTGGGGTGGAAAGAAGAAACATGTTGCTTAAACCTCCTGTCCACACTTTGCTCACATTCAGTAGTTCAGTATCTTATTCCATTTGTTGGTACTACTTATGCCAGTACAACTACTGGCAGAATAAGATATAATCCAATGTACAGTGGAAGAGTTAGATTATTAACTGCAGAATTTGGTCACTTCATTTTAGAAGAGAGTGTAAATATACCATATTCCTTATCTGGAGAGATGAGCCTTTTCTATCAAGCTTAAATGGAGTTATTACAGTTTCTGTCTCATGTTTACAAAATTTGCAGCCAAATTCCTTAGGCACTCATGTCACTGACTGTACCAAGAATTGTAACCCTATCTCCAGTGCAGAATTGAACCCATATAGCTGGAGTGTGCTTTCTAATAAGAAAATACCTAAGTGCAAACTAAATAGAATTTAAATGGCAGCTTTAAAAAAAATCTACCTGTAATTACCAATATGTGGAGTAAGATGCTAATATACTTTCCTCTCCTCATTAAAGATCTTTCTAAAAACTTATTTCACAATGGACGTGAGGATGATGAGAAATTATTGCAAAAATGACAGAGGAGCTTTAATGAGCAAAACAATGTTTATTTTTCAAATACATAACTGTTCGCATGTAATAAATTTAGACATAGGCAATATGGTCCTCCACATCACATTTTACTCAGCAATAACAGTGCCAAAGATTTAAAGTCAATAACTCCCTTATAAGGTAGTGAGCCAATTTACAGCAAAGGCAGAATGGAATGGTAGCAAAGAACATTCATAACCAAACATGAACCTTTGTGTTTAAATGTATTTCTGGAATTTGAGCTAAACATGCATTGGCCTATGATCAGTGTATGTGGATTTGCTTCCTCCCAATTCCCACACTTACGTGGATCCAGGCTAGATGGTTCACTCTCTTCTAAAACAATTGCACTGAATATTCTAGAGTTGACCTGTGGGTACTCAAATTTAGTGGGAAAATAGCACAGGACAGGAGCAGCTCCCCTGTCATTTGAGGGATTACAAATCTACCAGAGAAGACCAGCTATTTACAGGAGATTTGTGCATCGTGCATGCTACAACTAAGGCAGCATACAGAAAAATGCTGGCTATCCCTTTTATAGGCCTTATCCTGGAAGATGTGAAGTACCCTCAACTGCCTTTGGGTTGAACACCCTCAAAACCTAGCTCTTCAGAGCTAAAAAGAAAGCATAGCACCTAGCGCCTCTTCTAGATATCTGTGTTTTGTGCCTTGTAATAGTAGAATAGGCATCTGTTGTAAACTGAAGTTCCAGAATCACTGTATAAATTATAACTGGTCTGATTACCTGTAATTCTTGTATCCTACTTTAGATAAGGAAGTTACACTTTGTGAATGCAGAAGTACAACATCCTTATCACAACAAGACACTCTCTAACCACTATGATCTATACCCTACTTTTCTCTGGGTAGCAGTAGAATAAATTAAAATGAATAGTGTCTTAATTGTAAATATGATCTACAAAACAGAACTGATGCTTGATATAATTCTGGATTTGGGCCTGAATTCCTCATCTATGCAAGGCACTGAGAAAAGTAATGTGCTATGACTTTTAAAACTCCTGTGACATTATGGGCATTTCCTCACATGTTAAAGATTTCCCAGAATGCATCATTCCATGACTTCACTGCATAAAACTCATGGTAAGTGATGCCAGAAGGAAAAAAATCTAGGAAATCCTTAGCAAAGCAACAACTGCCAGTGGATTTCAACAGAGAAAAATTAACTCATAAAATGTTTATTTCTGTGCTGAATGCTCCCCCTTCCCCACAGCATTCAAAACACAGGCAAGTCTGTGCTGAAATCTGAGATTTATTCAGCTTTGGTTTTCACAATATACATGGTCCATCTTCAAAGATAAATACCACTGAGTCCACCTTAAACAAGACAGAGAATTTAAGAAAATGACTCAAGTTTATAACTGAGAAATACATGCTTCAGGTTAAATTCTGAATGTATGTAGGGATTCTGCTGTGCAGTTCCCCACTAACGGAAGTAATGTTGGTAAAACCTTGTGCATCCTGTTAGAAATATATCCCTCTGTGTTTAATATCTGAAGATACTTTATATTTTATTGCTATTTGTACACCTAAATGATACAATGCTCTGCTCTGGGTGGCTTTACCAGTATGTTGTTATAGATCTCACAGCTGCCATTCAAAACAGACAGAATTCACCTAACTATGTAAAATATTATTAGCTATTACCATTTCCTGTAAACAGATACATATACAAATAAATATAAATAAATACTGTAGAACAATACTATTCTTATCTCACCCCTAAAGAGGTATATTGATAATCCACAGATGATAAAATTTTGGTTTTAACTTTAAAAAAGATATATTGACAGTTCTTCTAATACAACAAAATGTAAGGTATATTATAAATTATTTTAACAGAATCCAGTGTATTTTTTACTCTTCACCCTGGTAGTGGGGTTTTATTAGCCTAAAGCTTTTACAGTTACACTGAGAAGAGTTTCCTTTGCCTCTGCTGAACCATAGGCAGCAGTAGCATTTAAGCACCATTGATTTAATAATGAGAACAGTAAACCCTTCCAGTCGGAACATGAGGTAAAACAATATACAAAAATAGTCCTCCAATTTCGCCGTGTCTCTTAGTTTCAATTTTCAAACTAGCATAAATACAACTGGGAGAAACTCAATCAATTGTAAATTGCAAAATCATCTTAGATTTAAAAGACTGCTCACAGTAAATTGAAGCTAGAAGGCACTTTTCTATATTTTTTAAAGTATAAAATGCATTCAACAGATATATCTCTGAAAGTCTTATTTGTCTATTCATCTTTAGCAGCAGCTTAAATGCGCTTTTCATACGCCAGCAGAGATTTTTGATCAACTATCAGCATAAAAACATTGAAAATAATTTTGCCACACTTTGTTGTTGCTTTATGTCAGATCTCTAGCTAATCATAACTTTATGATAAGTGCATGCTTCTGTGAAGAATATATATTGTAAAACCTACCATGTACATGTTAATCAATTTTTTTAAATGTTCTGCCAGCCTATTTCAGTGATTACTTTAGTAAGCTGCAGACAAAAGGCCTTCTGGTTCTACAACATTTTGTTAAGAATACTAATCCCTTTGGTATTAAGTTACACTTTTACAAAATGTAAGGTTTTAATATTGTATTAAGTCTTCATTCAATATATACAGTGTGCTCAAGCTTGCAAATATACTTGGTAATTAAATTTGCCAGACCATGCATTTATACTTGTTGCTTACCATGTGTGTAGTCAGTGTTCTAAAGACTCTTCCCCTCCTCCTTTAGAAATATATTTTGAACACTAACCTGATTTTTACATTGGTGATGCTTATTTCTGACACTCAAATACAGCTCATTGTGGCTCAATCATGCCAAAATAGAAACAAAAATATACCCTGATTCAGACAAACAGGTGTAAAATATTGCTGCTTCAAAAGTACCAGATCATATAGTTATGTCTCTGGTCTCAGAATTAAAATAAAGAAACAGGAAAAAGAAAAAAAAACAATGGACAGCTCCAATGTCATTTTCATATGCTGTCCATCAGATAGGTGAAGCCAGTCCTTTTCCATCTGACAAGATGACTACCCTTCAATTTCAGCAGATCTTTGCTCAGAGATTGTGTTTCCATGTTGGTTAATACAGCTGAAGTTCCATGTATCTGAATATGGTTATTTAAGGCCTCCTGAGCTGATAACCCTTAGATAATATAAGGTTTTCAAAATGCTGATCTTCTGCCCTTTCCTTTACTCTCTGCTCTTCTAAGGAAGACACCAATCTGTCTCTTTCTTCAATCACTTTCATCATCTCAGTAAAGATTTCATGCTCTTCATTCAGTTCTGTTTCATCTTTTAGGCTATCTAGGAGATCCAAAACAAGGGGTTAAAATGCACCACACTCTATAGATATGTTTGTTGATCTATAGAGACTCATTATGATAAAAGTGTGTCAAACATGAAATTAATAAATTAATCATTTTTAATGCTAGACATCAAAAAAGGATAATGGTGGTGAAAAGAGACTGTTTAAAAAATATGACCTGAACAGTAAACTGTAACTGTATAGTTCAACTTTGTGTGCACTAGTTATTATATTAGTTGGTAACAAAATTTAAAGTGATCAATATGTAGTTGCATTTTTAAATTTAGTTTTATAAACAGGTGAATGGTCCTAAAAACAAATGTAGAGTTGTGAGGAAAATGAAAAACATTTTTTGTGGAAAGTTTTGAAATTTCAAGTGATTTTCATTGCAAAGGTTTGTGGTCAGAGGAAGATTTTTCATTTATTCAAAATTTTTCATGAAAAGATTAACAACTTTTAAGATCCAAAGGGGAAGCCATGTTAGTCTAGTTCAGTAAAAGAAACAAGCAAGGAGTCCTGTGGCACTTAAAGACTAACAAATCTATTTATTGCATGAGCTTTTGTGGGAGAAAAATCTCACTTCAGACATATGCCAAAGTGGGATTTTCTCCCACGAAAGTTCATGCAATAAATAGATTTGTTAGTCTTTAAGTGCCACAGGACTTCATGTTTGCTTTAATGACTTAAGTAACAATGACACCCCCCCCCCTTTTCACCATCAAAGGGAAGA
The DNA here is from genome assembly GCA_007922195.1 of Podocnemis expansa. Taxonomy (NCBI): domain Eukaryota; kingdom Metazoa; phylum Chordata; order Testudines; family Podocnemididae; genus Podocnemis; species Podocnemis expansa. The sequence continues at coordinate 125,963,632 of ML681963.1, forward strand.
AAAATAAAATGGGGGAGGGAGCAGTAAAGGGGAAAACACACTTTTTTGTTTCTTAGTTTCATTAAAAATTTCTAATTCTGACAAGCTCTGAAGTAAGAGGGGGAAAGGGGATTTATAACAGAGATCTACTCTATAGATTAAAAGGTCATACGGGGTCATTATGATCATCTAGTCTGAACCACATGATACTGACCACAGAACTTCACCCAGTAATTCTGGAATCCTACTTATTGTTGTCTTCCTTGTGTAACTAGATCTTTGACACAACTTGATCAGAACCACAATAGTTTACAGTGCTATTGGCGTATTTCATTGTGTTTCACAGATCCTCATTTTGTATTAAAAGGAAAAGAAAAATCATGGCAAACTGTATCTTTAACCTACCATGACTATCATTTTTTAAACAAAAAAGTCAAGGATCTAGTGATATGAAATGCTCATTAAATATGACCTACTCTTGAAAAAGGAAAGTCATTGGGACAAAATACAGTTCTAATGTGAAGTAGAAGTCATTAAGACTATGTGAAGTAGATGATGTCATTGAATAGTAGATGTGAAGCAGAAGTCATTGGGACAGTTCTACTGTACAAAAAAGAGCAATGAAGGCAAGCTGAGGATGAGGCCACTCTATGACCACATAAGACCACTGATCTAAACCTCCACAAAGGATAGTTATTTAACCAGGTTTGGTTGCTGGTAGGCTTCAGGTTCTTGGGCACAAGGTTCATTTCCTTTTGTGCATAGAAATGACTGAAGGATTATGCAAAAGCAGTTCTCGTTAAAGATGTGCTGTCACTAAGGGGCAAAACAGAGCCTGTGGAAATAAAACCATAACTATGTTTTGTACCTAAACTAAGATACAGAACAGACCACAGTAGTGTTTAGAAATATTAATCAATGTAAGGAAGGTGGTAATACTCCCATTCTCTTATAGATGGGGAAACTAATACAGAGGTCTAGAGCCCTGCAAATAATGTAGTGGCTAACACCTCTGCTTAACATGCAGAAGGTCCTGGGTTCAATTCCCAGGCGGTTGGACTCGATGATCTCATGAGGTCCCTTCCAGCCCTATGACTTGACTTGACTTGATTATTTTCCATGTCAGCTACAAGCTGTCCTCAGTAAAGGACAGGGAGAGGCAAATGTGGCTTTAAAGCTCCTTATGGTCTGCCCATAGTATTACACAAAATGGCCAGAAGGGTTCACTGTTTTACACAGCTTGGCAGTAGTCCATTAAAGGTGTGGCAGATGTAGAGCTCCTAAGTAATAAGGTAAAAATAATGATCTGAAGTAATTTTGTGAATCCTGCATGTGACCTAGTCAGTGAACTAAAGTGACTGCACAGCTAGGTTGGGTTATTAATCTTTCCTGTATGAATGTATTGGTTTAACTTAATAAGGAGCTGTTGGAAAAACAGGCAGGAAGCAACACAATGCATCTAGGTAAGTCACCTCCCAAGAAACACTTGGAGGGCAGTTACCAAACCATGCAATACTGAGGCACCAGACTGAAGTTGCACAGGTGTTTTGCTACAGCTGGGAACTTTTGATCTGATGAAAAGGACACTACACAGTCAAAAAGCCCTCCCAGGAGAGGAAGATGGATCATGTGTCAGAAGTTGTCTAAGGGGACAGGGCAGGCTGACAGAGTGATAAACTCTGGAGGGAGGCGAACTTTGCGACTTTGTACTCACCCACAACCACTTCAGATTTGAGAATCATTTATATCTCCAAATCAGCAGCACTGCTATGGGCACCCGCATGGCCCCACTATATACCAACATCTTTATGGGCGACTTAGAACAACGTTTCCTCAAGTCTCATCCCAAGACACCTCTTCTTTACCTGCGCTACATTGATGACATCTTTATCATCTGGACACATGGCAGGGATGCTCTTGAAGATTTTCACAGAGATTTCAATAATTTCCACACCACCATCAATTTGAGCCTGGAACAGTCCACACAGGAGATCCACTTTCTTGACACTACAGTACAAATCAGGGATAGACGCATCACCACCACCCTGTACCGAAAACCTACTGATCGGTATGGTTACCTACATCCTTCGAGCTTCCATCCTAAACACACCACACGATCCATTGTCTACAGCCAAGCCCTAAGATATAACCGCATCTGCTCTGATCCCTCAGACAGGGACACACATCTTGAGGATCTCTATCAAGCATTCTTGAAACTACAGTACCCACCTGGGGAAGTAAGAAAACAAATTGACAGAGCTAGACGGGTTCCCCGAAGTCATCTTCTACAGGAGAGACCCAAGAGAGAAAGCAACAGAACACCACTAGTCACCACATACAATCCTCAAGTCAGACCTCTGCAAAAGATCATTAAGGACCTACAGCCTGTTCTAAAAGATGATCCCTCTCTCTCTCAAACATTAGGAGACAGACCACTCCTTGCTTATAGGCAGCCCCCTAATCTTAAACAGATTCTCACCAGCAACTACAGATCTAACAACAGAAACACTGAAGCAGGCACACACCCCTGCAACAAACCACACTGCCAAGTCTGCCCACATATCTACACAACAGACACCATCATAGGTCCTAATCAAGCCTGCTACTCAATCAAAGGCTCATTTACCTGCTCATCTACTAATGTGGTCTGCGCCATCATGTGCAAGAAATGCCCCTACACCTTACACATTGGACAAACAATGATCGCTCTGTAAGAGACTGAATGAGCACAGGGCTGATATCAGAAATCAAAGAACAGAGAAACCAGTTGCTGAGCACTTCCATCTTCCTAATCACTCGATGACTGATTTGTTAACGACTGTTGTTAGAGCTGTACCTGGGACATCAAGACTTCAAAGAGAGACAGCTGAACTCGAATTAATATGCAAGCTAAATTCTGTGAAAGCAGGACTGAATTGAGACTATGGATTCTTTTCCCATTACAAAGGGTAATTTGACTTTAGGCTTCCCATGGTTTGAGCCTATAAACTGCTCTGATTTGCTGTTACTTTATGACCTGATCCTATGTTTTACACCCCCTTGCATTTAGTTTCATTCCTTTCTGTAAGTTCACCCATCTTCAAAGCATCTGAGGAAGTGGGATCTTCTCCCACGAAAGCTCATGCAAAAAATAAATGTTAGTCTTAAAGTACCACACAACTCCTTGTTGTTTTTTCACTGAGGAAGTTGGGCCTATGAATTTTAGGCACTTACTGGTAGGTGCTTTTGAAAATCCCACTGGGTGTATAAATGCCTTTCAGAAGCTGGCCCTAGGTAGATAGGTCTGAGTATAGACTGGTTTAATGTTTTAATACCTGTTTCATGTTAAATGTTTTCATTCTAAATAAATAATACTTTGTGTTAAGAAGTCTGTTTGGTCACTGAATTAATCACTGCTTCCAGTAGGACTAGAACTGCAGGCATGGAACATAAATCAGGCTGGTTGAGTTAATCATGGTCAGCATCTGAAGGCGTCAGGCCCTACCTGAGTGAGAAACAAGAAATCCCAGCCCACGAGAGAGGTGACAGTCTAAGGCATGAGATCTATGGGTGGGGTGTGGGGGAATGACTCAGAGACCAGTTACCCCCTTAACCATGACAGAAACCATTCTTGCAACTGAGAATTGGCCAGGTACAGGAGTTTATCGGCCATGCCTACTTACCCTTCACCACATATATACCAGGGCCAAGACAGAAGCATGGAGCTGGAAGAAGCTGTTATAACAACCCAAATTCTCCATTGGCCAGTTCAACTGGGTGTTTTGTGCCAGCAGAGGTGTTAATTGGATCAAAAAGTTTAAGTGATTTGACTAAGGCAATGGAGAGAGTCAGTGTCAGGGTTGTCTCTTGCTCTCAATCCTGTGTTTAGCCACCAGACAACACTGCCTCTCACATTAAATGAATGGGTGTCCATTAAAACTGGCTCACTCTGCAGGCAGCTGCTGGGAAGAAGCTTGTCCTTAAAGTATCAGAATATTGTTAGAAATAGCATTTGTTTGTTTAATGAAAGTTCACATTAGCCTCAACACCTTTTGGTCTCCTAAAGCAGAGAAGGGCAAGGTCCATGGTCCTTGGATTAACAGGCTGGTTCTTCCAGACACCTACACTTTGATGCATCCATGAGGCTAATCAGTGTACTCTACTGAACTGCAAAATTCTATATTGTTTTTTGATTTTATTTTAAAAGTTGGATTTGCATGAAATGTACTAGTGCTTAGAAGAGAAGTCTGAAATTGTTCCAAAATAATAAGCTCTAAAATGTATTTAATAATGTTTCATGAAGTGTAATTTCTGTTTTTAAGAACAATGAATAACTTTCTAGAGGATATACTTTGACTAGATATGAGGTAAAACTGCTGCTGAGCCAAAGCAGGCTTGTTAATAAAATACTTGGAAGTCAACTGTTGGATTTATTTATTTTCAGCAATCAGCTTCCAAGTATTTTATTTCAGATGAGCCTTTAACTGTGTTCCTTGCTAGCACTGGTTTTTAGGCATTAGATTTTAAAGTTGTTGGTTTTTAATTTTTTTACTTTATATTATGTTTTATTTTAAAATCATTTACACATGTAAATAGACAGCCTGAACTGGACCCCAAATCTCTTAAAACAGCATAGCAGTTCCAAACCACTGCTGTAACACTTTGTAAATTGGGAACATTACTTCAAATCAAAGCATATAATTAACTTCCCAGCTTATTTACCATCAATGGCCATTTTCTCTCTCAGTTTCTGCTCCAATCTTCTTTGGTGATCCTCCAGTTCTAGTTCTTGGGCTCTAGATATAAAAATAAGAATAGCAAAGAATCAGATGATGTAGATTTCCTAAGGATTTTAGCAAAAGGTAATAATCAGCCGTCAGCAGACCCATTAAAATGATTGATATACTAGCTTCCACATCTCTGGTCTTTTTAATAAGAATGTAATTATTTTATTTTCATTTCACTGTGAGTGCTGCTGTTCTTTTATTATGTTGCTGATTCTTAGAATGCTGGTGGATAAAGTTAGTGGTATATCTGCATTGAGAATGGCATGCTGTCCCTTGAAAAATGGTTACCATTCATAACTCATGTTCTTCGAGAGGTATTGCTCATGCCCATTCCAAATCAGGTGTATGTGTGCCACGTGCATGATTGTTGAGAGACTTAGAAGGGGTCGGAGCTTATTACACAGCCAATAGCAGGACTGCCCCTCCAAATGCTGCATCATCCCTATACTGCTGGTTGCATATTGTGATGAGAATTGTGTACTGATGACCATGTTGCTGCTCTGCAGATTTCCTGAGTAGAGATGTGTGCCAGAAAGTCCCCTGAGGACGCTTGAGTCTTTGCTGAATGGAGGGTGGTGGTCGTACCTGTTTCTGAGCTAGCTCATAGCAGATGTGAATGCAGGAGGAGATCCAGGATGAAATCCTCTGGGAGTTGACTGGCATTCCCTTCATCCTCTCTGTTATTGCTACAAATAGCTAGGAAGTTTTATAAAAAGACTGTGTCCTATCCAAGAAAAAAAAGTTATAGAAAGCTAGTGCCCTAGTGGCATGTGGTTTAGGGGAAAAAACCTGGCAGGAATCTCTCCTGTGTGATGGAGAATTGGGACACCACCTTTGGGAAGAAGGCCAGATAAGGGCCAAGTCGCACCTTATCTTTCCAGAATATTGTGTAGGGGGGTTCAGATGTCAGGGCCTTGAGTTCTGTTACCCTCCTGGCCGAAGTAATAGTTACTACGAATGCCACCTTCCATGAGTGGCAGGAGGCTGGTGGCTCAAAGGGAGGCCTCATCAGCCTTGTTAGCACAAGGGTCAAGTCCCAAGCTGGAACAGGATGCTGTATAGTCTTTCCAACCTTTTTAGGAAGCAGGAAACCATTGGGTGTGCAAATAGGGATCAGTGGAATGCCGATATGGATGCTAAGTGTACCTCCACTGAGGCTAGCACTAGGCCAGATTGTTTGAGCTGGAGTAAGTATTTGAGGACCAGTGGAATTGGAACTATGGTTGGGGAAGCCACTTTACCCATGGACCATATCAAGAATTGTTTCCACTTGGCTGTGTAAAGCGACCTAGTGGAGGGTCTCCTGCTGCTCAGGAGTATCTACTCTACCTGCCGAGCATTCCCCTTCCTTGTGATTCAGCCATCCACTCTCCACAAAGTGAGGTGCAGTGACCCCATGTCAGGATGGCTCAGCTGACCATGATTCTGCGTGATGAGGTCAGACACTAGAGGCAACATAATCAGGCTGGCCACTGACATCTCCCTCAGTGACCAGTGCTGTCTCGGCCATGCAGAAGCAACTAGTATGAAGGACACCTTATCCCTCTTGACTTTCAACAATACTCTGAACAAGGGGAAACAGGGGAATGCTCTGTCCCAGGGCTGAAGGAAGACATCCGATATCAACCCTGGGCTAAGGACACAGAATGAAGAGAACCTGTGGCACATTCTGTTGATTCCGGTTGTAAACAGGTCTATGCAGGGAAACCCCCACTTCTGGAAGATATCCCTGATCACATCTCAGAGACCACTCATGCATGGAGACTGATCTGCTGAGGTAGTCTGTGAATGTATTCTGGGGCCCTGGAATATAATCCACTTTTAGGTGCATCAAATTGGTTATACACACCTCCCATAGCTTCATTGCCTCTCTGCACAGGGGAGAGGAGCATGCACCACCTCCCTCTCCCTGTCTGTTCATATAGACATCACATCTGTGTTGTCCATTAACACTTGCACCTCCTGACATTACATATGTAAACTAAATATTTGACATGCCAGTCTAACTGCTTGCAGTTCTCTGATATTTACATGAAGGGCCAGTCCTTCTTTGGATCATACCCCTTGTGTTCTCAAGTTGCCTGTGTGTGCACTCCACCCCAGATCCAACGCATCTGTCACCAGTGTCAGGGAGGGTGGTTATTTGATAAATGGGATCCCTACACACACCATTTGAGGGTCAAGCCACCAACTTAAGGAGCGCAACACCTCCTGAGGAACTGATACCACCATGTATATGTTGTCTCTGTGGGTGTGGTAGACTTGGGCCAGCCACAGCTGGAGAGGTCCAAGTTTCAATTGAGCATGTTGCACTATGTACATTCAGCAGGCCATGTGACCCAAGAAGGTTAGGCGTTTTGGGCTGTGGCGGTCGGGAGAGAGAAAATGGAACATATATCATCACCCATTGTCTGAAGTCAGGAGTCTGGGAGCAGTGCTCTGCCTCTTATTGAATCCAGAGTTGTCCCAATGAACTCAATGCTTTGCGTGGTTATAACTGTCAATTTCAACTCATTCATCCCAGCCAGTTGAAAATCTCAGGAGCTATCACCTGTTCCTTTGGCCTGCCTTTCACCAACCAGTTATCTGATATGGGTACATCTGAATGCCATGTCTTCCCAGGAAGGCCACAACCATCATCATGCATTTGGTAAAAACTCATGGGATTGCTGAGAGGCCAAAAGGGAGTACTGCAAATTCGTAGTGGTCTGACCCAGTAGAAACCTCCTGTGGGGCAGGAAAATGGAGATATGAAAATATGCATCTTTCAGGTCAAGAGCGGCATAATAGTCCCCTAGAGAAGGGATAATTGATACTAGAGTTATCATGCAGAACTTCAATTTCCTTGTGAATCTGTTGGGGTTTGGAAGATCCAGGATTGATCTCAGTCCCCCTTTCGCTTTGGGGATGAGAAAATATCTGGAATAGAACCCCCTTAAGGCTTAGATCTTGAGGAACTTCCTCTATTGCTCAATGACAGGAGCTTTTGCACCTCCTCCCTGAGGAAATGCTCATGAGAGGGGTTCCTGAAGAGGGTCTGGGAAGGGAGATAAGAAGAGCGGGGGTAGAGTGGAACTGGATAGAGCAGGAGTCTCAAACTCAAATCACCACGATGGCCGCATAAGAATTAGTATGTTAGCCCGAGGGCTGCACTACTGAAACCTTTCCATACAATGATATTGCAAATATTGGTAATGATTATGTCATTGCGGGCCACAGGAAATAGCTTTAGGAGCCTCATGCGGCCCTCAGACAGCGTATTTGAGACCCCTGGGATAAAGTATCTTATTTCCACCATGCACAAGACCCATCTATTTAAAGTTATCTTAGACTAGGCACCACAGAAATGGGATAGTCTGTTGCAGAAGGGAGGATGTGGATCTGGTCAGTGCACAACCTGGTGTGTCACCCTCAGGCACACCTTCAAAAATTTTGTTTGGGTGCCAATGTCTTTTTTTTTTCCCCGAGTCTTTTCCCAGGTTAGGTGGCTTGGGGTTTTCCTCCTACTGCCTCTGCCCCTGCTCCTACCCCTGGAGAAGTCTTGGTTTGGGAGGAAAAATCTGTGGCCTTGTTGCAGTTTAAAGTGTTTCCACAGAGTGATTGTGGTGTGCACACCTAGAGACTTGAAGGCTGCTCTTGACTCCTTTAGACTATGGAGCTTTGAGTCCATCTGCTCCACAAATAAGGCATCTCCCTTGAAGACAAAGTCCTGTAGGGTGGTTTGCACTTCAGGCAAGAGCCCTAAGACACTAAGAGCCCTAAGCCAGGCACTCCATCTCATGGCAATTCCCAACACCATAGCTCGGTCTGCTGAGTCCAAAGCAGCTTGAATTGAAGTTCTGGCAATAACCTTCTCTTCATCCAGTAGAGCTGAGAACTCCAGTCTGGACTGTGAGTTAGTCCTTAAACTTCCTCATGGAGTCCCATGAGTTAAAGTTATATCCTCTGAAGACCACCTGCTGATTTGTGATGCTCATTTGTAGGCCCCCAGTTCAGTAGACCTTCATTCCAAAAAAGTCAAGTTTCTTTGGGTCCCTAGCCTTAGGGGCCAGTCCCTGTTGCCCTTCCCTCTCCTTGTTTGCTGATGAAACTACCAGAGAATTAGGCTGCGATCATGAAAAGGTACTGGTGACCTCTGGTGGGGACAAGGTATTTTCACTCTATCCCTTTTGCAGTGAGGAGATAGAGGTGGATGTTTGCCACAGCAACTGTGCGGTCCCTTGAACTGTCTTAAATATTGGGAGCATTACTCTAGTAGGACCCTCAGGACCCAGGATATCTATCACTGGGTCTAAAGTCTTCCTTCACCTCCTCTGCTTGGGGGTTAAGGTTTTTTGCCACCCTTTTCAGAAGCTCTTGCTGGGCTTTATTGTCCATGGGGAGCAGGGTGGCCAAGGTCCCCACCACTGCCTCATCAGGGAGAGGAGGATGAGGATGCCTTAGGCTCCAGCTCAGCATCAGGTGCCCCTGGATTCCCCCCCCCCCCATTCTCTTGGTAAAGTGCGCCTGTTGGGTCTAACGCAACAGCAAAGTCCATGGACTCCTTGTCTCCAAGGTCCTCTCCCTCCAGTCCCGAGGGATCTGATGTTATTTGTACATCCCATTCCCTTTCATCTCTGTGAAGTGCTGAGCTGTCCTCTGAAGTGCTTACCACATGTCTGCTTAAGATTAGTGAGTGAGGAGGGGCGGATCAGTCCCTGAGCTTGATGGAATACCCGGAGGATCTAGAAAGGTCATTGCTGGAATACTTGCCATTGGTTTTGACATGGACCCACTCCTGGGTTTTTAGCCTTAGGGCCTTTTCATAGGGCACTGTGGCCCTGATCTGAGTCAATTGACAAGTCCAATCTGGGGGACCAAGGATGCACCACTGTTGGGTGTCTCTGTGCCTGATCATCCTGTCACTTGTGAGGTGGGCAAATGTTGATTATGGGGTGAACGATGCCCAGAAGGATCTCATTGCCACCACGGTGATTGGTACCAGGGTGGAGACTAGTACTGGGAGGGAGACCAACATCTCAATCACCGGTGTAGGTCCTGGGAGACTGAGTAGTGTTTAGTGAAGAAGCAGTATTGAGACAGACACTGGCCTCTGGATCGAGCTCTTTTGTGGGGAGATCAGTGCTGAAGGCGTGACCTGCATCTAAATAAAGAACAGTTACATGAGCATCTTCTGCAGTCCGATCTGCACCAGGACCTTGAATGGTGCCTAGCTGTCCATCCATGCTGTGACCTGCATCTTTGCCTTGAGGCCAGTCGCTGGCAGGATCTGGACCAGGGCCCCTTAGGCAGTGATGGTCATCTCCTCGGCGATGGCTTGCCCCTTGATGGTACCAGGGCCCTGGGTACCACATGCCTCAGTCCTGAACTGGACTTGCTGTAGCGGGGGAGTGTTGTGCCATCATGGCAATCAAATCTCATGCTGCCTCAAAAGTGTTTGGCATAGAGGGGGGGAAATATCTCCTCCACCTCACTGTCCCTTGCCAAGGAACAAACCAAGAGTGGGCTCCCCTGCTCTCTCTGCCTGGTCATTGATGATGGGTCAGGAGTCGGGCTTGAATGGAGTGATACCACATCTTTTGTTGAGGGCCACCCTGAGGGAAAATGACTCCTCTCAGTTTTACTCTTTTTCCTTTTACACACCAAGTAGTGTGACTGATGTAGGTGGACTTTCTCTCCAGGGGAGTACGGTGTAGCTGGCCCTTCAGTGTCAGTGTTTTCTTTGGCACCATCTCTCTAACTGATGCCAGGGCAGTGCATACCAAGGTGCTCGGTGGTGGATCCAAGATGTGTGGATCCAGTGCTAGCTCCATCAGGAGTTGTTTAAGTCTTGCACTCCTTTGTTTACAACTCCATGGGTGGAAACTTTTGCAGATTTTGCAGCAGTTTGTTTGGTGAGAGTCACTCAAAAACTTTGAACAGGAGCCATGGGCATCCACCCCAGCATAGGCTTGTTGCGCTCTGTGCAGGGCTTAAAGTCATGGGTCTGTGGCATGCCCTAGAGCCCCAGCTGAGGTCCAGGGTAGTCCACATGGGGGGTCCCTTGGAGAACTATGTAACTCTGTTGTAGAATATCTAATAACTTCCTACCAAACAACTCAGTGACCTATCTATCAACAGAAAGAAACAAACTGGGAGAAAACAAGAGAGGAAACCACAGAGGATTCTGAGATGAAAGGCTTTATTGAAACAAGCTCATGAAGCTCCAGCCACCATCATTAGTGGTAAGAAGAAACTGAAGGGTTGGTGGGTTGGCAGGTGCCTTTATACTGAGACATGGAGGCACCACTCCAGTGGGCGCCTGCATCAACCTGACAGGTACATCTGGGAAAAATCTCCCAATGATTGTGTACGCAGTGCATGTACATCTGATTTGGAATCGGCAAAGCAAGCACTTGAAGAAAAGAAAAATGCTGCAGGTGTATGATATCATATTAACTTAAAATAAAGGGGAAAATGATAAAATCATTTCCTTTTCTTATTACAACCACCACCACTATAATGGACAAATGTGTCATTGTTCCTGTTACAAAAACTGTCAAGAAAATAAACTAACAGCACTAGTGTTCAGTATATTGAGATTTTATGGTAACATTTTATAGACACATTCTAGTCACTGAGTACACTGTGTATCTCCTGTCTCTCCAGTACCTGCTCAGTTAAGTCAATCAGGTTGCTCCAAAAGCTTTCACTCTTCCTACATTGCAGACATTATAAACTGGATATCAGTATTATGCAACAAGCTGCATTTCCCTCATTCACTTGGGGCATTTGAGTGTGGTGAAATCATATGTAATTATCCTTTGTTAAGAGGTCTAAGAGCCTGATCCTAGGAGAGAGTGAACACTTTTGCAAATTGAGGGCAGCTCCTCACATGATAGGGCCCCAAAGGAAGGAAAATTAACACACACACACACACACACACACACACACACACACACACACACACACA
>ML681963.1:125975338-126030927 GCA_007922195.1 Podocnemis expansa
ACACACACACACACACACACACACACACACACACACACACACACACAGAGTCAGATAACATCACTGTGATGTCTTGAATTGACTGATCCAGTCAATTTTGTTTTCTTAAATGCCCCTTGTAGACAATATAACAGGAAGCACTGATACCGCAAGAACAAATGGCGATCCAAAAAATGAACAATCATACATAGCTTTATATTATAAAGAGGAGGGTTAAGGAGGAACCATGGGATCAGGGTCTAGCAGTTAGAGGTTTCCCAATACAATAGTATGTGGCCAGCTGCACAATATTGAACTGATAAATGCCAACCATCCACCTGGCTCCTAGCACAGGGGCCTGGCCTAGGAGATGCTGCCTAGACCTATACTGTATAGTCTCTTCACCCCCATAGTCCAAGCAGTAGTTGTAGGAAGCAGCAGATAGTCACCTGGCACTGACTTGGCAGACATATATGGTACAAACATTTGTGGGAGCAAAGATTATGCATTTTTAGGACAGCATACAAAGTGCTGATGGATCCACATGCAGTTCTAATCCACCCCAGATACTGACATCACTCACTCTGCCTCTCAACTCTGGTCTCATGTAGACCAGAGTGAATAATTGAATTTTCAATTATGTGGCCAAATCAAAATATCTGAGAGGAAAAAAAATCATTTCAGATCAACCCAAAGTGGGAATAATTTTTGGTTTTCTTGCCAAAATGAAAAACTGAAAACATTTCCTTTTGGGTCAAAGGAAATATTTTATTCAGCCAAAACAATCATTCCCAGTTCCTTTGGGGGTTTTGTTTTGTTTAATTATTGAATAATTTTATCTTTTTTTTATTTGTTAAATCTAGCTAAAATTTTTAAACAAAAGATCGTGTTGAAATGAAAAGACGAAATGTTTCATTTTGAAAAGCCAAAATGAAAATTGTTCAGTTTTTTTTTTTTTTTCAGAATTTCTTTTCCTCCCAATGGAGATGATTAGCCAAATTTGACCAATATTCAGAAATAATTTCATTCAACCTGAAACTGCATTTTTTGGAGAATAAAGTACTCATCCAAAACACTTGGCCCAGATCTAGTCCCAAATTCTTCCCAAATGAGTTCAATTTTTCCTCTTATTTACCCATGTTGTCCAGGAAAAACTGATATACTGCAAGTCAGAAATCTTCCACACTCTGCACCCATTTGCTGCCTTGACCAATTTGTCTTCCACAGGCTTAAATGCCAGGGGGGTCATTAGGCCCTCATTAGATGAGAGCAGTACATGCTCAAATAATAGTGCTTGTAATAGCCCTATAGAATCAAAACCACTGTACCAATGTGAGTTCAGCTGTAAATCTGTGTTTGGAATAGATTGTAGCTTTGGGTTCATTTATTCTAACACCCTTCCAACTCCAGGCAACAGTAAGGTAAGAAGGAGAAGCATAGACTCTCTCTGTCTGCTAATGGTGATATGCTATGCAAGACACAAAATGGCAATTTAGCTCAATAACTAGAGCCACATGTATCAAGAGGAAAATCCTGTGCCTGGGACTTAAAATGAATACATTTCCCCACCCCCCACATCTTTACTACTGATGGCAAACTGTGTGTTCTTACTTACATGATCAAGAGCTCAGACTCATACCGCATTAATTTATTCTTCTCCAGAACCAGCTCAAACCATTCATGTAACAGCTGTGTTTCATCCTGTGTGCCTGAATCTGTTTGAGATATAAACAATAAATGTGTTATATTGGGTTTCCCTCTCCATGATCAAACTGCTTTGAAGCCACTTTAAATGATCCTTGTTTGTAAGTCTAGATGTTTACCATGTAAAATCTTCGTGATATGATATTTATGTCAGTAATTTTCAAGGGTACCAGATATAAAATACACCTGTTTATATTTTGGTGAATAGTTTATTGATGTTAAGAATATGCTGAATTTTAAGATGGAATAAATATAAAAAAGAATCCTGCTTCCATTTTGAAAAATTGACAGGTTTGGGCAGCTTTCTTTGGGTTGTGTGTTGTTCTTCAATATTTGTCTAATCGTTTTTTAAATGACTGATATTAATTGCCCCTAATTCTGGCATGAATAATTAATTTTTTATGTTAAAACCCAGCTTCAGCACCACATCGATCCATTTATTCCCCCATCAACAGATCTGACTTAAGAGTGAGCAAGACTGGCATATGGCAATTGGTCTTACTTCCTGGTGGCCCCTCAGTCTTCACCAAAGTTCCTAACCAAAGGGCCCTCAAGCTTATTTGCCAACTGATCTTTGTCTTTAGATCTTCCTCAATTAAATAAATATTTGATTGACCAGAAAAGCTGCACTACAGGAAAGTTCATGATGATTATTAATTATTGTTATTATTATTCATAGTAAAGTAGTGTCTAGAGTCCAGGATGCCATTATGCTGGGTCCTGTGCAGTCATATAACAAAGAAGCAGTCCCTGCCCCGAAAGAACTCACAATGTGGGTGTAAGACTATTTACAACTAGTGGATACAACTATTCCAGATGAAATAAACTCACCAAAATGAAAGCATTCCTTTACTGAGTGCCAGTACTGCCCTGTAAGATGAGATGCCAATGGCAAACCAGACATCTCAAGCTGTCATTCAGAATACACCAGGTGGACCTTGTTTTAAGATCTGACACTCGCTTAAATAGCCCATCACAGATACGTAGGGCTGAAAGAAACTCAAGAGGTCACCTAATCCAGCTTGCTGTGCTGAGGAAGGATTACGTATACCCAGGGATTAAAATAAGGGGGAACACCATTCCAGAGCCCCCTATTTTTAGGGGGGTGGCAGAGTTCTAAAAATAGGGGAATGCCCCAGAACACTGCATTCCAGGGCCCCCCAAAAATAGGGAGACATACCTGAATGCTGCGTTCCAGGGCCCCCTAAAAATAGAAAGGCGTACCGGAACCCAGTGTTCCAGTGCGCTGCCCCTAGGCCGGTGGAAGGGAGGGGCTGTGGGCTGGGGCCAGCCCAGCCACGCCTCCCTCCCTCTCTTCCCTGGAGCCTGTGGTGGCTCTGTCCCTTCCAGCCAGGGCCCCAGCCTCCAGCCTGGGCTCCTGCTTGCTGGCCCACTGGCTGGCCAATGCTGCAGCCCCTCTTCCCCCCCCCCCCAGCTCTTCAGCCAGGTGAGGGGGCTGGGGGGGGGTTGAGGTGGTCAGGCAGCCAGTGGGGAAAGTGTGGGGGCAGGGAGGGTGCATGGGGAGGGGGGAGAAGGGGTCAGGATTGTGGGATGGGCTGGATTGGGGGGCTGAAGGGGGTGGCATGAAGATGGGGATGGAGGTTAGGAGGGATGGAATGGGAGCAGGGAGCTTAGGGAGTGGGGATTGGGGCTGCGAACAACATGGGGAAAGAGGTCTGATGGGAGTAGGTGTTTTGGCGGCAGTAACTGAGGTGGAGGGCTGGCATTTGGGGGGCAAGAGCTGGGCTGTGGGAGGGGGGCCTGGATGTGTGGGAGGGGGTCCCAGACATGTGGAAGGGGGCCCACCCAATTAGGAAAGTTCCAGGGCCCACCCAATTATACTTTAACCCCTGGTGTGCTGTCAGGCCTGAGCAGGCATGCCGTGGAATTTTTTTGAAAACATACACGAAGACTTCTAGATTGGCTCATGAACACTCATGAGTTCATTTGGAGACTATATGGGGGTGTGTCTCAAAATATTTAAAGGTATCAAGGTATGCTATGGCAGAGAAAAGGTTCAGAACCACTGAAGTAGAGAATGAACTGAGAAAAAGAACCAGGATAGACAACATAGAAGTAGAAAGAGATAACAGACCTAATGGGCCAGGAGCTGCAGCCCAGGGGATAATAGCACTATATCCTGGCTTTTCAGTTTGAAGATAATGATGAAGCTACATATGTGTACTTATAAAAATCTGTTGCCTTGGTTAGGCATTATTTCTGAGACCCACAGCTGTCTAACTGTAGTAGCAAGATACAGGTATATGGGGTCTAAAATTGTGTGGAGAAAGGTAATTCATTTTCCTAGAGGATTTACTATTTTGAAATCTTGATTCATTCCAATTTGGAACGGAGCCAAAGATTCAAAATTCTCTACAAAGGGATTAGCATCTTGATTCTAGAGCAGTTTGCCTGATGGATTGTTCCAGTGTCAAGGATTGTGGCAGATCTATCCCAATTCTGAGGCAATCTGACAGGTAGGGTACCGAAGAGTTGAGCAGGTAAGTTGGAAAGAAACTACACATAATTCCAGTTCAACCATTCTGGGTTCCATCAGAACTTTGATCAAAATCTGTTGATTTTTGACAATCAGCAAATTTAGACAAAAATGTTTTTATGGATTTTTTTCCATCCAGCTCTAATGGGGGTCTATCTACTTTAAATACCCATAGGTCGTAGGGGTATTTTTAAAGTACACTTAAGCTGGGACCCAATCAGAATTTGGCTCAGATGACATTCTTACCCTGCCCAGTTCTTGTAAGCAAAGTTGTATTACAGCAGTTATCTTACTGCCAAAAAAGGAACCTGTTTTCACAGTTGTACATATATATTACACATGTGCAAAGACTCTATCCTTCCTCATGTTCCTCCATCTCTTTTACAATTTTAGCTTGTTTTGGAAAAATTGTTTTTTAACCATTAACATGCTTACACTATGAAATATCAGTTCCTCCCTCTACTAAAATGTTTTAGTTGTATTTTGATTGAAGTAAGCAAAATACAATGTGGTTTGCCAAAATGCCTCTTATTTTAGTAATAACTCCTACTATAGCTGTAATACATGTAATACATGTAATGCATTTTGGGTTTTTTCCCTTCTATCCTACAGACTGCCCTTTAGTATCCTGAAAACAGCATTGCATTACTCACAGAACTACTGTGTTGATTTATCACTAATAATGATGCCAATAATTATTTCACTTCTATAGTTTACAGCTTTCCAGTGCAATACAACAAACTAAGTAATCCTCACAACACCCAATGAAAGGAGAAAGTTTTTATGGTCAGCTAGATGCCAGTTCCCATGTTTGATTACCGAGTGATGTTGCATTTTGCAACATGCCTTTTTAGGTATATAAAATGCCTTTTTATGTATACAAATCTCTTTAATTTGAAGCACTATTCAAAATTAAGATGTCCTTTTCTTTTTATTACACTCACATATTAAACATGGCTCTCAGCCTCTCAACTTCCTGCCCCACAGTCATGTTACCTTATCTTTCTGCAGACAAAAGGTTGGAGAATAATCAGGTGCTTCCTTCAACTTTTTCTATTTGTTCTTTTTGGAAAAAGGTAGAAAACTCACACTCCTGTCCACACACATTTTCAAATGATCTATTATTTCTGGATCTACTTCCATACTTTCCTCTTCCAAAAGGCAATGCTAATAAATTATAGTTATACTATCTAAAAAAAACCTAACAGTCAGCTAGTCACTGATGTACTGAAATAAGGACAGACAACAGTTCTTCCTCAGCACAGATTCCTTTTCTTTACTAGCAACCTTCACAACTTTTTTAATCAATCATTGAATTATATAAATGCCAGTTGAAAATTTGGTTCAAAATCTGTATTACTGAATTTTGTTATAGGCAAAAAAATTGCTATAAACCCACACAATATCACTGGAAAACAAAACAGCAGTTCATTAAGGATTTATTATTTATCACAGAATAAAGCAAATAAGTAGGGGGAACACCAAAATTATTCATAGGATTGATTATTTCTAATTTTTCTTTAAATGCATGAATTGTTGTCATTACAATTACTAGATCATCAAAGCCTCATTTTGTTCATCTGTCTTCATGGCAGCTTGTTTCACACCCACGCATGTTCTCTTCTAATCCAGTTCAGTAGCTAATGAATAACTCCCATTAACAAAAGAGCCTTTCATTCCATGCTCACATAATTATTAGAGGAGAGTTGCGTAAATGTCACTGTAGACTACTGTTTGCAGGCCTGTCTCTAAATTTGGTTATTTACAACCTTTGCAGCTCAATATTATTGCTTAACTGTGATCATTTTCTAATTACCTTAATAATACCTATTAAATCACTTGAGCTACATAAGCACAGGCCTACTTAAATACAACTTAACCTAATAAGCACTGGTCATTCATTAAACAATAATGCACATTTTTAAAAGGATGAATGGAATATTATCTGACTGAATCCTGCACTATTGCACAAATGTTATTACAAGAAACAAAGCATTAACATTTTGATGTCTAGTTTAAAGAATTTCAGCCTGAAATTTTGCACAATAGGAGTTATTCAAGCACACCACCACCCATTCCTTTTCCTATCTGCCTGCATCCATAGCCGGCCACCCACATGAAAACAATCAACAGGGAGAAAAAAAATAGTGCTATAATCTTAATGAAGGGAATTAAATTACCAAGGACAAAAAGGGAATGAGGAGCATCCATCTCTCTGCAGATGAGCTTTCTTTAGAAAATGTGATTGTCAAAACAATAAGAAGAAGAGGTGGCCTCGAGGCCATCCAACCTGGTATTCTGCTTTTACCCCTATTTCCCTACTATTAGAAGTTTTGATCTTCCCTATTTTCAGAAACTTAGAGAGATGGGCATAGTCTTTTTCAGTTCAGATCATTTCTATAACAAAGTGTATGTCTACAGCAGCAGAGCAATGGCACTGTAGATGTGCCATTCGAGTGACAGAAGGTTTTTCATCGATGTAGCTAAACCACCTCTCCAAGAGGCAGTAGCATGGTGGATGGAAAAATTCTTCCATTGATTCAGCCATGCCTACCGGGGGGGGGGGGGGGATGATTTCACAGCCATACATGACATAGCCAAAGTGATCTAATTAAGATGGATGCCATTTTACAAATCATTTTTTAAAATTAACAGATTAATAGTTGGTAGCTTTTAAAATAAAACTTGAAATAGATTAGTTCTCTCAGCTATATGGCATTTGTTTTGAAAGCCAGTAGTGAAAATACTCAAGAGTTTACAGATTTTATTTGGGCAAACATCTACTGGAGTCACTTTTTTATTTCAGTGCTCATGTGTTACAGTGATGGATGCCACAGGAAAAACTTATGACCCACAGAGAGAAAATAAAAACCTCAGTAAGGCCCTCACCACTGGGCCCTGCATGATTTTGTTGCTATTAGGATGATTTTGTGCTAAAAAAGTATATGGCGACTCTACCATACTGTGTGGATAAGCATTAAAAATTTTTTTTCCAAGTGTTGAATGTTGTATTAATAAACATAACTAGTCCCTGGCACAAAATCACACTAGCAATTTAGCAGTTTTGGTATGTAAAAAGGAAGACTATAAAAAGCAGATCTGCTGGCTTCACAGTCCTTTACATCTAAAATAGCTTGCAAACCTCATCACAAGGTAGATTGCACCAAGGTGTCATTTATATTCATATTTTATTAAAAAAAAAAAACATCAAACTTAAGGTTAGATTGCATACTTAAGTTCATTCCTTAGAAAAGGGTGGCACTGAGCTGCACTGTGCACAGGAGGAACTATTAGAAAAACTGTATCACAGGTACTGTCCCTTTGTTGTCCCGGCTTTGTGAGGAAGGTGTGTCACCCTTTTCTCAGGTGTAGCTTGCTTTCCCCCTTGCACCTGGCCACTTTTGCCAGGTGTTACACTAGGGAGGATGATGGCTCTATTAACTCTCCACTTCTCCTTTCTGCTATACGCTTTGCACCTCCTTCTCCTCCTCCCTGCCCAACAGTTCATGTGGCAGAAGGGAAAGACATCACCTTAGGTATTGTCAGGGATATCACACTAAATGATCTGATAATTACTTCTGGTCTTAAAAATCTACTGAACCTATGCAGCTCCCACCTCACCCTTCTGCACATGAACTGTAATGTGAATAGTCTTTACGTAGACATGTAGGGGAGACAGTACACTCTCTAACTCCCCCTCTACAGCTGGATTGTGCTAATTAAAACCTAAGCTTTCATCAAAGCTGGGCAAAGTCCCAATTATCTCCCGTCCATAAGAAAAAAACATTTCATAGTTCAGGTCTCTCTCACTATGCACTGCTCTTTTATATAGCTTGTTTGTGTTATTTCCATGGCTCAGTCACTGACTGCAATCATATTATTGACATTTCACACTCGGAGAGAAGCTGTTAAGAACCTTGTTACTAAGCAAAGGTTGCTGGCTTGGTAACTGAGTTACTGGACCTAGAAACACCACTGATTCTGCAAAGATGATGAAATCAGACTCAAGATTTTAAACAATGGGAGATGAGCAGATTCAGCTTCAAGTTCTGATAATCTCAAATTCACAAATGGAAAAGAAATTGGTGAATTTTTTTCTCTCATTTATAGTTTAAGTAGAAATTTTCCAGCCACCTGTACTTTTAAGACAGCTGTAACACCTGCTTTACTGTTAAAGAGGTACCAAGTAATCACAAATTTCCCACTCCATTTACCTGATTCTCCTCGCAGTTCCCTCTCTAGTTTAACACCATTTATCTCTAGAGCCCTCTGTCTTTCCTCCACTTCTTCCAGTTGGCGTTGTATAGCCTGAAAAATTATAAAGATAGAAAAGATAAAAATATAGATTAAAAACTCAGAGAGAAAGGATGGCCCAGTGGTCAGGGCACTAGTCTGGGATTTTGGAGGCTCACATTCAAGTCCCTGCACTTCTGTGACCTTGGGCCAGGCTGTCATTTAGGGCCCGATTTTCTGTGTGGGTATGTTTGCATATATTACAGACACACACACAAGGGGGGAGGTACCTATCACAGCTCAGAAGTTTTGTCTGCTCTTCTAAATTGAGTAGGATAGTTCAGATTTTTTTTTCCCTTATCATATATTCTTCTGACATGGAAAAGAAAAAGGATCCATAGCTCCATAATTCCCATTTATTGGCACTGCACAAGTAACCCTTATATAAACTACGCTGACTAAAATTGTGTATATTGCAGGACAGCTATTCTCAAAAGCATCTATTGATTTTGGGTTCCCAACGCGAGATACCTTTAAAAGGACAGCTTTTCAAAGGGTAGATGACCAAAATATATATATATTTTAAATTCAAGCCATGTGAAGGTGTCCAAAACTGGGCACTCAAAATTACAGGCACTTTTAAAAAATGTTGGCCTTGAAGTTCATTACCACATAGCTATAAAATAAGAGCAGAGGCTTACAATATGATTCCTTTCCCCTAGGGATTTTATTTACTTGTTTAGTTTCATTTTTGCTATTGATCATCTAAATATCTCAGCTAAAAACTATTTCAGTTTGACAAAAGTTATATTAAGCATAGGGACATTTTTTCTTTTGTTGATGCTTCCATTTTGTCATTGATTTCTCAGTAGTTAGTCTAATAGTCTGTAAAATATGAGGAATATGTTGAGAAAAATGTAATAGGTTCAAGTGCAAAATAGCCATTTGTTTAAAGTACGATAAGTCATCAGAAGAGACCCATTAAAAAATTCCAGAGATTTTAACATCATTTCTTACTATATATTTTGTGGCAATGTCGCCCCCCTTCTGGAGGGAAGGGGTATGTGGGGCCTGGCCCAACAGTCCAAAACTTCTCCCCAGGTGGTATCGGCCTGAGTTCAATCTGCCCCAACCCAGGGAGGTCTCTGGGATTTTGGGGCCTACAAGGTACCTTCCTCACCTGCCTTCTTCCTTGGCCCTGGGTCCCAGCTAAAACCTTCAGGGCAGTAGAAGAGCAACCCAGTAATCTTCTAGGTCTGGTCTCTGTGTCTCAATCTGAGGCATGGGAGAAACAACTTCCTCCACAGCCTGGGGACCTTCCAAGCTTAGCAGCAACTTCAGCTTCTCCCCCCTTGCTTCTGGTGGAAGCAGCCTTTATAGGCCTGGGATAGCCCTTGATTGGGTCCAGGTGTCTGTAATTGGCCTGCAGAAACCTTTTCTCTGCAGCCAGGGAAAAGGGCCTCTACCAGCCTAGGGCTCACATATCTGCCCTGGCATACCCTCCTGTAACCCTCTGGCCTGACCTTATCACATATTACCCCACTCAACACTACTGAGTTGGGCTACTTGGGTCGCACAGCAGGGTATTCATGATAGGTCATCAGCATTACCATGCTTGACTCCCGCTCAATTTGTACACTAAAGTGGAATGGCTGTAAGGATAGGAACCATCGGGTCACCCTCGCATTTCGATCTGCGTTGCAGTGCATCCACTTCAGAGGTCCATGATCCGTAACCAAAGTAAACTTCCTCCCCAGTAGGTAATACTGGAGGGTTTCCATGGCCCATTTTATTGCCAGGCATTCCTTTTCGACCACTGCGTACCTTTGGTCTCTGGGTAGCAGTTTTCTACTAAGGTACAGGATTGGGTGTTCTTCATCCCCCAGCATCTGAGACAGCACCGCACCCAATCCAACCTCCGAAGCATCCATCTGTAGAATGAATTCCTTCTTAAAATCTGGGGTTATCAATACTGGATCCTGACAGAGAGCAGTTTTTAGATCGGTGAAGGCTTCCTCCGCTGAGCTTGACCATTTCACTATGTCAGGGCCATGGGCTTTTGTCAGCTCTGCTAATGGATGGGCTCGGGTAGTGAAATGTGGAATGAGCCACCTGTAATATCTGACTATCCCTAAGGAGGCACGGATCTGCTTCTTCTGGAGTGGGCAGGGCCAGTTCTGTATTGCCTCCAGCTTACTCAGCTGTGGCTTTACTAGACCTCTGCCTACGACATACCCCAGATACTTGGTTTCTGTCAGTCCAATTGCACATTTGGCTGGAATTGCAGTGAGGCCTGCCTTCCTCAGTGTATTCAACACTGCTTCCACCTTTTTGTCAAGATATGCCGCAGCGTACTTTGCATGCGGGTGCAACAGTTTATCCATAAAGCATGGGAAGGTCGCAGGGGCCCCGTGTAATCCGAAAGGGAGGTATATTGGTACAGCCCACCTGGCGTAGAAAAGGTGGTCTTCTCCTTGGCATCCCTAGCCAGGGGGATCTGCCAATAACCTTTAGTCAAGTCCAGAGTAGACAAAAACCTTGCTTTCCCCAACTGGTCTATCAATTTATCCGCCCGAGGCATAGGATAGGCGTCGAACCTGGACACTTCATTTAGCCTCCGGAAGTCGTTACAGAAATGCATACTGCCATATGGCTTAGGTACCAGTACAATTGTACTGGGCCACTAACTATGGGATTCCTCAATGATGCCTAGCTCCAGCATTCTCCTAACATCGGCCCTGATCTCCTCTCTCTTTGCCTCTGGGATCCGATAGGGTTTGACGTTTACCTTTACTCCCAGCTCAGTAATAATGTGGTGAATAGCCTCTGTGGTCCTACCAGGCTTGGCTGAGAACGCATCTCAGTTCCTCTCAATCATCTCCCTGACCTCGGTTTGTTGCGTTGGAGTCAGATCAGGGGATATTTTTACCTGTCCCTGGGCTTTGTCTTTGTGGGTTGCTGATTCTAGGGCTACAGCACAGGTGTCCCTATCTTGCCAGGGCTTCAGCAAATTGACATGGTAAATTCGTTCTTGTTTCTGGCAGTCGAGTTGTCACACCTTACAGTTAACTTCCCCAACAGCCTCTATGATTTCATATGCTCCCTGCCATCTGGCTAGGAGTTTGCTTTCTGGGGTGGGTACCAACACCATCACCCAATCACCAATTTGGAACCTTCGGACCCTTGCCTGGCAACTATAATAGGTCCACTGGGCTTCCTGGGCCTTCTCAAGATGTTCTCGCACTACAGGGGTCACTCGGGCAATCCTGTCCCTCATCTTTATTACATGTTCAGTAACATTTTGTCCTGGCTTGGCCTGCTCTTCCTATTCTTCTTTGGCAATGTCCAGTATGCCATGGGGGTGGCGTCCATACAACAGTTCGAAAGGGAAGAACCCTGTGGAGGCCTGGGGGACTTCCCTAACCGCAAATATTAGATATGGTAATAAGGTACCCCAGTCTTTCCCATCCTGGCTCACTACCTTCCTCACCATATTCTTTAGCGTTCGGTTGAACCGCTCGACGAGGCCATCCGTCTGTGGATGGTAGACTGACGTTCTCAAGGTCTGGATGTGTAGCAACGTGCGCATGTCCTTCATCAGTTTGGACATGAAGGGGGTCCCTTGGTCTGTAAGGATCTCTCATGGCATCCCTACTCTCAAGAAAATTTGAATCAGCTCCTTTGCTATCATCTTGGACATTGTATTTCGGAGGGGTATGGCTTCTGGATAACGGGTGGCATAGTCTAGAACCACAAGCACATATTGGTGGCCCTGGGCTAACTTCTCTAGTGGGCCTACCAGGTCCATAGCAATCCTCTTGAAAGGGACCTCAATAATTGGCAGGGGCACGAGTGGGGCCCATAAATGTGGGCGAGGGCTGTGGAGTTGGCATGCTGGGCAGGAAGCGCAGTATCGGCAAACATCCATATATACTCCTGGACAGAAGAACCTTCGTAGGATTCGATCTAGTGTCTTATCTGCTCCCAGATGGGCTCCAAACAAATGGCTGTGGGCTAGGCTGAGAACTGCCTTCTGATATTGTGGGGGTACCAGGAGCTGCTCCACTTCTTCCTCCTGTACCCGGACTACCCGGTACAACAAGTCCCTCTTGATCACAAAGTATGGTCCAGGACCCTTAGTTCTTTCTTCTACTGGGATGCCATTAACTTCTACTACATCTCTCCTAACATTGGTAAACAATGGGTCATTCGCCTGGTCTTGGGTGAAGTTCGCAAGGGCAGGCCCAATGTCTCCTAACTCGAATGGACTGATTTCCAGCTCTGTAGCAGGCTGTGCTCCATCAGGGCTTGATCTGGCCTCCAGCCCCTCAAGCCCTGAGATGGTGTCCTGGTTGGTACGGCAAGACCGACACCCCACTAGGGCAGCTTTTTGGCTCTGGGCTAGAATTCTGGTTCCCAACCTTTTGTCTTCCCTCCTCTCTCGTCGTGTCTTTTGCTGCTTCTCCGTGGTATGGAACACGTCCGGGGCAAACTCAATGAATACAGGGGAATTACCCTCCCCTGGTGACTCACTACTGAGCCCATGGTCCCTATCCATCTGAGATTCTCCCACAGGGAGTAGGCACCCAAACTCTGGGAAGTCTCGGCCTATGAGTACATTTCGGGACCACCCCTGCCATTACCCTCGTAGCATGGCCCTCTATCTTGATATGGATGGGTGTAGTGGGATAGTAATTGACAGTGCCGTGCACACAAGGTACTCCTGCGCACTTCACCCGAGTTAACTGGTCCTGGCTCACCAACTTTCCTGAGACCAAGATGATGGCACTCCCAGAGTCCACTAGTACCGTGGTTTCTATTCCATTCATCTTTACTGATCTGGTGTACCTATGTGGGGTCTCCGCCACTCCCACCAGGTAGACTAAACTGCAAGGCCGGTCAAGCTCACCCAGCCCACATTGCATGGGCTACTCAGCATTCGGGCATCATGCCGCAACATGTCCTAGCTCCCCACAGGCATAGCACCTGTACCCTACATGGGACACTCCCCTATCTTTAGGGCTGTCAGGCTTCCTGTTCTCACTCTGGGACTCCCCAAACACCCTTGCTGACTCTGGCTGTTCCTCAGTTTCCCTTTTCCCCAACACAGGCCCGTGTGACACTTCAGGAGTCCGCACTTTTGGGCTTGGGACTGGCCTCCTGTTTCGGCGCCATTCTCCCCCGGCAGCCTGGGAAAGCTCCTTGGCTGCCAGCTGTCTTTCAACAAGGGCAACTAAGTTGTCGTATGTGGAGGGGTCATTTTGGCTAACCCACCCTCGCAAGTCGGGGGGAAACCCCCTTATGAACCTGTCCAAAACAAGGATTTCAGTGATCCTATCGGCACTGTGGATTTCAGGACACAGCCATCTCCGAGCAAGGTGAATTAAGTCGTAGAGCTAAGACCTTGGTGCTGGGCCCCCCGGTATCTCCAGTCATGGAACCTCAGGGCTCAGGTAGCTGTTGTCACCCCAGATCTTGCAAGGATCTATGCTTTTAGCTTAGAGTAGTCCAAGGCAGCCTCTGCTGTCAGGTCGTAGTAGGCCTTCTGTGCTTCACCACACAGAAATGAGGCGAGAATGCTGGCCCACTGATCCGGGGGCCAGGCCTCCCACAAAGCGGTTTTCTCGAAAGCAAGTAAATATGCCTCCACCTCATCATCTGTAGTCATCTTCTGTAAGTAGCTGTTGGCCCTTGGGTGCAGCCCCCGTCACGGCCATGAATCTGGGCGGTAAGGATTTTCAGCTGGGTCATTATCTCCTGAAGGGTGGCTCGGTCCTGAGTGGCTTGGCTTATCGATAGCTGATTGATTTCCTGTTGCAATCTTGCTGTCTCTTGCTAGGCTGCCATCTGAACTCGTGTGGCCTCTTGTTGGGCTGCCGTGGCCTGCACCAAGGCCTTCACCACGTCCTCCATCCTGGAGCAGATTTACCTCACCTGCAGGTGGTTATCTGCACTTGTGTACAAAGGTGATCCCTCCCCTGATACCACATGTGGCAAGGTCGCCCCCCCTTCTGAAGAGAAGGGGTATGTGGGGCCTGGCCCAACAGTCCAAAACTTCTCCCCAGGTGGTATCGGCCTGAGTTCAGTCTGCCCCAACCCAGGGAGGTCTCTGGGATTTTGGGGCCTATGAGGTACCTTCCTTGCATGCCTTCTTCCTTGGCCCTGGGTCCCAGCTAAAACCTTCAGAGCAGCAGAAGAGCAACCCAGTAATCTTCTAGGTCTGGTCTCTGTCTCTCAATCTGAGGCAGGGGAGGAACAACTTCCTCCATAGCCTGGGGACCTTCCAAGCTTAGCAGCAGCTTTGGCTTCTCCCCCTTTGCTTCTGGTGGAAGCAGCCTTTATAGGCCTGGGGTAGCCCTTGATTGGGTCCAGGTGTCTGTAATTGGCCTGCAGAAACCTTTTCTCTGCAGCCAGGGAAAAGGGCTTTTACCAGCCTAGGGCTCAGATACCTGCCCTGGCATACCCTCCTGTAACCCTCTGGCCTGACCTTATCACAATATAATATTATTGGGGTGGCCAAACTGTGGCTCAAACCGCATGAAGTTCTTTTACAGTTGAAGTGCAGCTCATAGAACCCCATGTCTCCACACTGCCCATTCTCCATTTGCCAGATTGAGCTGGGGAGCTCAGAGCTTCTGCGCTGAAGCTGAGTGATGGGAGCAGTAGTTTACAAACCATGAGTCAGGACCCAGTACTGGTAGCGGTGCCCTCTGCTGTTGCCACTCAAAAACTGGAATGCATTGTTCAAAGATAAAACAGAGTCCTGTGGCACCTAAAGACTAATAGATTTATTTATCGCATGAGCTTTTGTGGTAAGTCATAGTAAATCAAGTCAGTCATACTAAATCAAGACTTCAAAGAGAAGCTAAGGAAATTGAATTCATTTGCAAATTTGGTTGCATTGCTTCAGGTCTTAATCAGGACACTGGTTTTTTTCTCACATTACAACAGGTGAGCTCATCTTTCCCTGTATGCTGTTTCCCAGTGTTTGAATCTTAACAACTATTTTGATTCACTGTTACAGTGTGACCTATTCCCATGACTTACACTTCCCTGCATTTATTTTCCCCCATTCTATAATTTCCCTCATCTTCAAAGCATCTGATGAAGTGGGACTTTCATGCGATAAATAAATCTGTTAGTCTTTAAAAGTGCCACAGGACTCCTTGTTTGTTTTGCTGAACTAGACTAACACAGCTACCTTTTTGGATCTTATTCAAAGATGTAACTGCTGAGTCACCAGCAATAAATGATTTTTTTCAAGTGGGCCCCAAGAAAAAAAATGTTTGAAAAATCACTGGGCTAGATTATTCTATCCACCCCTCTAGTTACCATTTGCTTTTCCATTTTCAAGCATCTGATGAAGTGGGTTCTCTCCCACAAAAGCTCATGCAATAAATAAATGTGTTAGTCTTTAAAAGTGCTACAATAGTCCTTGTTTGTTTTGCTGTGCTAGACTCACATGGCTACCCCCAATGGAACATGTTTAAGGGAATTAACTATGGCTTGTTATTTTGGTACAATAGAATCAGACAGTCATGGAGAAATGTGCTCACAAAACATTGCATGGAAGATACTTTCAGTAGGAAGGCTCAAGTGCACAACTGTATGAATCACTGTGGGGAGAATCTAGAGTTTTTTCTGCTTTGTCTGGAGACAAGAGCCTTTACAGAGTTCCAGCTCATTGTACATTTAACAAAGAATTATAATTCCCATTGTACAGGTGGGGGAAGTGAGGAACTGATAAAAATCACTTGTTTTTTCTAATCCTTTCTAGTTTACAGGATGAATATCCCTTTTTTGTTCATTCTAGAACAATTTACTTGCAGGCCATTTTCACCTCTTTCTTGTGCCTTTGCAGTCACTCTCTAATTCATTATATTTCTGACTTAGGTGCTCATTCTTGTCAGGAATTGTAATGTCTTTTGGTTTTTATATGATAATAAAAATAGTATGAAGAAGCTATATGAGCACAGTAGGGTTCCAAAAAAATCATTGTTACTAACTATATATAAACATGCAAAGCTAGCTGCAAATATCCTGCCGTTCTGACTGCTTTCTGAGAGCTTCTGCAACATAGAACACAGTAAATATCACTAGAGGGCTCTCAAATTATTTAAAGGGATAAATACACTATCACTAAACATTATAACCCTGTCCATCATCTTCCTTCCTCCCTCACCTATCAAATACCCTTAGTATAACACTAACTCAGTTTTATTTTGTCACCTGTGCTTTATGGAGTCTTTTCAGCTCCTCTTGTTTAACTAGTTGCTTTGTTTCCTTTTCTTGTTTTCTCCTCCTGTTAAGGGTCCTTTTTGCCTATAAGAGTAAGGGGAGAAAAGAAAGTAATCAATACCCTGTGCTTAGTCACCTTAGATTTTCATAGACTTTTGCCTTTTGTAAATGTTAAATGGTTTTTGATTCACTCAGCTAAGTTTATGCTAAGCCATTAAGACATTATCAGTAAGACCCTCACAGCATGCATAGTTAAGCATTAGCTATTTCTGTCAATGAAGGGAAAATGGAATCAATAGAACTACACATCTATGACCACACATCCCACAAGTCTTTCTGTGGCCATCGTGGTTACCAGAGAACAGATCAAGTACAGATAACAGAAAGTACCAGTTCCCTGTAGAAAACATGACTTACTTATTACTCTGTTCACCAGTCACTAAATACTCAGTTCCTTTAGGTGAATAATACTTGTTTTTTAAATTTAATATTATATGGAAAAATATGCTTTCCAGAAAATATTGGATGATCTCTAGTGATACAAGTTTGTCTGGCTCCATTGAAGTCCATGGAGCTCTGCCCATGGAAGATTTGGCTCACTGTTGATTAATCTGGTCTGATGTAATTCTTAAGTCACTAATATTATACAACACCAGTTCTCCTTAGGTAGCTTGTAACATAACAAGACTGATGTAGACTGAAGCAGTGTAACAATTATATTAGCATCTGAAACCAGATAAATGTTTGTCACTTCCAAAATCAGTTGTATTATTGCCATTAAAGAGCATTCTTTTCTTTCCTCTCCCCCTCATTCCCTGACAGAGCTGTAACTTGCAAAATTAAGGGTTTTAAAACCTTGCAATGGAAGCATTTTTATGGGCACAAATCACCGATCACTACAATGCCCTCCAAGAAATGCAATGGAGCGGCTGTTAAAGGGTTCACATAGGGAATGGCATGTACTGCTTAATCTTGTTTCTCACTCCTCTAAGATGGCAGGCAAGAACTGGTACGTAAACTTGCACTGGGAGCCAACTGAGATAAATTGATACATTTAATAGCGGAATGTGACTCAAAATGGGGCAAACAATGCCAGGCCTGAGTCACCACCACTGGTTTGTGCTGTAGTTTGTCATTTACACTGTGTTCAACCTGACATTTTGGTAGTGCTGTTCTTTGCTCATTGCCGTATGTCCATCTGTGCCTGCCAGCTGTTTGAATTCTTGCAACTCATTCCTCTTCCATTCACTCCTGTATTTATTTTCTTTGTTCTTTTCATCTAGATGTTTTCTGTATTTTATTTAATCCAACATCATTTTTTTTTCTATTTCAGTTCCTTTTTCTGGTTCATTTTCCTCCTCCACCTTTATGCATTTTTGATTTATTAAAAGGTTTTAATTTTATTCTTTGAAGCTTGTGCAATTTGAGTTCAACACAATTAATATCTCAACCACTTTCTCCCTTTTCTTTTACAAATAACTAGTGTCTTCAACACAGAATACCCAGGAAAAAGTTTAAATGTATTGATAGTCAATAATTGGTAAGAAATCACATAATATTCTGGACAGCCTCAAACATCAAAGTGAGGTGTAAGCAGTTGCTACACCTACCTTCTGCTTAAGTGAGCCAGTGAGTGTGACTGAAGATATAAGAGAGCCTTTGGATTCCTGGTAATGTCTTACAGACTCTGTTCAAAGCGGGTTTGTTGGGGAATGAAGGTATGAGAAGGGGGAGGAGCAGCAGTTAAAAGACAGATGAAGCCCAAGAATTGAAGAATGGGATCACCCTTTCCACTTTTTAAGATCTTCCTTCTAAGGCCAGAGTTTGCAAAGATAAAATTAATATTTCTTGCACAACTGTTGATGAGTTTAGTAGGGGAAGATTGTGGTCAAATGAGTAAGATCAGCTTACCCTTCATTGCACTGGTTTGCAGTTCTTCCAAAATATTAATCTACCCCTTTGGGAAAAAACCACACTAGTAGGTTTGGTGGTTTGCTTCCTCAATGTGCCTTTGCCCTTTTGATGCAGAAACATCCAGGCAGGCATATTACCTCTCTGTCCAACCATCTTCTCAATATTTCAACACAGGTGGTCCTGTGTGGTTTCTGACAAAAGCTAAGAACTAGCTTATTATCATATTCTTTTGAGATGTTTGTATAGCAAATAGTTTAAGAGATTTGTGCAATGCGAGCTTATAAAACTGGTGAAGTGAGACTTGTCACCTGATGCGAAGCAGGGCGTCAGGGCTAACGCAATCAATGCTGAGAACAGGGGACCAGATGAAGACTTGAGCATTTACAAAGAAAAATCAGAGCTCTCTGAAGAGTGGGGGTGGGGGTCTCTGGGCTAAAAGACAAAAGCCTGTAACTCTGTAAGGACAGAAGGAATGGCAACAAATTGTTATCTATTGCAAAGGAAATATCTGCAAATCAGGTGGTCTTGTGAAAGATAGATCCCAGTTTTCTGAACTGGACAAGTGCTGCAAGGACTCATTATTGGGTAAGAAATAACTTAGTTCATAGAGGCTCTAGAATGTGTATTATGTTTTTCTTTTACCTGTAACCTTATGTTTCTGAACCATTACACTTGTTGTCATTTGAATTTGTGTCTCAAGCTCTGTTAAATGAACTTCAATTTGGGTTTACTACAGACAAGTCTCAGTGCCTTCTGCCAAGGAGAGGGTTGAACTGGAATGAAATGAGTGAACTGGACTGCACTGCTTCCACAGAAACAGCAAACGATGTACATGGCACATGTCCAGAAGAGGGGGAACTGGGCACTCAAATGTAGTAAAGCGAGGTGTGTACATTGCTAGCCTGCAGAAAAAGAAAGCTGAGCTCACAGAATTGGGAGTGGAGTGCCTTTGTGGACAGCAGCTACTCTCTGGGGCACAGTGGTTAAAGTATAATTTTGTGGGCCCTGGAACCCTCATAACTGGTGGGCCCCCTTCCCATATTGTATGGGCCCCAGCCCAGGAAGGACAGGGGCTCATGATATGGAGGAACAGAGCAGGGGCAGGAGGTGGGGGTGTTGAAGAGGTGGCAGTAAAGAGGAAGGCGGGAGGCAGGAGGTGTCAGGGTGGTGAAGCAGGGCATAGGCAGGAGATGGGGCAAAGTAGGAGTGGATGGGCAGGAGGTAAGGGGCAGGAGATGGGGTGGTGAAGGGGGACAAGGGTAGGAAATGGTGGCCAGAGAAGGGGTGGGTGGTGGCAGGAGGTATGGGGTAGAGGCAAGACGTATGGTGGTGAAGGGGGCAGGGGTAAGGAGATGGGGGCAAAGGCAGGAGATGGGACAGGGATGGGAGGTGGGGCGAGAAGTGTTGGAGGAGGGGAATTGTGGGACTGGGGCCACAGGTAAAGGGGACACTGGGCCACTCGACAACCCAGTGCCCTTCTGCAGCCTAGGGAAGCCGGGGAACCCCAATTGGGGCCAGCCCGGCTGAAGAGAGTCCGCCCTGCCACCCTCTGCGCCAGCCCCAGCCCCAGCTGCAGCTCGAGCCCACCTCGCCACCCTGCAGCCTGCAGAGCCGTAGCAACCTTGGCCCCACGCTCCCAGCTTCTGCTCCTCTTCCAGCCCCGACCCACCCCCGGAGCCCCTTATCTGGCCACTGGAGTGGTGCGGCCACCCCATGGGCTGCTCCTCCTGCCCCAGGTCAAAGGCTCTGAGCATGCTCAGTCAGAGCAGACTCAGGACAGGAGATTTTAAATCTCCCAGCCCAAGACAGCTCCCTGCCCTGCCATAACAGCATTCCAGGACCTGCTATTTTGATGAGCTCAGCATTCAACAGGCCCTTAAAAATAGAAAATGTAGCAGGAACTCTGTATTCTAGTGCCCACTATTTTTACATGGTGGGCCCCAGAACTCAGTGTTCTGGCTCCAGTTTCTATTTTTAGGGTTCCCGGAATGCTGAGCCCCTAAAAATAGTGGGCCCTGGAATGCCATTCCAGTGAGTTTGGGCTAAATTTAACCCCTGCTAGGGCATGTTTCCCCTTAGTTAGCAGCAACAGGGGTCCCTGTTGCTGTGAGCAGGTGGTTGGGGTTCACTCTAGACACCTCAGTAAGCTCAGTAAGTGTCAGACCCTTGCATTTAAAATTTTTTATAAGTCCCTTGAGAATATGTGGTTGAATTTTGGGCCCTTCAGCTTTTGGTCATTCAAAGCCTGATTTAGTCTAAGTTCATCCCTCTCAATGGCAGCATGCTACCAACATTAACTTGGCTAATTAAAATCAACAGCAGCAACAGCAGCAGCAAATCAAAAAGCCACCTCCTAAGCCAAGCATTCTCTCTAGGTAGCCCATCTCCTGACGCCACTTACTGATGCTCCTCCACTTTCAGAGAAAGAGTGAACATGTCTCTGATGAGCCATTCTTCCTACAGAATTTTTCTCTCTTCAAACAACAAATGAAGATCAAGACCTCTTTGGTCTTTTAGCTCTCTATTTCCTATTAGATGCAGAAACAGAGCTAAAACTGTGAGACACCAGTTTATAGTAGGCATTTTTAGGGTATAAATTTCTTGCTGGGATGACGTAGCTTATTTAATATTTCTGATTAGAATAAATATAACATTTTGCATGCAATCTGCCTGTAGTGCTTTTCAAATGAAGTGGTGTTTCCCCCAGGGGAATTTGCATCTGTTTGTTTTAATTTTTTCAATGATTTGTTTGTTGGGCTACATATTAAAACCACTTAGGAAATGCAGCTTCTTCAAATTAAATTCTTGCTAGTCAAAGTTCTTATAACTTGCAGGAGTTCTGAGAGGTGTAAGAAATTCTGGTGCTTGTCTTTAGGAAAGAGACATGATGTTGTTCAAACCATAATACATCACCAGCAGTGGGTTTACAGGCCAATGACTCCCAGAACTGTTGTATTTTAAAATCAAAATAATAAAAATCTTGAATATAATGCAACAGTGAAAGCTTCTTTTTATTTCTAAGGAAAGGTTACCTTGTGTGCTAATGAAGGCTTGTGCTCAAATTCACCATCAGAGGAAGAAGAGCAACAGTCAGTCACCTGCGTTTTGACAGATAGGTGTTCAGAGCCTAAAAAGCAGAAACAAAGTGAAATAGAAAGTATTTTCCCTTGAGACATATGGACATTCAGTTATATGAACAGTCACCCTAACT
The DNA here is from genome assembly GCA_007922195.1 of Podocnemis expansa. NCBI lineage: Eukaryota > Metazoa > Chordata > Testudines > Podocnemididae > Podocnemis > Podocnemis expansa. The sequence continues at coordinate 125,997,115 of ML681963.1, forward strand.
ATTTGTATAGTGCACCTGCCCTGAGCTTTAGTTGGTTGAACCCAAAGGCAATTCGGAAATTTGACTGATCATATTAATTAACTTTTTGGCCACTGTCCAAGGCCTGTTATTTGGCATTCTTTTTAAACACACCAGGTATTACATATGAATCAATTAGTTCCTTAAACACAATTTATGTAGCATGGTGCTTAAAATGCATTCAGAAATGAAATCTGTTATTAAAAGGCACATCTGAAGTTAGCCATGTTACTTAAATGATTGTATAAGGCTCACTATGCAGTGTAATTGAATGCAAAAAGTCTGAGCCAGCTCTTAAACAAATTACCCTTATGTGGCTTCTAGCATCTGGCACCCATTTTTACTACATGACATCTGCTCAGTGTAAAATAGCTGGCGTCAGAATGTCTGGTCATATAAAAAAATCACAAATGTAATCAGAAGCAAATGGACTAAGAGAACAAGGTTTTATCACAGTCTCATGCAACATAAATATTTCATTAATTATGTCTAAACAAATGTCACTTTTTATTTTTCCGTCTGAAGAATATTATCACATCATTGAACTGTTGATTAAAATGCCATAATAAGTCAGGAAAATTCATATCCAACAACAATATGCTCCAAGATAGAAATTCAAAATATATCATTGGACAAAACAGGTATTCAGGGATGCATATTAATGTATATTTAACTTCAACAATTTTATTATGCCCATTTCACCAGTCTTGTTCTAGCTGATTGTAAACACTGAATTTGTTCTTCTCAGTTTATTTGTCTAATTCATATCTTCATTCTCTTTGCTTAAGAAAATAAAATGCTCCAGGAACATCTGCCTCTGTACTTCAACCTGCTACAGGGTTAATGATTAACGACTGGACTGCATCTTTGGAGTACACATAATTTAAATGGATCAATGACTTCTTGGTTTAGCATGCGTCAGGTAACTGTTGATTTGCCATAACCCAGTATTTGTTTCACCGTGAATCCAAACCCTACAAAAGCAGAAATAATTTCTCTCTCTGAAACTAGGCTTTGAAATTGGCGTCACTGTAACACGTTTATTTCAGAAAAGTAACCAAACGGTAGCAAGCAAAAGAGGTCTAAATTCTGTTTTCACTTAGTTACGTGACTTAATCATGGAATAACACTGTGGAGTTCACACCAAACCGGTAATCTCAATGATGTTACAAGCTTAGAACACTGGAACCGAGAGCAGAATTAGTTTCAGTGATTCTTCAGAGCAATGGTTTTCAAACTTGACCCAGTACTGAGTTGCAAATCCTCAGGCACTGGCTCGCAACACTCTCTGCTGCTGTTTCCACAAGACTGTAATGCAGTGCTCAATGATGTAATTGTTGGGTTGTGGGCACAAGTGATGTTTTTCAACTGGGTCCCAAGAAAAAATTTTGAAAATCAGTACTTTAGAGGACCACCTAAGATTTCCAGGAGCTCCACAGGTCAAGGAAAATAGTTACTCATAAAAAAGAGGAGCTGTCTAGAAAGACTCAGCATTCTGAAAGACCTGACTACATCCTTAAGAATGCTTGAGTAACACTCCACGTATGGAAATAATGTGCAACTTTCCACTCTCGACCCATCTTATAGCACCTAGAAGACAGGATAGAAGTCCAAGTGGCTCTAACTCACACCTGCTGGAATAGGCCTTCAGGGGCTATTCAGTTGATTATGCTTGCCAGAGTGCAGAAAGGTCACCACTATCTTGGCATGTCCTGATCACTGCAGGGCCAGCAGTGGATGATGTAGTATCAGTTATGCCAGCTGTATGTTGTCCAGAGAGAGTCTCTCAGACATACTTTGCAATGCCAAGATGGCCAAAACCAAATGAATTAGGGGCTAGGATCTGGCTCTCAGTTACATTTCTTCTGATGGCTAAACTCATCCAAATACCTTTTGCTGAATTTTGTTTTTCTTTAACTCTTTGCTACCAAATATATTTAGTAACTGCCTTCTGATCACACCATTGTTGAAATAAAATTCCATAATATGCACATATTTAAAGTTTACAAGATTCCCTACTGAGGTTGGCAACACAATCAGTCAATTACATGCTCCCTTTCGTCTTCTTTCTTTGGTGGGAATAAATTACTGCCTTCCTCTGTCCTCCTCTTCAAGTTGCATCAATAATTAAAAAGTGTTACAAGGTCTAGAGGATAAGCAGCCTTCTGTGATACAAGAGCACCTGCTTCCTCTTCTCCAGGGACTCTGACTCTTTTGTCTTTTTGGAACAGAGGCAGAGTCATTCACTTCCCTAAGGGTTTGGGACAAGGGCCATCACAAGAGGATGAAGAATTCAGTGTCCTGACATAAAATGGATTAATAATATAGTCCAAACAGTGGCTGTCACCTTATGTATTCCAAAATGACAGACATTTGTCTCTTATTAAGCTTGGAAAACCAATTTAGATAGTCTATAGAAAGTCCAGCCTTTCAATGGACATTGTATAAACATTGTTAGGAAACAACAGGCAACTAATTGATAACTAGTGATGCCCTTCATGGATAAATTCCGGATTAGGGCTTCTGAAGGGAGAAAGGTATTAAGGTCAAATAAAAATATTCAGTCACAGTTAGTGGTGATAATGTATTTGAGATGTCAGCCTCTGTACAAGGAAAAGTGTTAACCATTTCTATACCATTTTTTTTGCCAACAAATCTTGAGGGACTTTATGGTGTTTGTGAGTATCCCCATTTGAGAAATGGGAGCATGTAGAATGGCTTCCCCAAGTGTGAGGGGGTATACAAACTCCACACTGGAGACCAATGGGTTAAGGATCAGCTCGGAGCCCAAGCAGCCAAGCCAAGACACACCTGCAATGTCTGCACAAGCTGTAGGCACAAAAGGGAGCAGTGCAGTACTAAGGCAGGCAGAAGAAGGGAACAGATGCTTGTTTTGAAGGGAAAATACTGCCCAGGAGCTCACCGCCTGAGACCTGACAACATAGACCTTTGCAAGCCCACCAAGGAGAAAAACCTGTGATTGAGTGCGGAGGCCACAGCCTTGACTGGAGTGATTTACTCTGGAGCTAAAGGAGAATGGAGAAGGAAGTGGTCTGACTTAGCACCCTATGGTGTTGGAGGCAGCTGCTCACAATTGAGACCTGGATCAGACTTTGTTGGAAAGGGTGCAACTAGTCTCCCCTACCCACTCCAAGAGGATGTTACAACAGCAGGAGTCTTCACCTAGGGGGAAGAGCATCTGGAAAAGGCCTTCAGAGTTCCACCTTCAAAATCCTCATGCTAAAGAGGAAATGAGGAAGCTCTTGGAATGTGGACACTCAAGGACCAGACTGTACCTTTGATGAAGCAGCACCCTGCCAATCACTACTTAAACTAGTAGGTGGCACCATTAGTGATTGCACATCTTCTACACTAAGACACGCAGCAAATGAACTGGGACAGCACTGGGATTAGAACTCAATTTTTTTTTGGCCTGTGCCATAAGAACATTTGCCTCCACTGGATGCAGTAGGTCAGCATCTTCCATTTTCATAGATAAAGAACAGAGGCAGCCATTCAAAGCTCTGCTAAACTGATTTTCTTTGCCCACTTCCTTTTATAAGAGGATGGATTTAGCTTTTTAATCTCTCATTCGATGGAAAATGCAACTTCAAGAGAAACAGCTCAAGCATCATATTAAAAAACAACTTCACTACGTCGGAAGAGTTTAAGCCTCATGCTGAGCTTCAGAAAAAGCCTTCTATCATCAATATGATATTCTTGCTCTCTCAGGGAACAGGTTTTCTGAAGTGTAACATCTCTGTTTTGTCCTGAGTTCAACAGGGCTGCATATGACTTAAAAGGTGGGCAATGCTTGTCCTTCAGGCTTTCAACTGTGGTAATTAGGACAAGGAATTATATCAGAATTTCATAACTTTCTAGGAGAAAAGAAATAATTGCCAAGCTGGCTATTGATGCCTGATTCTTAAGAGTTTATGACCCTTTCTATTTTATTATTTAAGTCATTCCAAACTAGTACAAGCAAAAAGACTTGATAAACTGTAGGAAGATCTGTAACCCACAATATTATGGATATAGCAAAAAGCTCTTTGAAATAATGACTTCTTAATTCCTACGGAGCTAGACCCTTGGTTCTTTCTCAGCAGGACAGAGAACTCCATTCCTTAAATACTCCAGACTTTCTCTTCTTTCTTCAGTTAATTGTTTTGCTTCACTGTGGGTTCTCCTTTGCTAACAAACCAAGATTTGTAACTGTCATAGTCAGTCAGTCAGTCATGTTAGCGATTCATAAAGATATGAGAAATTTCTGTTTGTTCCCTAAACAATTGTTAACACTCACTCAATTTTCTTCTTATAACTTCTACAGAGAGCTTAATCGGGAGACCTTCTCAGCACACCTGGTTTACAATTGCCAAATCCAAGAAATTCAGTAGCTGTTTGTGTGTTATCTGAATTTGACACTATCACAAAGGATGCTGTTAGATTAAGAATATGATATTGTGAGAAACCATCAGTTTTAATTATGGAGTGTCTACAGCCCAATGCAGCAACATGCGCGATAACAACAGGTACAAGACAAACTACACAGAGAACTTCTTCACTAGCCAGCTCCCTACACATTGGTAATCTAATTGATGAGCTTTTCAATAGCACTCAGCATTGGCCAGTTCTCTGTCCACTGAAGTCAATGAGAGAGGCAAAGCAGAGTGCTTTTCAAAATCCCACCCAAAATATCTAGGTACTGGGAACTAGTTCCCCAAGGGAAATTAAAAATCTTTCACACAAATAAGGGAGGTTGGCATATGCTCTACTTCAAACAGTTTGGGATGGGGCTGCATCAAAAATGTAGGAGGGACACACTACACACAATGTACACTGAATGTGATTACTCACCTCAGTCTCTTTTGAGAGTGTTCATTTCTCACAGCAATGACAGCAGTACACATAGACAGAGAGAACAGAGACTAACAATATTTTATGAAAAAGGGTGCCATATCAATACATTAGCTTTCTGAATGAGAGTCTGCCACTGCCTATTTTAAAAGGCTGCTGGAGCCAATCAGTGCCACTTCCTTGCAGTCCACTTGATACATGTGTCACAGAGTGCCAAATCAATAAAACCAGTCAGGACTGGAACTGAATAGGAGGTGATGGAAAGGAATGATGTTCCTGTGCTAACCTGTAACTTGGCCTCAGATCCAAATCCTCGATCTGCCACTGACTTCCTGCATGTCCCTGAGCATGTAATTTTGTCTCTGTTTTAGTTCCTGGTCTGTAAAAAATGGGGATAACAGCATTGCCCTATCACATAGGGTCATTGTGAGGAAAATACATTAGGCCATGAGGTGCTCAGATACTTTGGTTATGTCCACACCTAAACGCTTATTTCGAAATAAGTTAATTTTGAAATAAGCAAATTGAAAAATATAACCCTTAAATTGATTTCACTTAAATCAAATTAAGGAAAAATACCAAATTGAAATAGCAAGTCTGGACACAGGACTTGCTATTTCGATTTGGGAGCAGGGCACCCTGGGAGGTGTGACAACATGGCCCCCTGGCAGGGCCATGTTGCCACCCAATCCCCTGCCAGGAAAGGGGGGGGAGCTGCAACCCCCGCTGGCTGCCCGCTTGCTGCGGCAGCCAGGAAAGTGGCTGGAACCCACCACCCTCCTGCGCCCGCCTCCACCTCCACTCAGCACCCTGGCCAGGATGCTGATCAGCTCCCTGGCCAGGGTGCTGAGGGGGGGGGGGGGGGGACTGCCTCCCAGGCTGCCATGCACCATGGGGTGAAGGTCATTCTGTTATATCAATATGTGGGACATATCGACATAACAGAGCCAGACAGGGTTATTTCGAAACCACAGTTTCAAAATAACCCTCATTTTGATATATATAATCAGGTTTTATTACATCAAAATGATTTTCCTTATTTCAAAATAAGGACAACATCATCTGGATGTGTCTATTTTTAAATCGAAACAACTGCAGTTGTTTTGATTTAAAAGGCTCGTATGGACATAGCCTTCATGAAAGTACCTCAAATGCAAAGTAATAAAATCCTGGTAATCTAACACAAACCAGTAAGAAAGGTAACTGACACACCCTGTTCGCTTGTCAAGTGAATTGTTACATTCTATTTAGTGACAAGCCAAATAAATCAAGTCTGTCAGTCCTTCCCCCTTTTAAAGTCCTAAATTTATTGTCTGCCAATTAGGGCTGGTCTACACTAGGGAGTTTTGTCAACAAAAGTCAACTTTTTTGATGAGACAGCAGAGGTGGGCACATGCAAAACTCCCCCCATCTATGTAATGCCCCTTCTATGCTGATGTAATTAAACCACCTCAATGAGAGGTGCGATATCAGCATAGATAGGGAGATGCAGTGTCAGGGTAGACACTTTCCAAAGGGGCAGCTGTGTTAGTCTAGTTCAGCAAAACAAACAAGGAGTCCTGTGGCACTTTTAAAGACTAACAAATTTATTAATTGCATGAGCTTTCGTGGGAGAAAATCCCAGACTGCAGGGGTGCCAGCTGCCCCCGACCATGCCCCCCCATCACTGGGAATGGGACCTGGACCAAGAGCACCCTTCCTTCCTACTCCTGAGCTGAGAGCACCCTCTGGCCACTCTGCCTGGTGGAGTTTGCAGGGGCCAGCCAGCATGCAGGGGGAAGGCCATTTTGGAGGCCTCACCATGAGCCAGCTGGCCCTGCCAGCTGGGTGGAGCAGCCAGGTGCCGGCCTGCCCTGCCCCCCCCCAGAATGGGCCAACTGGCCCATGAGAAGAACAGAGCACAGAGCCCAGCATCTGGCTCACGGTCCCATCCTCCTCACCCCCTGCTGCACCAGTGGTAAGGCAGAAGTGCTCTGAGCACTCCTGCCCTGCTAGCTTTGAGCGGGATGGGTGGCAAAATTATTGAGGTTTTAGGGACTGGAGCTTGAGGCCCCCTTTTTTACGGGGCCCAGGGCTCATACCCCTAAAGCCCCTTTGATAATCCAGCCTTGCTCAAGATGATGTTGCTTCATTCTGGGAGGAGCAGACCTGGGTAGCTGGATCCACCTGGGAATGAAGCAAAAAGCCCTGCGACTTCCCTCAACATCTACTGGGGAGGGGAGGAGCCCTGAGTGACTTCCACTGGCTCACACCAAGGATGGGAGTAGAACAGGTAGGAGCCTGAGAGGCCAAGACACTGGTCTCTCAGCTCCCCAAACTGGACCTCTTAGGTCAGTCATAATGCTGCTAGAGAGGACTCCTAATAATTACTGAAGTGGCAGTAAGGTGATCTAATACAGATTGACTTACCTTCCTAGTGTAGTCAAGGCTTCAGTTCCTTAAGAACCATTACACACAGTACAACTCATGATTGATTTTTCTGCTACTATTGCTGGAGTGCCAAAAGTTTAAGTCCTGTACTATAATAACAGTTCTCTGCTAGTCTAAGAACAGGTCTGCACTACCACTTGAGTCAACCTAATTTACGTCTCTTGGGGTGTAAAGAAGACACTCTCCTAAGTGACACAAGCTACCACAGCCTATGTGCGGTCCACACCAGTGCCATGTCAGCGGCAGATGCTCTTACATCAATGTAACTTCTGCCCCTCATGGAGCTGGAGTAATTATGTAAGTGGGCTAGAGCTCTCGTGCCAACATAAGAGCGTCTTCACTAGACTACAGCAATACAGAGCTCCTAATGTGCCCAAAGTGACTGATGGCCAGTCCAAGCAATTCCTCTTACTCTTCTCACACTGAACCCAACACTAATGTATTTCCCAGTTCTTTGTGGCTACCAAGAAACAAATACTGAGTTTCAAGAATGTACTGGCATACAGTTGACCTTTAAATTCTTGAAACTGCTCTGGTAAATATCTCTGCCTGAGTCAAAATATCAAATTCCTAACCTACTTGCATATTTCATTTTAAAAAGAAATTCTGCATGATTAGGTATTGCATACACACTATAGTGCAGGGGTCACAAATACATGGCCTAAGGGCTGCATGCAGCCCCTAAAGCTATTTCCTGTGGCCTACAACCACACTATGGCTCCTGATATTTGCAATATCATTGTATGAAAAGGTTTCAGTGGTATGGCCCTTGGGCTAATGTACTAGTCCTCATGCGGCCCTTGTGGTGATTTGAGTTTGAGACTCCTGTTATAGTGCAAGAAAAAAGACAACCAAACCAAGTAAGGTCCTTCCCCACCACCATGCCTTTCTCAGTGCCTCATGCTACACATAAATGGGTGCTTCTTCCCAGTTAAATTCAAGAGCTGCTAGCATTTTAATATTACTGATTTTTTCATATAGCTGGAATTTTTCTGTTGCATTCAGGGGAAGCTGTCTGTGACACCTCAAAACTGCTAAGAAATAATGTTTTGATTTGATTCTCTTGAATCCAATGAATCACCTTTGCTACTTTAGTGGCTACAAAGGAGGTATATGTATGGTAAACATGTCTCATTTTAGCATAACAGATGCAGTGGATAGGAAAGAATCTCACAAAAAAGCTTTCTTGCAATAGAGTCTATTAAGTAACTTTGCTTTTAATAAGGAGAAATGCTGCAAGGAATGTTCCAATAGACATCCCAATGGCTGGTTTGAAGAAGGATTCTCAGGGTTTACAGTGCACTAAGGCCTTGATTGTGAGAGGTGCAGAACAACTGCAATTCCCATAATGCCTACCTGACGTATAAGTCCTATGCAAGTCCACAAGCTACTAATTGGGTTAGCACAGGAGATAAGATCTCCAAAGAATACTGGAATACTTGGTATATTGATTTGTATGCAAGGGCCCAGATACTCTTTCAGTTTGTCGCTATTTCAAAATAGTTCCACAGTAGTGCTGGCGCACTGAGAACAAACTAAAAGATTGCAGTGCCCATGAGCCCACTAAGGGTACCATTCACTGCTATGCAGAAGGAAAGTGCAAAGGACATATTCCACTTGATTCCCATTACAACTTTATTACAGGAACTGTAATGGATATTTAGTAATCATAGCTTTTCAGGGGAAACTGACTTTGTGCAGAAGGTCCATCCCAAGGATAAATTTCCATTATGTTTTCTTCTTCTTGTACTTTAAAAGGGAACATTTTAGAAGTTTTCCCACTTCTACCCTCAGTTCTTGCTTTCCATGAGGAGGAAATGATCAAATACTAATTTCAGTGGAATCCAGTCTATGGCATTTAACACCTGCCAGAATCTGGCCTTTGTTGGAACCAGGGGCATCGCTGGCTGGGGGAGGGACCCAGGGCATGGGCCCAGGCCCTGCCCCTGCTCCGCAGACCCCGCCACCAGCCTATAGGCCCCGCCACCTGGCCGGGGACAGGGACAGGTGCCGCCGCGCCACTGCGGGCAGCCAGGCCCCGCATCCCTGGTGGGGGACAGGATCACTGTAGCTGCCAGCAGCTGAGCCCCAGATCTCCGGCCCAATTGGGCTGGAGATCTGGGGCTCTGGTGCTGGGGTTCGGGGCACATGCCCTGGAGTGCCCAGCACCAGTGACACCCCTGGTTGGAACCATTTAAACATTGGATCAGTTTTAACAAAATAAATCTGTTTTGGATCAAAATGAATTTTATGGATTCACTATGTTTACGTTTCAAATTTAGTTGAATTGTGATGCATTTCCAAGGAGAACCCATGAAATACACAGAGAATTTTGATGTTAAAACAAAAACTGTCTTTCAAAAAGGATCAACTACCAGTGTTTATTGCTATTCTGAGACTACATCCTGTCAATGCATAGTACTGTAGCTATAGTCTGTCTTGAGCTTAAAGAAATTTCATATCACTTCTGAGGACATAATTTATACAATGCATAGTTTAGTATGTTCTGTATGACTCAGCCTTCTTGTAAAATGTTGATTTTAGATTCATTGCACTGAAACAGGGGTAACATGTGGACAGCCTCCATAATAAAAGGGAACTGAAAAAGTCTGGGACTGTTTACATTGCACTCCAGATCACGCTCTTAGTGCAACAATGTCAGAACTTTCCCATATCCCTCCATCATGCTGTTATTTCTGCCAATCCAAATGGTGTCTGCTCAGTAATTTTTCTTTTAACTAAACACAGTGGGAAGAGGACAGAAGCATAATGAAAACTAACAACATATATGAACTTGCTGCAGTAGCCTGAGAACAGTGCAGCTAACCTAACTTCCAAAATACTAATCTCATCAAGTTCCCAAGCTGCTCAATTTTCCCTGTCCTTAGGGGCAACAGATTCAAACTTACAGCTGAACCTTTGTCTCTTGAACATCAGTGAAACACAATGGTACTATCAAGTTTCTTAATGCAGCCATTATTACAAATATAATTAGTCTTAACTAAAATACTGACATTTGTTTAACCATGTTTTCATTTTTCACACTGATTTCCCTGTCACAGGCATGTAAGGTTCAGACTCATTTCTCTCACTGGAAATGATGTGCTTACATCAGTTGCAACAGCATGTTTAGATGATGCAACAGTTCAACATCCATATATGTTTGTACTCAAACAGTCACAGGCATTAAAGCGTCAAATTGCACTTCACTTCATTGATCCATGCAAGGATGCAGTTCTTAGTGTTTTACTAAATAAAGGGTTATGATCTTTGGTAATGTAAGGATTCAGTTCTTCAAGGTGAAGACTGCTCTCTTAGTCTCCATCTTCTATATGAGCAATGGGGCCTCAGCAGCTCATGAAATCAGGCCTTAAACTATTCGCACTTCACAGCCTCCATTCATGTTAATCTCTCCCTGCCACCAATATGTATTCCAATTTCCTTTCTATTAGCCTTTACTGTGATTGTGGTAGTTATTCTGCTGCTGCAAGGAAACAAGTTGCTTCCCAAAAGAGAATGGTTGCTTCATAATCAGTGCCTAGCGTAGTAAAACAATGAATGGTGCAGAAATGGTTAAATTAGGTGCACTTGTTTACTTTCTCTTGTACAGCAAGAGCAAAATGACATTCAGTGACACTAAAAAGCAAAAAAATTTTAACACTGATAAGAGGCAGCACCTTTTATATAGCATATAATACACCTATGGAACTCAAACTTTCATTCTTCAAGGCAAAAGACAACCATCAAATGTTGAGGATTAGAAAAAAAATTCCCCTGGAGGCAGATTATTCCACAATTATCCACTGCGAGGTTTTTTGCATCTTCTTCTGAAGTGTATGGTGCTGGCTATTGTCATGGACAGGATACCGGACTAAACAGATCATGAGCCTGGTCAAGTATGGAAATTCCTATGTTCTTAACTAGGTTGATAGCATTCAATAGCAATATCAATCAAGCCATGAGTTCACATAAATCACTGATATTTTCCCCCTTTCTCACAGTGGGATCTTCTGCCTTCTACTGCTAAGGTTTTAACTCTACCTACTTTATCCCTCTTCCATCAGAACATTTCACATCCATTTCTCCTCAGGGAGCCTCTACAGAATTTTCCATCCCATCTGTCTTTCTCTCTCTGTATTTACATTGCACTTACCACAGTCATGTCTGAACACACAGGAGCAAGAATTAAACTTGAGCCTGAACTACCGATCATACCTAGAAGTACATTTTTCTCCTATTAAATAGTTAAATCATCTTCCAAATTTTAATCAATATTCTTAATTCTAATTAATATTTCTTCAATTTTCCTTAAATAGCATAGGTTTCAAAACAAACAGACTCACAGTATAAACACATAAAAAATAAAAGGCAAAGGAATTGCTTAAAATAATTAATGGATGCTTATATTAATCTTAAAACTATATTATTTAAAAAGAACAATCCCATTTACCTGAGTCCTCATCAGTGGAAGAATTATTTAGCACTTTTTCTGGAGAAAAGTTGTTAATGAAGGACACAGGTGACTTTAAGGAATTGTTCTGTTCCTTTTCATCATCTTTATCCCTGAAATGACTAAAGAGTTGGCAGATATCATTCAGTTGTTCAGACTCTCCAAGGATGTCCTCAGAAGTTTTGTTCTTGAGCCTTAGAGATGAAAAAAGAAGGTTCTTCTGGTTACAAATATGTAAATCATCAATGGAAGACGTAGGTGAAGTCTCTTTAAGATTAAACTTTTCTAAGAGTCTTGGCACATCCTCCATCTTGTCAGATGAATTTTCAGGCTTAGCAGCAGCTTTAGAAGGACCTGTGTGCAAACTGGAAACTGGAAACAATACCCCTGCAGAATCACATGAAGATTTCTCTTCCAGACTACTGGAAAAATGAGATGGGTTTGTGACTGAGCTCCTAGTTTCCAGCACATTAGATTCTTGTGGCTTTATATCATGTTCTTTATTACCGTTACTGTTCCTTAAACATACAGAACGGACAAAAGTATTAGGGAAACTGAAAAGGGTATGTTCTGAAGTAGGGTTCGCTTTACTGTCTGGGCTCTTTTTTATGCTTTCTGGATGAGAGACAAGAGGTTCTAGAATGGATCTCTTTATTGCACTGGCAATTAGCTTCAGTGGTGATTTCGGTTGACTAGTCATACGTTCTCCTACAAAATTGTCTGGGCTCTTTGGAATATCTTTTGTGTCTACTGGCAAAGTTGGCAAAGCATCATCTGCCAGTGGAAGGGTCACAGAAAGACTGGATTGCTTGAATATGCTTTTTCTCCTATCATTATCGACATCCTTCCATTCCGACGTTTCCAGCATTCCTGGACTTTGATGTTCTAGTTTTGTTCCACTTAAGTTTGCATTGCTCAAATCAAGTAATTTGGATTGCTGCCCTGCACCAAGCTTTAATCTGTTCTTTATCTGCTTTTGTATTTCATTTAGCTGACGGTCAGGCTGTTCTTTTAGGCATCGTGGATTCTCTTCATCTTTTTCTTCTATGTCTGGAGAGGACAAATCTATATTTTCTTTCCTGAAAGTCCTTATTCTGGTGATACATTCTTCACTCTCATTCCAGTTACCTAAATTATATTCTTCATGGTTACCATTCTTATCTCTATGTTTGTATACATTAGCAGAAGTAACATTTCCAGAAAGCATCAATGGAGATCCTGTAGTATAGTTCTGAAGTGGATGATGAGGCACATATAAAGGGATTTCTTCAGGCATCTCTTTGGCTTTTGGCCTTCTTTGAAACACTGGGATGTAAGTTTTGAAAAGTCCTTTTGCAATTTCTGGTGGTTTGTTGGGAGATGTCAACTGTATTGAATGTATGAAATAGGTTATTTTAGTGATATTAAATATAGTTAATCATAATTTTTATTTATTCAGAATTATAAAATAAATTGCCAAATTATACTATCCCAAATAAAGCTAAATACATAATCGGACATGTGTGCTTGTGCGCTCTTGTGCACAAACAAAAAATCATCCAGTAAAAAGAAACATGGTCTTCTATTTTCCCTTTCCCAAGTACTACATTTTTGTAGCCTGGGATGGAAAACAAATAGCATTGTAAATTGGTACTCTAAATTAGCTTAAAGTTAACCTATACTGAGAGTGGTTGCTATCTTTACCCTTTTAAGTAGTCCTTCCTTCATTATTTTTCTTGGAAAGAATCAGTCTGAACTGCAGGACAATGAGAAAACAAATGAATGAACGAAAAAAACCCCTCTTCCTCTGTGTATTTCAGCTGCACAGTTTAAAGCAAACACTGAACACTGACACATCCTATCTGGCTTCTTTGGAAATACTGCACTGGTTTATGCGGTGTGCAGTCAAGAATGGCTGGAGCAACCCAGCAACTAATACGAAATGCAGGATGCTCGATTTACATGCTTATTAAATGGACATACAAACTGTGCCAGATTTATAGTTCTGGGTAGTGAAATTGTCAGTGCATCTGCAATTCACACATTATCATTGCAAGATTCCCACATTGTCTAGTCAATGTGTCCAAACAATAACCTAGAGGGCAGGGCCAGATTAAGACATGCTAGGCCCTAAAAAACATCAAGATTCAGAGGTCCCAGATCATAAAAAAATAGAGAGAAAAAATGTTACATTATAACAAAAAGAATAATGAAAAAATAAATGATAAACCATTTTGCTTGTATATATACATAGACAAAGACGCAGCAAAAAAACAACTAAATAAAACAGACATCTTCCAAAAAGCCTTATTTACATTATCAGTTTCAATTATGATAAATCTTCTCACTTATCTCTGACATATTTAGCAGCCCCTCATGATATGAGGCCCCAAGCCATGGCTTACTTGGCTTGTGCCTACATCTAGCACCGCTAGAGGATCCCTTTTAGGAGTGAAGAATGTCATTCTCCATGCTTAGAGGAGGAAAGATGTTCCTTTTGGTTAAGGAAGAGGACCAGAGAGCCAGGAGATGTGGGATTCTATTCCCATCTCAGTCCCATGCAAGTCTGGGCAAATCATTACCCTTTCGGTGCCTCCTTTTGTAAAATGGGAGCAATCACAATTATTCCCTGACTCACAATAGTGTGTTTTGATGGCTAAATTAACTTTTGTGAGTGCCTCAGATATTACAGTGATAAATGCCATAGAAATGCCAATAAATAAATAAAAACCCATTAAATCCTCCCTGCTCTAATAAAAATGCCAGTTAGTATCAGTTACGGCCGTAGAGGTTTATAATGTGGGGACTCTTCTGCTATGATCTGAAGTTACACAACCAAGAGCATTGATCAGCCCCCAGGTGATATCTGTATTACCCCGACTGGGTTTGAACTAGGACCACAGATGTGGAAGGCTCTAAATCTTATGACAAAGCCTTGAGGTAAAATATTTTTTAATCATTTTTAACTGAATAGTCTAGTGGTTAGGACACTAACCCCCTGGGTCTATTCCCTGCAGTACTACTGACCGCCTGCATGACCTTGGGCAAGTAGCAGATGGTAAATTTTTCATAGGTGACCAAGTAATTTAGGTGCCTAAGTCTCATTAAAGACAACAGGACTAAAGTGCCCAAGCCACTTAGGTTATGTTTACACAGCATTTTGGAATGAGTCTCCCAGCATGGATCAATCAATGCAGAGCCCAAGTTCCAACGCAAACCACCACTTCAAAGCACTGTTTTTGCAACATTAGCTCAAGCCTTGTGAGACCACGTCCATCTACCTCAGTGGGGAAGCTCACTCTAAAAATGCTGTGCAGACTCACCCCCCCCCAGGTGCTTCTGAAAATTTTATGCATTTTCCCCTCTGTGTTTCAGTTCACTATCTGTAAAATGGGGATGAAAGTACTTTCCTGCCTCGCAGAGGTGCTGTGAGAAAAAAGAAAACAGATTATGAGGTGCTCAGATAGCACAATAATGGGAGCCATAGATGTGCCTGCTTAAACAGACAAACATAACTATTGTGTTTTGTTATCTTTACTTCAATAACAAGAGTTTTCCTTCATACCTGTGACTGGCATAGATCATCTTCAAGAGCACTTTGAGGTCTGGCAGAGCTCTCCTCTGAATGAAGCCCAGTTTTCTTGCTATACAAGAGAGGCAAGTCTGCCAGACAAAGGGAAACAAGATTGCACATTTTGCTCAAACTATTTAACCTAAATAAAACCTGCAATTAGAAATCCACAGTAAGATGAAGTCCAAAGATTTGATCTAAATGGCAACATTTAAAGACCCACACTGCATGAAAATGCATGTAGGAGCAGATGCGCACACACACTCTCTATATGCTAAACATATCTACATTTTTAAAAGTTAGCCCCAGGTCTTCATTGCTCAGCTTGAAGCATCTTAAAGAAGCAGATGCTCAACATCTCTGAAAAAAAGAAACCAGCATTTTTGATATCTTAAAGCATCTCAAAAATTGACAAGGAGTCCTGTGGCGCTTTTAAAGACTAGCAAATTGACTTATCATATGAGCTTTCATAAAAGAAAATCCCACTTCCCTGCTTTCATTTTCCTCCCATTATGTAAGTGCCCCATCTTCAAAGCATCTGACGAAGTGGGATTTTCCCCCATGAAAGCCCATGCAATAAATACATTTCTTAGTCTTTAAAAGTGCCACAGGACTCCTTGTTTATTTTGCTGACCTAGACTAACACGGCTGCCTTTTTGAACTTAAAAACTGAGGTACCCAAAATCACTAGTTATTTTTGAACATCTAGGTCAGGAACTCTGTGAGGTGGTGGAAAATGCATTCCTTAAATGAAGTACATCCATCATAATGAAGGAGTATTGAGAAGTACAGTTGGAAGATAAGGATGAAAAGAACTCCACAGTCCTATTCTCAGCCAGTCAATAGTACAGCACACTGAATAGATACTCTAGAGCCAGAGAAGCTGATTGTTTAAGACTCTGTATTAACAAATATGGGTGAATGAGAGATGGTGAAAGAAACTGAATGCCAGTTATTTATGCCTGCATACAAATCAGTTACAGGATAGCAACCTCACTGTGCATTTTAATACCTGCAATGTACAAATACAGCCCATTAATCTTATTTTTGGACACACACACACACACACACACACACACACACACTACAATATAATACAATATAATACAATATAATACAATTCCAATTCAAGAAATTATATGCCAAGTTTTATCTTAGAAAGTATTTTTATAACTGAATAAAATGAAACCATAATATAAATGATTGTGCTTCCTTAAACATAGTGGCACTACTGGGTACTGCTAGAATAATGTTTAGTACAATGTTTCTGTATCAGAGATGCAAAATACACGTCAGGATAATCCATCAGTTTTCTGTTAAGGTCATTTCATCAAATGTAAGCTACTTGTGTTTACTTTCAAGGCCCTTTCCAAACCTAACTCCACCTTACATCTTCTCTCTCATTTGACTGTTGGGACATCCGCTCCCACCTCCAGTCACCCCTAATGCCAGCCTCCATTGCTCAGTTCTTAAATGTTCAAACAAGCGCCTTTTTCTTTCTTCCAGTGTACCTTCCCATTTTTATGAGCTCAAGTAAACCTCTGTAAAAATGCAGTATCCTCCTTCACAGCAAATAATAAATTATAACAATGAAGTGCTTAGGACCTTTTACTGTTCATCCAGGTGAGGCTTTGATTTGATTGTGGCCTCTGGCCACTACTTACTTACAAAGAGTAATTCCTAATTCTTCTTTTGTTTTAGTTCATTACAGCTGCATATATACACAGTTTCTGAAACACTTCTATCCAGTGCTGCTGCGGCTGCTCTTGTTTATCCTATGGAATATGACCATCACAAGACTGACATTTGGTAACCCTTCTGTGGCATCAGGCTCCCTTGATACAACTACATAAACTCATAACTGCCAACAGCAAGGAAAACAGTTACTGGTTGGTAGACATCTGGGGAGAATGTTTTGTTGGGTAGAAGAGGAGATGTAGAATGCCCACTTTCCCTCTAAGACTGATAGGCCACCGAAAGAAGCTACCATTATGCTACTGTTTCTCGCTCAGCCTCTAGTCGAATACAGGGTCAGCTCTTCCCCTCCTTGACTGAAAGGATGAGCGCTGCTCCTGGAGTTGCCAATTAATCACAGCAGGGGACAGAAGCAGCAGCTGTCAGAGGGCCTTTTATTTAATGGGTAATGAGGGAAAATGTTTTTGTTCTCTGCAACATAAGAGATGTTGTTTACTGAAATATGGATCCCCAGATCACAAAAGTTGAATAGCAGAATACAGAATTAGGTTTGCAAACAGACTTGTGAATGAAGAAAATATTAATGTCTGTACAGCTCGGAGTGCATAGGGGCATTTATTAATATATGCAAGTATTACAGCTCTGTGCAATGAAGGAAAGCCAGCTATTTCAACGTGGTTTACTCATACTGTAATGCTGAGTACAGGACATGGACTTAGACTCTAAGGCCCTGATCCCAGATAGTTACACCCCATGGAAAAACTACTCCCACCTGGACTCCCATTGACTTCCGTAGGAGTGTGGATGGATATAGCCATGTGAAGATAGACTGCATGTGAAATCGTTATTCAGTGTAAAATGGCATAGCTACATCTACTTCAGTGGAGATACACTGGTGTACCCCAGCTGGAGATCTGGTCCTAAATCTGCAGCTTCAGGTATTCAAACAAGTATCGTTTAATCCCTCTCTACATATATGCAGAACCTTCAGGTGGTAAAAATGAAATCTGCTGATTAGGACATTACTAATTAAAAATGTGGAAATCCACACCACAGAAAAACAGAAATTTTAAGATTTAAGAAGGGTAATTCCCTGCACTGTATCCTTGAGGCCATCTGAAACAGGCTTTTTTGACCACATAGTTAATGCAATTTATGAGCAATGACTGGGGAACAAGCCAGAAAAGGAGACTGATATTTTTCTGAGATGAGTGACAACCTTACAAATCCTTGTAACTGAGTATTAAATGGATAATACAAGGAAAGGAAGTCACATGCCATTACTCCTAGAGAAGGACTAATGCCTTTATTTTCTGCCCAGGGTATGCTGGCAATATGGTACAGCTTGAGGTTTTGACAAATTCATAAATCACAGTGTATCCTTCCAAAGACTTTTAGCTCCCTCTAGAGACTCCTTCCAGAGGTACACAGGAGGGTTTAATAAAGCAAAAAGCAAAATTAATAGGAAAAAATTTAATTAAGTGGGTAATGTGCTTATCAAGAACAAGCTGATAATGAGCTGGAATTAAGAGATGCCCCCCAGCCTGTCTTTTTTTTTTTTAACCTGAATTCAGCGTTTTCCTTTTATGTGATTTTTTTTAAGCTAAGGTCAACTGAGGCCAGTTTTTGTTTTAAGTCTTTAGTAAGCTATGGGTACAGACCATGAATAAATCTAAATACTGCTTTGTGGATGTTTTCAAAGATAATCTCAAGTCTTAAGGTAGCATGGATTTTGTGGGAAGTATTAGTAAGAGAGTAAGTCTTGGACAACTTACTTCTACATCTCTTACCAATGGTTTTGCATATTTCATAAGTACATGAAATATAAATGGAAAAATCTGGCAATGAAATTATGATTTCAGTGATAGATAGATAGATAGATAAAGCAATGAGCTTAAATTACAGCAAGGGAAGTTTAGGTTGGATATTAGGAAAGAATTCCTACCCTCAGGGCAATTAACCACTGGAATAAGTTGCTTAGGCAGGTTGTGAAATCTCCATTATTAGAAGTTTTCAAGAGCAGGTCAGAGACTGGACTCGATGACCTCTCATGGTCCAATTTCTATAATTTTTTCCTATATATATAAATACATGGCAACCACAGCTCTCATGCTGCCAGATTTCCTTGTGTTCCAAACCTATGCAGTTGGACAAGACTTCTTTGTCAACATAGAAGCTTTTCCTGCCTCAACTACCTCTGTTACAAGCTTGTGAATACCTCACGGTAACAGAACTTGGTATTCCTGGTTAGTTTAGGTAGCTAGGGGATTGGTCAGGCATGGCCAAACTGCGGCTCAGGAGCCACATGTGGCTCTTGAATGAAAAATTGTGGCTCCTGGAAGAACATTGGCAAATCCATTTAGGAAAGTAGCCCCAGCCTAGGAGTTTAGATGGGGGGGGGGCAGGATGGTGGAGAGTAGAGCGGCATGGTCGGGATTTTAAAAAACTCACCACTGGCCTGCAGTTTTCTACATTGAGCAGCAGGTAAGTTTTTACTGTCTAGGCCTAGTTTTCATGGTAACCTTAAGTAATTATTAGAATTTGACATTAGTAGGATCAATATTTGTATTCTTTTTGTGATAAAATTGAAGCATGCAACAAATTTTAAACTTAGTAATTTTGGAGTAGGTAAAAGTATGTGGCTATATACCTCAGTGCGGCTCTCGAAGGTTTAACAATCAACTTGTGTGGCTCTTGAGTTCTGTCAGTTTGGCCACCCCTAGGATTGGTCCAGATGGAAGGCTGGACTTGGATGTTAATTGCAAGGTCCACTGAAAATCTGATTTTGCCTTGTAGAATTTCTGCCAGGAGGGACTGAGGATTTATCTGTCATGAATCTCTCTTTGGAGGACTGAAATATATTTCAATATCCTGTTCAGTAGGATTATCCTATCACAACCATGAAATAGCCTAACAGTTTACTTTCCTGGGATTTGCTAGTTATCCCATGAGGGAAGAACTGGATTCCTCTACACCTGGCAGATTATAAATAGGGATCAGCTGTTCCCATTTGTTCACTTTCCAGTTAACTTTCCATTGACAAGCTAATTGCTATTTATCATGCAGATTACGTCAGCACTAATATATGGAGATATCTGGAGCTATCTAACCGGAACTACCGTCTGAGGCTGGGGTACATAGGAGAGGACAGACATCTTCTGCCATTTGGCTGATGGAAATATGAGGTAAGACTCATATGATTATTTTTACAAAAGCTTTTTACTAATTTTCAAAAGCATATTTGTAAACCCTAGCCAAGATTATGGTTTGTCAGTGAGGTGTGATACTGCCTGGATACCGACTCCAAAGGGGGAAAAGTGATTGTACTAGTTTCATGAATTCTCTGAAGGAAACAGTCATTCGAGTACTAATGAAAGGGGAAGCACTCACCTCCACATCTCAGAAGGGCTCAGCTACAAGCAGACAAACACTAAAACCATGTTCTTTCCCATGGCTTTCAAACTTACACAGAAGTTGGTCTTATCAACAGAAGTGGGTTCAATAAAAGGCATTACCTCACCAACTTCGTCTCTTTAAAAACCAGGTCTAACAGATTTCATGCCAGGGACATGACTGTCCTTTATTAGTGTTGGAAGCTGACTCTCAGTCATTACTAAAGTTCAATCATGATGCCTCTCAAAGAGACCAAAGCTCCAGTACCAATATTATTGATCTGGGCAGGTAACCGAGCCAAAAATCACACACCACAGCCTTGTAGGAGAAAAAGGGAAGCTCACTAACTGAAAGGAGATTACCAATTGGAGAAAATGAATCATTTGGCTCAGAACTGGAACCTAGAATTACTTTACTATTAATTCTGTTGCCACCATCGTTGCTTGTCATAAGCCAGGCCTGACTGAACTTCCATTAAAGTCAATGGAAAGAGTGCCACTGACATTAATAGAGCTGGATCAGATTCCCTTAAAGAAATTATTTTGGGGGCAGATCAGGTAGTGCCCATCTCCCTTGTTCCTCTGCTTGCATGATATTCCTTCCACTGGATACATTAACTAGTTCTCAAAAGAATAAGTTGCCAAACAGGCAATGTATCCTATTTAACTGAGAATACTACACCTGTCTGCATTGAAACATTTTCCTCAGGAGGTCTCAAAACTATAAAAATTACTGTGAGGAGCCTAAACAAGAACACAGAAATATGTAGGTAAGCTTGGAGACACTGCCATCTGGTTGAGCACACCAATATATTTGAAGTCTAGAGCAAATTTGTAACCCCAAGTGTAAGGGAAAGATCTTCTGGTTTTGAAGAATTGCCAGTTATTATAAACATTTAGCTTGTAACACTTTCCAACAAATCACTTTACTCATTAATAGAATGGAGAACATATTTGCAAAGTGCTTGCACTAATACTCATTGGCTATGTCTACACGCAAGGTTTTATTTTGAAATAAGTCGTTCCTATGTGTGGACCTGCTATTTCGCTTCAGGAGAGGGGCACCCTGGGAGGTGTGGCAACATGGCCCCTTGTGGGCCATGTTGCCACCAACCAGGGCGGAGGTGGGAGAGAGGGCTTGCCAGCAGCCTGGGGGTGCCCAGAGGGCAAGCGGCTTGGGGACCCGTGGCACCCCCAGACTCCCCCACCCAGGGTGGAAGCCCCACGGCGGGGATCCCGGGGCAGCCTACTTTTCCCCCTGCCAGGGCTGGGAGAAGCCCCACAGTAGGGGTGCCAGGGTGCCTGGCTTTTCCCCGCTCCGGGGGCCAGCGGAAGCCCTGCAGTGGGGATCCCGGGGTGCCCCACTTTTCCCCCCACCGGGGCCATGGGAAGCCCCACAGTGGGGGTGCCGGGGCGCCCAGCTCTCCCCGCCACCAAAAAGCTGGGCGACCCAGCACCCTCACCGCAGGGCTTGCCCTGGCCCCGGCGGGGGGAAATGCACCCTGGGAGTAAGGTCAAAACATATTATTTCGGAACCTCATTTATTCCGAAACAATATGTCCAAATGGCCTTATTTCAAAATAACCGTTTCGAAATAACAGCCATTTTGATAACAAATGAGGTTTAAGGTGCTCTGAAAGAACACCTCTTATTTCGAAATGACAGGTTCCATCATTTCGAAATAAGAAAATGTCATCTGGACATAATCTTTTTTATTTCAAAATAACCTGTGTTATTTCGAAATAAAAAAGACGTGTAGCCATACCCATTATGATTTCCTTTGTATTAAAGAGAGTTAAAAAGTCAAGCTACAAAATTTCACAGATATCTGCCATAGAATACACATGACAAACAAGCAAAAGCAAGAGATGACATTGGCTATGTCTTAAGCTTTTAAGCTGACTTTACAGGGCCCCCTTTCCCACCCCTAGGTGTGCTTGGGCTCTGGCCTGATCCAGCCAGGTGGCCCGATCTGGCTCCAGCCCTGTGATGACGAGCTGGAGCTGGACTGGCTCCCAGCCCCTCACCATGGGGGCAGGGGCTGGCAGCCAGTCCATGAGGACTGGCGGGGGCTAGTAGCCCACTGGGAGCCCATCTGGCTCCCAGAGGCTTCCGCTGCCAAGCCAGCAGCTGTGAGTCTGGTCAATTTCACGGGCTAGGAGTCTGTGAAACTGACCAGGCTCAGAGCTGCTTGGGCCCCTGCGGCAAGCCTCTGGGAGCCAGATGGGCTCCCAGTGGGCTCCTAGCCACCGCAGCCTACAGAAAGGGTCTGAGATCCCCATTTGGCTCCTAGCCCCTCTCTGCTGTTGGCTGGGGCTGGCTTGCAAGTGGCCAGAAGTCTGGGGAACCAGAATCTCCCCTGGCTGCTTGTTAATCTCCCTTGTTAAATTGACTTCCAGCCCTCCTCCCCCCAGTGTAGACATAGCCATTATCAGAAAGATGGGGCATAAAATAATACAGAATCTCAGCCATCCTTTAAAATCTGTTATAACAGAACCCCTTACTTGTTTCACTCAAGAGTAAGTTTGAGTGAAATTCTCTCCATTGCATAGATTCAGAACAATGGGCACATGCACCATATAAGCTCTCAAAACACTGCTCATGTGAGATTTAAGGATAGCATAGACTAGGGATTTCAAACACGTGGCCCATGGGCCACATGCAGCCTCTAAAGCTATTGCCTGGGGCACGGAATGACACTATTGTTACGAATATTTGCAATATTGTTATATGAAAAGGTTTCAGTGGTGCAGCCCTCTGGCTAATGTAGTAGTCCTCATATGGCCCTGTACTAGTCCTCATGTGGCCCTCGTGATAATTTGAGTTTGAGACCCCTGGCACAGACCTTGCACTGGCACTTTGCACAGGGATTAGGAGAGCGAGTTAATTGGGAGCTAAAGGCTCTCGGGGCTTCCAAGTGATGCTTCGCTTCCAGAAGAACTAGGTTCTAACATCTGATTTCTATCATTCATTATTTGTTGCTGGTTCACTTGCCATGAAACAATGTGCAACAAGCAAATATATTTATGCCTGTCCATGCTGTTGATCCCAAACAGAATCATCCTGCTTCATCTCCTTCCTCTGATTGTCTGCCTTATGGCCACCTCTGGGGTACAGCCAAAACTTACTCTAACCATGACCCTGTCTATGCTGAAATGCTTATACAAAACCCTCTTCCATGGTTTTACTAATCCTCAGATCAGAGTGCTGCAGCCAGGATATGGAAACATTCCACCACAGCTCTCCATCTCTAGTGCTTCCCTGTCCATTTCCCAATGGTCTGCTCATGCCACACTTCCAAATCCCAGCCATCTACAGGTCGACTTGTCATAGCCTGTCTCAGTTGGAGGTGATGGTTTCATCATCTGTGCAACTCTGCCTCACAAACTGCTTCTGAGCCAGAAGCCTTAAAACCTTTCTCCCTTTCCATTTTATCTATGTAAATTATGGGAGACTGGGGAGACTGAACAAAAACGCAGCCTTAAATCATAATTATGTGACTTCAGAGAGGATTGAACCACCATTGTGCTCTCTTTACCCAAGCATTTAAGACTATACATAGTATTGCCAAGGGTGCCCAGAATCTAGCACTATCCAAGTTCAATGACTGATCTCTTGAGTAGTGGCATTACGAAAGAATGAGTCATAATACAGACTAGATATCATGACAAAGTACATTGTTCAGTAAACTAATCCACAACCCAGGAAACACACAAGATGGCAATCTGTTTTCAGGAACAACTGATAAAAAGAAATATTTTCTGGGCTTTTAAAATCTCAGTTCCTCTTTCATTACTAGAAAAGGCTCAAAGACATACAACTTTTATGGCAAGGACTGGGTTAAAGATAACTAAATAAGCTTTCCAGGAAGAGGAATATAGCCCAAAGGCCTCTGTGCAAATAGAAAATTCAATTGAATCTAAGGCTTTACTTACTAGACTGAATTTTTCTTCTCCAGTTCTGGTATTTATTCAATGTAGAGGAATGGAAACTGTTGGCTCTTTGTAGTGCTACAGAGAAATAGGAAAGAGACTTTGTTAACAGGCTAAGCAAACAGAAAGAGTTTGATTATAAAACTAGTTTAGACATGGTAAAAGTGTCATAATGCCAGTGCAGAAAGTTGTAATTGTTTTATTCTGAAAGAAGCAGACACAGAGTGCACTGTGCACATCCCGCCCCCATTCTCTCTGGGCCCTGCTGCTTCTGCCTTCAAATTACCTTCATCCTGAT
The DNA here is from genome assembly GCA_007922195.1 of Podocnemis expansa. Classification (NCBI taxonomy): domain Eukaryota; kingdom Metazoa; phylum Chordata; order Testudines; family Podocnemididae; genus Podocnemis; species Podocnemis expansa. Next base: position 126,021,734 of record ML681963.1, read on the forward strand.
TATGCACCTTCCTCCACTTTTTGCTTTGCTGAAGTATAATCCCAAACAGGCACAAAACTAGGTGAAAATTGAACTGAAGAGCGGTTGTCTTGACAGTTGTCTTAGCCCTTTGTTTTTCCCTCCTATGAGGACTGATTTATTCCTACTGGCTCACATACTGTACTGGCTTCTAACACTGTATCACTGACCAACTAACTAGTTCTCTCACTGTTATAAGGTAATGGGACTTGCAACATGATGTTTTTTGCCCTGTAAAATCATTAAGCCTTGTGGTTAACCTGTTGCTCTGAGCAGCTGCTATGCAAGCATCTATATTTTTTAAAAATGCATCCTTCTGCAAGCAGAGGGCAGCATTCACCAACAAGTGCTAAAAGCAAAGCTCACCCTCAAACCTGCCTTTTATTTGCATTCTCCTTCATTTGTAATAGTTAACTTTTACCAAATTGTTACATCACAGAAGCCCATTGTTTATGTCTCGTGCAGTCACTGTTTCTCTTGCTCATAAGCTTGTATATTAATTATCAAAGGAAAAAACAGAGCCCAAACAGTGGCTTATTTTTTAAAAGAATATAATCTCCACGTGTATTTGCATAAGGATACAACAAATGCAGTGGACTTAATTTTGATACTTTATCCAGAAAGAATGTTGGCTCCACCTCTCAGCTAAACAAAGAGAAAGAGAGCAGGAACACACAGTCGCATGCATACTGGGGAGAAAAGAGACAAAAGGAAAGAGAAAAGGGGGTGGCAGGAGACAGAAGGGCAAAGATGTAGGTGGGTGGGGGTTGACCAAATGTAGAACCTTGCATGTGAGGCTGAGGAGGTACCAGACAAGAGACAGGAGAACAACGGAGGGCCTAGAGGGAAAAGGAGTTGTCTTTGGATGCTGTAGTTTGGATAGAATGGAGTGGGGAAATGGACCGCCCTCATTATCACTTGTGGACATGTTGTGGTGGATGTGCCTTGCGATTCATTGTTGCATTGAACAATGAACTCTTTGTTAAGACAGCAATTTAACAACATGCAAGGTTCTTTGCCTTTTATATTTGGATTAAGCAAGCTTTCTAAAAACAAAAAAACACTCCACGTGTTATTTCTTGGTGAGTTCACTGCCACTTTGTCACATGCTGCCAGAATCTACCTCACCATGAAGGAACAGTGGGCTGAGTTAATGCTGCATGTTAGCCCTCTTAGCAATTTTGCATTATAGGCAGCACAAATGGGGACAAATTGGAGGGGGAGGAGGGATTTAAAGAACCCAGTCATTTAAAACTTGTACAGTGCTTTTATTTTAAAGTAAACTCTTAAGAATCTGGTTGCTACACCTGGAACCTTTGATAGAAAGATGTTCTTTGGGGCTGAAGAAGGGAGAAATCAGATAAGAGCAGGGCCAGCCCATGAGTTTTTGGTGCCCTAGGTGAACTATGACTTTGGCACTCCCCACCCCATGTTGTAAGAGATAACATTTTCTTCTTATTATTTTTTAATAGAGAAAAACAATTCACTTCTGTCTAATCTGGTGCTTCTTAAAGCTTGGCGCCCTAGGTAACGGTCTTGTTCATCTATATGGTTGGGTTGGCCCTAGATAAGAAGTTAAGAGTTCCAAGGAAAACAGCAAGAACTTCCTGACATTTTAGCATTCTCTCTCATTTCTGTTTCACTCTCTGATCCATTTCCTCTGATACCATCTTTCTTTCCTACCTCCATTAATCTTAAAGCAAGGGTCAGCAACCCCTGGCATGCCTCCCAAAAATAGCACCTGGGCTGAGTGCTGCGTGGCCTGGGGTGACGAGAGCCCTGTGCCACAGCTCCAGGCCCCTACTGGCCACACTTTCCTGCTGGGGAGTGCAGCCACGAGCAGCAAAGAAGCTGGGACATGCAGGGCTCCTGGCCGATGCTGGCCTCACCCCCTACTTGTCAGGGCTAGAGGGGGGCGGGGTGGCCCCCCTGGAGCTGCCACTGCTGGCGGGAGTCAGCCCCAGCTGGGAATGGGAGGCCACTTGCCAGTGGGTGCTGGTGCTGGACCTGGGTGATAACCAGAGGCTGCCTGCCAGTGGGGGGAAGCTGGACCCTCCCTGGCTGGGAACTGGAGACTGCCCACCGGTGGAGGTAGAGATGGAGGTGGGGGCGGGAGCCAGCCCTGGCCCTGGCCAGGAACTAGAGGATGCCTGCCAGCAGCGGTGGGGGCGAGAGCCAGTCCCAGCCCTGGCCAAGAACCAGAGGTCGCCCGCCGGCAAATGCTGGTGCTGGCCCCGCCCCCAGCACACCCTGAAGGTGCGGTGGGCAGAGCTGGTACAGGGGCCGACAAAGGATGCCAATCGTTCTTAAAGTTTGTCATATTTTCTTATTCCTTGTGAGAGTTTATCTACCTATTAACATTTTCTCTATTTAAAAAAATATTGTTTTTTGGTCTACCCCTGCAGTTTCACTCATCCAGTCACAGATGCTGAACTTCCTTGCCATGCCAAGTTATTGGCCACTGGCAGCATTGTCGGATCTGCATATGAAAATACCTGCTGAATCATCTTCTTGCTCCATCTCTTCAAAATCCCACACTTAGGTAGTAGCCAAGGCTTCTATGGCATTAATTGCAGCTGAGATAAGATGGGTGGGGTAATATTGTCTATTGAAATAACTTCTGTTGACAGAGAGACAAACTGGGGAGCCACACAGAGCTATTCTTCAGTTCAGTTAGCACATAGTGTAAGAAACCATTCAAGGTATGTGACTTGTTAAACTCTCTGCAGTCATAGCACAAAAACAGTGGGCTAGTGACTTACAGGCTGTCATAATAAAACATTATAAATCCAGCAAAAGATAGCTGCCCCTTTGGAACTTGGCATTATAAATCCAGTTTTTCTGTTCAATTCAGGATTTTTAATGTCAAATTCATTCTGCTGAAACTTCCAGACTCGTCTTTTGGAAAGTTTTCAATGAGGATTGATAGGTCAGATATAAAGTAGTGGCCTTGTGAAAAGGGTTCCCATAAAGGATAAGTGTGTTTCTGTCTTTTATCATTTTCCTGTGTGAAGTAATTCAAGAGTGCAGTGGTGGTATAGTGTCACCCACATTAACTGTTACTGAGACATTCATTGCTGGGTGAGGTACACTGCATGTTGTGATAGACCTGTGAGATCCATGGCTCTTGAAAGATGTGTTGTGTGAGAGTTCATCATTGCTGCAATGGGGATATGGCTGCTGGTTTTGCATGTTCTCTTCTGGGATAATCTGGAGCTGCTTTGAGCTGGTGCGTCACAGTATGTGTGGGGCTCACTTCTGACAATATAGTTGGGGATGTTGGGTGGTTACACTTATTTCAGATTTGTTGCTGCTGGCTTTTTTGTGTTAAGAATGGGAGAATGGAGTTTGAAGTTCTTGGAAGAGGATTGCTGCCTTGCTTTTAAAGAGTTTGCTAGAGGCTGCATCAGTTCTTTCATAGAATCATAGGGTTGGAAGGGACCTCATAGGTCATTGCTGGTAGATGGAAATGATATAGCAATGCAGATTCATCTACCTCTGTTCTTGTTCTGCCACAAGTCCTTGTAGCCTGCCCTCCAGGTTCTAATTTTAATCCTTCCAGGTTGCAAACATATATCATAACTCTGCTCAAGCCCCCTTCTTCTGTCATGGCCCACAGAGGATTCTTCAAGAACTCAGAATGTGATGATTGAACCACAGAATGTGATGGAGCATTTACTAATGGAGATGGCCCTTCAGAACCTTCCTTTTTTTTTTTTTTTTAAAATTAAAACCGAAAAACAAAAACAGTTCCAGTCCTGCATTTCTCCTTTCCACTCTTGAGAGGACATTCTATACAGAGCCATACTGTCCTGAGGTCTTTTATGCACTATCACTTATATTGGTATATTGATCTCACTCTGAGGTGAGAATAAGCCACACTTCTGAATAACGTAAGCTACACTTACATAAGCACCTGTGTGGCGAGTACTATGTCAGTGGGAGAGCTTTTCTCAACATAGCTGCCACTCCTTGCTGGTTTTGTTATGACAATGACAGAGCTCTCTCCCATTGGCATAGAGCATAGCCTCACCAGATACAGTAAAACAGCACAGCTCCATCAGTACAGCTCTGATACTACAATGCTCCTCATACAAAGTAGCCCTAAGTGTCATATCAGCTCCACCCTGGTTACCGCCTCCCCCCTTTTATTTTTTAATGGAGAACAAACCCTAACCAACCACAGTTCTAGAAAAAAATTAAACTGAGCATGCTCAGTGCTTCCCAGGAGGGCTCTGACTCAGCCTTGCTGAGGCAAGGCAATATAGCCTTATTATTTGGGCCTTTATGAGAGTGTCCCAACACTGTGAAACAAAGGAAGTATTCATCTCACCAGTATGAGTAAAGCATAGGCTAGAGCTACTTTGGGTACCCTGATACCAAGGCATTGCGATCTGATTCAGTGAAGTCCTCTAGGATAGATAATATCTCTTTTATTGTGCAAACTCTCACCACACTATCTGGAAACAAGGAGCTGAATTAAGATTGTTGCAGAGTGTGATGCCCTGACCTGAACAGTTCCTTGATCACGTGTATCCATTTTAACACGGCTGGATCAGAGTGGTTTAGTTATTTGATTGAAACAATGTGGCAAGTGGGGAGAGAGGATTCAGTTAGGGTACTTAGAGGCATAGAACCTTCACAAGAAGTCTTCCAGAGAACTGAGACAAGTATTTGTACTTATAAATTTACTTCATCACTGAGAATACCAACAAGATCCTGTCTGCTTTGACAACACCCTCATAAACAGCAACTAGGCTACATAGCTGGAGCATGACTGGTTTCAGTTAGTTTATTTACAGTGCATTCACTTACCATCAGCAGCTTTGGATTTTTCATGGCCTTCTTCCTTCACAGAACTTTTGGTGTGCAATGAATGCTCTCTTATGGGGTCTGCATAGGAAAAGGGCTCAGGCAATGAGATCTGTCCTTCACTGGTTTCTGAATTGCTTGAGTCACCATAAATATCAGATTCCAGCTCTGAACTGAAAAATAAAAGAAGAGAAAGTCAAACATTCTAGAAAGTAGGTGCTATGTATTTAATTAAAAGTATCAGTGGTAATGCAATAAACCCTCATAGCAAAGTATGTGATACAATGTGACTTTTTACAGCTGGCTTCCAGCACCACATTTTTATTGTTGGCCATGGCATTGATTTGCAAGTTTTTTTCCTTGGGACCCAGTTGAAAAAAAAAAAAAAAAAAAATCATTTGTGCCTGAGACTCAACAATTACAATTACTGCTGCTACCAAAAGATCAGAATGTATTGCTCAAAGATGTAATTCAGGGGTCAGCAACCTTTGCTAGCCCCCATACCACCCCTGCCCACCATAACCTCAGTGGGTGCCAGGGGTGGGACCAAAAGGGGGCAGAGCCAGGCCTCCAGTTCAGTGGCATGTTTGCTGCTCAGGCTCAGGCCCAGTGCCTTTTTTGGCACACATGACTGGGGTTGCTGACCTCTGAATTACGTCTTTGAGCAATACATTCTGGTCTTTTGGTAGCAGCAGCAGGAGGTGCTGCAACCCAGTATCTGAGGGTCTGAAACCTAGTTCTGGACCCCAGCCCTAAGACTGAAAACCACTGGGCTATGGCAGTGTCAGCAAATTACAGTCCCATGTGCCTAAAACTGCAACTGTCCCCCTTGGTATTATAAGTCTGATGATGATCATGCTACCCCTTACAGTTATATTCATAATATAATAAGAACTCATGCTTCAGTGCGAAGAGTCACAGCCTCCTGAATTATGGTGGGTCTCCCTTGTCCTGAGCAAGTTAAGTGCGTCTTCCCACAAGTCTGCTGTTATACGAAGAAGGGGATATACCGGTACTCGACTGTCAAATTCCCATCCCACTTGCAATAAGATACCATAATTTTAATATAATTTCTGGCTTATTCCTCTGTTTAAGAATTTTTGAAGTAAAATAAAATCACAAAGTAAAAAATAATTAATAGATGTAAAGGTACAGCACAATGCGATTAGATATTAGGACAGAGTTTCACATTTGGGTTGAGCATGAATACACCCAGATTCGGGGGTTCGACCTGCCATTTTCAGAATACTGATAGCTAGTTCCATTTGTATGCAGTTCAGAAAATGGTTTAGCTTAAGTGTGGAGATGAAGCAGAGTAGAAAGGCAGGTTTTCCCCATGTCTGCCTGCTATAAGAAATGAATGAAACCACAGTTATGCCATTAACAAGCTTTCCCACCTGTGGCTAAACCATGGTCACCACCAAATTCCTTACAGCTGACCTGGGCTGTGCCAGGAGACCCTCTCCTGCTTTTTATGACATGAACCTCTGCCATGCAGTAGTGTGGCACATCCAGCCAGAGTCAGGCCTGTCCAAGAAATTTATTCCAACTCCCAGATAGCCACAGAGCAGTCAGCTAACAGCCACTGGCTGACATGAGTCTGGTGCATTGTTTATGTGTTAGAGGTAGACATGGAGCTTAGGGTCCTATGAGGCTGGGCCCTTCCTGAGGAGTTGATGGTCGCAGCATTAATACAGCGGAAAGAAAACAAGAAGGTGAATTTGAAGCAAGAGCTTTTGGACGAGCAGAAGGTTACAGCCTGACTCACCAAACTCAACAGGACTCTAAAATCTACTCCAGCTTAACCAGGAAACTGAGGATTTTTGAAGGACAGCTGTTCCCAAGAATTGCATACCTTCCGATCATCTAGTTTAGGCTGGGTCAATCCTGATTCTTTTGCCCTCTGTCTTAGGCTATGTCTATACTTACAGTGGCAAAATTGCTGCTGTCGGCCCAGCATTCCAGGAGCGCTTAGCAGTGAGTCTGAACTCACTGCTGAGCTCCCAGAAGTCGGTGCCAGAAGTTCTGACTCCTAGGAGATGTAGGGGAAAGCCAACCGCCACCAATTGGCGGTCAGCTTTCCCCAGCATGTCCTGGTGGCTTAGGAAGTCGCCGGCATTTACGCAAGGCATTTTACGTGCCTTGCGTAAATGCTGGTCAACTGCCGCCAAGAAAAGCCTTAAGTGTAGACTAGACCTTAGATCGCTCTACCTATCTGCTACCTCAGGGTTCAGGCAGCTAGGACAGAGGAACGTATGCATTGACATTGCTCCTTCACTGCATCAGTGACAAGATGACAATGTACTTACTGCCATTCCTCCTCACACCACATCAGTGATGGACTGGGACTAAAAATAGGCCCTGGAATAAGCACACCAGCCTGGGCACTGCTGGGGCCCTGTGGTGGGAGAGGGGAAGGGGGCAGGAATGAGGCTGGGGTGGAGAAGTGGCTGCCATACTGTGGCCAGGGTGCTGCAAGCTGGACACTGGAGAGAGTGGGCACCACATTGTGGCCAGGAAGCCATTACGCCCACTTGGTGGGAGAGAAATGTGAGGAAAAAGCAGGCCTGGATGGGGGGAGAGGTTACCACGCTCAGCCAGGCCCAGATGGAAGGCCTGATGAAAGGCTCCTGCAGCGAGCTGTATTTGTCTCTTTTCAGGAAGACCAGCACCAACCCACTAGCCCTTGAGTGCACCATCTACACTGACATTTGCCAGAACAGCCAGATGGCCATAGGGGTCTGCTTTTATCATTGCCTTGTGGCTACTCCTCTCCTGGTGCATCTTGCTTTTCCCGCACACAGCCTAGATAGGGAGAAAGAAGGAGAAAGGGAGAAGGCAGCAGATCCTTTTGTGGGGGAAGTGGCTAGGAAGAAGTTCCCAGCATAGCAAGGCATTAACACAGGAGAGGCTGGGAGACAAAAAGGAGCAGCAGATGGAGGCTTGCTTGGGTCCTGTAAAGCAGCTTTTCCAGAACAGCCTGAAAATCAATCAATCAATCAATCAAATCATAGGGCTGGAAGGGACCTCATGAGATCATTGAGTCCAACCCCCTGGGAATTGAACCCAGGACCAAAATGATCAGATGTGAGACCTTAACAGTTAAGAATCAGGATCATATCTTACTCACCCTTCCTCCACACACAGCCCAACTCACTTTGCTGGTGATGTGACTTTATGAGCCAACATTGAGTAAGGGCACCAGAATCTACTTTTAGAGAACTAGCGTAAAAAATAAATCATAAAAGTCACTGAAATGCAGATGTGATCTTTCAGCTGCCTGGAATTCTTCCTTGCAAACTGTTTTTACAAATGCTGACAATTTACAGAGGCATGCGGCTAAAGTGGGTGATCCACCCATTCTGACCCAGGAACAGGCTAAGAAGTTCTGAAATCAATACTTGCACTACAGGTGGTTGAGAAATAATTCAAAGCTTCTATAGAGGAAAAAAATAAATTAATTTTTTTTTTCTTTTCAAGCACCCTTCCCAATTTTTCAGTCAGCTCAAAGAATTCACTTAGTCTTGCATGGCTATGAGCATTCAAACTATTAGCCCTCTAGACGCTTCATTAGAATTGCAAGTAACTACTTGCTCCTTCCCACCTTCAGGAGACTTAATATCATTGTCTTTTATAAAATTTATGGGAATGTGGCAGGGTGGACTTCATCCTACATATTTTCTAGTCCACAAACAGCTCAGAAATCTTCTTCTGATAAAAGACATTGGGTAATGTATTTACAGTGTTCCTTTCCCATACCTTTATAGACCCTGCAGTCTCAGATCAACAATACCACAGACCCCTCAGCTCCAGAACCAAAGAAGGGAAAGATCTCTTGTGGTTCTCACTCTACCAGCCAGCTCCTCCTTTTGTCAGGTTTAAGCGTCCAACCCTGAAAAGATCTGCACTCTCCTCACTATGAGTAGTCATCCTGAAAAATTCTCCACATCTGTTTACAGGACTGGGACGTACCTAGCTTGACTGTTTGTATGGTCTTTTGGAAAAGCAGTTGATTTTGGTATATTGCCCTTTACACACAGCCCCACCACACCGAAGAAGTAGTAAGCACAGGCAGCTTTAATCCCTCTTTTGGAATTCACTTCTCAGAAGAGTCAAATGCCCAGTAGAACTGATACAAAGCCTTCTTGTCCCTTGCCACTAGCTAATGCTTTGTAGGGCTATATAGTTGGAATACTGCAGCTTCTGCATTCTTTCTTCTCCACCCCCGCCCTTCTTTCCAGTTTAATGCTCAACTAGAAAAAAAAACACAACTTCTGCAAACTTTTTCATCCATTGAATGATGAGGAATAATGATCACTAGAACCCCGGTACCTCTGACAATGGGAAGCTAAAATGAGTGGAAC
>ML681963.1:126030937-126045882 GCA_007922195.1 Podocnemis expansa
CTAGAACCCCGGTACCTCTGACAATGGGAAGCTAAAATGAGTGGAACCCTAAGTTTCATCAGAGGAGTTACAACACTGCTTCTCTCCCCTCCCCATGGGTAATGAATGACACATAATGGTGGGTTACTTACCAGTAACCATCCTTCTTCAAGATGGGCTGCTTGGATTCATTCAGTATTAGGTGTCTACATGCCACAGCGCACAATTGGCCGGAAACTTTTTAGCCTTAGCCTGTCAGGACAGGGCTGGTGGCCAACACCCCCTGGCTACCCTGTGGCTATATATATGGCCGCAGCCCTGCTCCTCCTCAGTCCCTATTAGTCACCAACTCCAAATGTTGGGGATGGTGGGAGAGCTCTGAATGAATCCAAGCAGTCCATCTCGAAGAAGGACCATTACTGGTAGGTAACCCACCATTCTTCTTTGAGTGCTGCTCGGACACATTCAGTATTAGTAGACTGCTAGCCATGCTGCAGAAGGTGGGCAGAGTTAGAACCTTATCCACTGTCAGCACGGCTAGCACAGCACCCAAAACTGGGTGAAGAAGCAGTGGGCCTCCAGGCAAAACACCTACGGACATGTCACCACATGCCAGATCTTCGAGAGAAGACGTGCATGAGAGTGCCGAGAGGTCATTTGCCACTCTGCCAGGAGACTAGAACTCCAACAGGGGCGGTCCCCTCTCCGTTACCAGGAGACTTTGCTATATCATGTAAGACAGGCTTAGAAGCTGTGCTTAACAGCTTCTGAAGGGGGGCAACAAATCTGCATGGGTCCTGTATTACCATGAACACAAAGAGCACAATTAGGTATTTTCATACTGGGTGCAGGGTATAGTGGGTAATGGTGTTTGGGGTTTATCTAATCACAAATCTGACAGTATCTGTAATTCTACTGAAGGGAAACATAAAATACTGTCTTTTTGTGAATTGCTACTCTGTCTGTTTCAAATCTGTCTGGGTTAGTTAAAGGGTAAAAACTACCCTTAGTTAAGAAGGGGCTTGTAGGAAAGGCAACTGCATGTTTCAGCCTGAAAGGAGTTGAAAAAAGACAGGGTTGGGGGTTTGAGGCTATTTTGGCCCATCCGCCTATTGCTTCCCCTGTCTAATGATGGCAGTGAATAAGCTTCTTCTGAGGCCTTTGTCATTTAGATAGGGGTAGCTATTTGCAGCTACTTAAGAGCTAGAATCACTGGGAGAGAAGCAAACTATCTGAACTAAATCACTAGAGAGAAAATCCTCTCTGAGCTGAGATCACTGAAGAAGAGCCAGCAGATGGTGAGAGCAGCCAGCAGCGAGCTGGGCAGTGTAAGTGACCAGTGGGCGGAGACAGTGGGTGGAGCTGGTGGATGGTGAGAACGGACAGTAGGTAGCGCTGGCAGACAGCTGGCATGAAAGACACTCCCTACAAACCCTAGGGTTGGTTGGGAGCCTAGTTAGCACTGATTCTCCAGATCAGTGCTGGTTTTGCCATTAAGTCTTGTATGTTTTGTTATGTGGTGTGGGTTGTTGGGAACTTTGCTCTGTACTGATTAGCTAGATCAGTGCTGATTTCTGTTAATTTGGCCTTTTACACTCTTTTATTACTATTAAAAGTTCTGTTTACTCCACTCAGTCTTGTGCTTGCAAGTGGCTTCCCCTTTGGGGTGCCCAGGAAACAGTGCAGGATTCCCAGAAATCTGGATGGGGGCTCGAGCTGTTTGGTGGTGCTACATTATTGGGAAACCCCTAGGTATAGAACCCGGCCCTTGTTCTGCCAGCCTGCCCTGGCAGAAGAGTTACAATCATAATTGCAAAAGAACATCCTTGTCACCAGCAAGATCGTCTAGTGTAAGAGGGTTGCCCTTACCTAGTGGAATTGACTCCTGAGAAAGGCAGTCATGATCCAGAGCAACAGGCTCCTACACCTGCAGGTGATGAGCAAGGGTGGGATAATTGCTGCCCTTGCCACCTTAACCCCAAAGGGAGATCAATCATGTTAGGTTACTAACTGAGACCGGGGGCAGGGAACACATCTCCCCTTGACCAAATGGGGTAGGCAACAGCCTTTCTCCACTGACATACCCAGAGGAGATGACATGGCCAGGATTGATAAGGGGAGCCATAAACTAAGGCGTCCCACCTCCAAATGGAAGATAATGTTGGAAGAAAAATAAAGAAGGAGTAGCTAGACACTCCTGCTCCTCCATCCATTGATGAATGAGAATGGAGGGCCTGGAGGGAGGGCCTCAGAATGAGGCCTAGACACTTGGCAAAAAGCATCAGAGATGCTCCATCAAGGAGGTTGTCACAAGGAGAGAAACAGGCATCTCAGAGGGGCCCTTCTTTAGATGTGACCCTTCAATGGGTTATACTAGGAAAAAATGGGGACTCTTTGGTACACCCATCCTAGCATCAGGAGAGAAGCCAAATGGCAGAGGGCATGAGCAATGAATGACCAGGGAGTGAAAACAGAAAAACTGGTGGGAAGGTGATGGAATTCACATGTTAGGTTGTTCCCAACCAGAGGGGCAGGGGTATGACCTGAGACAGGTGCGGTAAAAAACCATCGTGGGCTGCTGGAAGGGGCTTGCACAACCTCAAGGCTAGGTGCGCATTTCTCTCCCTTGCCCCCGTAATCTACTGTCCTGATTCACGGACTTGCATAGGTAGATGTGTGCTGAATTGAAGCAAGGGGTAGATGGCCGTCTCTGTAGCTGGGTCATGCCCCCATGCTCCAGAATCAGAGTGTTGAGGGGGCACGTGATTCTCATGAGATTCTCACTTCTCCTCTCATCCTGCATATGGAAGGACAGTCAACCTTCATATCACAGCCAGCTGACTCGTCTCTAGTTGTGGGTCATAGATGTTGGGTCCTGGCTGGGATGGGCCAACTACAAGGTATCCTGCATAGTTCCTGATGGGGAGAGAAGATGACAACTTCACCAAGATGCAAGGCAGATGGTATATAGTGCCTGCTCCATGAAGGGAGGGGTGTTATTGGTGAACCTCCCAGTGTATTGGAAGGGGTAAGGCTTGAGCAGGTCCTGGGTGGAAGAAGGGAAGAGAGAACCCGGGGAGAGGGCAGGAGAGCATAAGGTAACCCCTACTTAGGGGAAAAACAAGGGGACGCCACTGTGTCCTCTAAGGAACACAGAGGACATGAGGGGATGTTATGAAAGCATCACCCATAAGATGTCAGGCTTTCCAGCCTGCTAAGTGTTTTGCAAATTCCCTCTGGAGCCAGAGTTCTGCAGGGGAACTAACCGTGAGCTAAGGACCATGGGTCCTCAAGCGGGCTCACTCAGGTGTATGAGTACCGATGGGGGTTAAGAGTTCTATCCCCTACTATATCCTTTTATTGTGATTCTTGGGAGGAAGGAGATGCCATAGAAAGATCAAGGCAGCTCCTAGATGGCTGTCTGGGGTTTTCAGCAGAAAGCGTCCCTTGCCTGTTTGGAGGGAGGCACCAGAGCAGAGGGGGCTCCAGTAGAGGGATAAACGTGAGGTTTGCCTGTGGGTGGACAGACCAATGAGATGTGGTGAACATCCTTGGGGAGGAGGAGTGGCAGCTGAAGAGGCTCCCTGTGGTGGAGCTCGAGGATGCCTTGAGCGAAAGGCCTAATACAAATCTGAAGACCATGGCCCTGAGATTAAAAGGGGCCCACCTGGGGAGGTGAGGAGGGAAAAGGTAGAGGACAAGAGGCTACGAGCTTGCCCTCTTACCTGCCACCTAGAAGGTGGGGTGCAGCATCCCACAGTAATTTCTCCCAAGATCCTTTGCAGGCCAACACAAATAAGAAGTGCTCTCAGGATCAGCAACACAGGAGTGCACCTGTCCTTGTGTGCCTGACTGGGGAAGAGTTGGACGAGGTGCGTGTGGGGGAAGGGGCCTCTGGGTACGAGGATAGGGAGTAGGTATCCTCCCCTACATGTCCCAGAGGGCCGCAGAGCAGGTGTTGTGGTGGTGGGGGGCATCATGTGCCCCCTTCTCATACCTCTATCATCCCTGGATTTCCACCAAGGCTCCGAGGGCTCATGCGACTAGAACTGAGCGCATGTGAGGAGAGTTTTCCGGTTGCCAGGCCCTTACTTGACCTGAAGAGTAAAGTAAGGGAAGAGGGATATGCATCATAACCGGAGAGGAAGAAGAGGTCTCCTGAGGCTGATTGCGAGGAGCCATTTAAAATAAGCGATTTAGGGTGCTGCCCTGAAGTTCAAGGGTTGGGTTTGATGGAGGGAGAGGCAACCCTACTGGAGTTGATCATCTTCAATGGGAGAAAGGGGACCATCAACCCGTGGTCCAAGGGCCCCTAAAAGGTAGCCATTTTGCTTGGGGGGGACTCCCGTGATGGCCCCTAACCCCAAGAGTTCATGAGGTTGTGGTGGGCTGGGAGAACACTGAGACACGTGGGGAGTAAGCGTACCCAGGGCTCTGAGGGCTGACATAGGGTCACAGATGCCGCGGATCAGGGAGTCAGTGGCTTGGGCAAAAAGAGACTGTCCCTTGAAAAGGAAGGTCTAATATGGACTGCTGTAAGTCCTGGGATGGGTCAGAATCCCAAAGCCAGGTCACTAGGTGCATGACCACGGCTGTAGCAATACCGCGGCTGGCTGTGTCCAAGGCATCCCATGCCACTGTAAGGGCATCGCGTGAGACTAAGGCGCTTTCCTCGATGAAGGCATCCTAATCCTGCAAGTGTTCTTGTGGGAGGAAGCTGCTAAAACTCTTCATAGCATTACACAGATGTAGGGAATATCTGTTAAACAAGGTCTGATGGTCAGCAATCCTCAACCAAAAGGCTGAAGTTCAATAGGCCTTTTGACCCAGGAGGTCAAACCTCCCAGACCCCTGGAAGCCCAGCGGGGAATCAGGGTGGCTCAGGCCAGCATGTCAGTGATGTCAAGGACATGAGCATGAAGAGGGATTGTAATGGCGACCAGAGGGGACACAAACCCCAGGTTGAATAAGGGGTCTTGGTCCCCCTCGAGGGGTGTGACCCTGACCCCCAGGTAGGCGGTGACCTGGTGAAGGGGGTTGAAGTGTCATAGGATCCTTCTCTGTAAGACCCTGGCCCTTCTCTGTAAGACCCTGGCCCTGGGTTCTTGACTCTAGCTGGGAGAAGGGACAACCCTGGTACTGGGCTGCCCTGTCCCGGGGCTGCGGTACCAAGCTGGAACTCCCTTTCCAAGGCCTCAGTGTGAGGTAACCAGCTTCAAATGTGCTACTGGGAAGAACACAGTGCTGGGAACCCTTCAGTAAGAGGCCGGGCTCGAGGCATGCACTCTTGGACCTCTTTGCGGTGCCGAGGCAAGGTGTCGGCGCTGTAGGGGTTGGAGCCCTTAGTGACGTGGGGCCAAGGAGCAAGCGGCTCCCCCCCCAATGCTGGTAAAGTGAAAGTAAGGACAGCTTACCATTTCCTTCAGTGGCCTGGTGGCAATTTCAGCAGCCAAAGAGCCTCCGCCACTTCAAAGGCCTCCATTGTGGATGGCACTGTGATAGGCTCCAGCCTCATCCCTGGAGGGGAGAGCCAGAACAGCACCGGCACTTTGGTGCCAAAGTTGACGCCAAGCATGCTTACCTATTGTCTGCTGGGGAGTGGCACCAAGAGGACCTTGGTGCTAACTGGCATGAGGTGCTGCCGCCAACGCATGGCACTCAGATGCTCCAGCCCTTTTCTTCGGAGATGAGGTGCTGGGGATAAGGTCACATGGCACCGAGATGGTGCCGAGCCAAATGTCAATTGCAGCCCTCTATTCACAGCCAGAGAGCGGTGGAGAGAGGGCCGTGGTGCCAATCTGGCACGTGGCACCGAGTTAGAGGCTGATCACAGCTTTTATTCATAGCCAGAGAGAGGCGCAAGAGGGCTCTGGTGCTGACCGAGCACGCGGTGCTGAGTTAGAGGCCGATCGTGGCTTTTATTCATAGCTGGAGAGTGGCGCTGAGAGGGCTCCGGTGACAACTGAGCATGCGGTGCTGAGTTCAAGGCTGATTTCAGCTTTTTATTCATAGCTGGAGAGTGACGCTGAAAGGGCTCCACTGCCAACCCAGCACGTGGCACCAGTGAATCCCCGGGTGAGTCGGGCACACCCAATGTCAGCTGCAGGGCCTGTTCTTGGGCAATGTTATACAGCCTTTGTGGAACATAATCCATCCACTGAGCACCGAGGATGTCCACAAACAGGGCTCATAAAACACAGCAGACAACCAGGCACTTGCATAAATGCAAGAAGCTGGCTGTTCTGTAACCATCACTGAGGGTGGAAAAAAAGGAACTGAGGAGAAGCAGGGCTGTGGCCATATATATAGCCACAGGGTGGCCAGGGGGCGTTGGCCGCCAGCCCTGTCCTGACAGGCTAGGGCTAAAAAGTTTCCAGCTAATCATGCACTGTGGCACGTAGACACCCAATACTGAATGTATCCAAGCAGCGCTTGAAGAAGAACTCTAGTATTGAAACAGTGGATACCAACAGCTGATGGATTCCTCTGATAACAGACTTGCATCAGACTTGACTGCAAGTAAATAAAAAAAGCCAGGAAAACTATTTGTATTTAAATCCTGTTTAAGCCTTTGCTTGTCAAGATCATTAATGGAGACTGACATACCACTGTGATTGGGCAGTATGCCATAAGAAAAGAAAATGGAAACGCCATTAGTTTTGATTGATATATTTTTGTTTTAAAGGACAATCTCTCCCACTGCAGTATTTATTTTCCTTGGCAGGCAAGACTATAAATACCATAGTACTATGAGATTTGTCCTCTGATCTTCACCCATTAGGTGGTCATTATTCATAAGTATCTCTAAAACTAGTATTAAGAAGCAATGGCCTTTGTGGCACAAGTAATATTTTAATCTAGTTTGTCATTTGCACCTTCCCACTGAGCACCCCCAGGTCAGAATGACCTGTTAAATCGTGGACTGTCATTTGTCACTTGCTATTTCATTTTGTTTTCCTTTTTAGGCAAATGAAGTACCTACTTACTGAACTGCTGACACATCAGGCAAATGATTATGGCTTTCACATAATAAATTGGTAAGAGCAGAGCTGGTGCAAGCCATTTTGATGATAGATGTACCAACACCCCAGGCCTGCCGGGATTAATCTAAATACCTCTGAATCTGAAAGCGTAAGTCTCTATTGCACGAACAAAGGAACCAGATACATGAAATCAGAGGCTGTAGCAGATTCAAAAATCTGTATGTGGTCCAGACATTGGAGAGGGACAAAATAGCCACACTGTATTATTGTATGTAGTGCTATTGTAGTGATATCACACCCAGAATAATGGAGAGACAAGGTGAATGAAGTAATATTTTTTAATTGGACCAACTTCTAGTGGTGAGAGAGAGAAACTTCTGAACTTACACAGAGCCCTAGGTAAATCAATACTACATACTTCCGCTGAAAAAGAGCTCTTTGTAGGTAAGCTTGAAAGCTTGTCTCTCTCACCAACAGAAGCTGGTTCAATAAAAAAAACAAAAGAAAAAAACCAAAAACCTCATCCCCTTGTCTCTCTGACAGTAGTATTGTGGGTTACAAACATACTGTATATATAATAAGCCTCAGTTCTACAAAATGTTCTATCAAACACGTAGGAAACTATCAATCTCTTCCTCTGCTAAGCTTTTTCTTGTTGCTGCTTTTTCGTATGTGGCAGTAAAAGAAGAGTCCTGGAATGAATTCATTACCTCTCTGTCTGAAATACACCTTAACTGATACAGCTATATATGTGACACAGTACAGAGTTATAGAAGACATTTGTAGGAAATAAGTTATTTTCTAAGACCACATTATTGAGTTTTAGCAAATCATAAAAGATAAGAAATATTTTAAAGGCTTTTTAGAATTTTAATAAAGCTCCTTATTAATAAAAAAGTATGCATTTGCAACAGATTTTTTTTAAAGTAAATAGTTTGAAAAATGCTGATCTAGTCTTGATAGTAGAAATGTGAGTGACACTTGTAGGACTCTGTCAAGAATTAAGCACAGAAATCTATGGGATTCTCTTCATTTTCTATACAAGACCTGAGTTTCCTTATAAAAAAAAATCTCAAAGATTCCATAAGGATGGAACACCCATCATATGAACAGGAAAACAAGTGAGGTAAGGAAGTTTCTTTCAGAGGTAGGAGCTCTGTTATATGATACAGTTTTGCCATGGTAATCCCACTGTTCTAATTTATTTGCTGTCACTTTTGGAAAATGAATAACTTTGAAGTTGGTTAGATCAGGAATCATCTACTCAGGCCCTTGTGTGGGATGTGAACATCTGAAAATTTCAGGCTAAGAGTCATATGTGTAGGGGAGCTTAATAGATGCAGTAGACTAAATTCATTTCTCTAGATTTTCTTGTTGCTATTTTAAATTGTTTTATGAACAGTTCAGGAAACCCAGGCACCATATTTTGTGGTTAACTTGATCCTTGGAGAAACAGGAGTGTGTGTGTGTGTGTGTAAATAGGCATTGTATATACCTGCTTCCATCACTGGTTACCATGACGCGAATGGCCAGAAGGTTGTGTTCCGTCATTTCTTCCTCTGGGATGATTCTCACAGAAGCCCACTCAGAAGAAAGGGATGAACATTTGCTCTCAAAGTCATAGTTCACAGGGACATTCTTGGGCTTCTTAGAAGAGATATATTCTTCTGCTATATTGAGATAGTAGTCTAAAAAAAAATATCAAAGGACATGAAAACATACTTCATGGTATCAGAGAATGAAAAGCAGTGGAAGAGATTCATACCCAAAATACTTCTGGTCATTTACCCATTTGCCTCTGGGAATAATTAACATTACATTGCTTAAAACACTAACACTCACTGTGGCATGGTATCAGATTAACACTGCCATATAATGACATCTTCTCATCTTCTGTTTAGCCACACAACACATACATCACAGCCTGGGTAGTAGCAGCACAAGCTTTCCCATTTAGTCTCACCAGCCTGTACCAACCCAGACCTGAAGAGAGCAAATCAAGAGATGAGGAAGCAGTTTACATCTTCACAACTGCTTGTATTCTTGCTGTCTCTGTCGGCAAGTTGGCTGGTTAATGTCAATCACTGCTCCACACTCATTTCACACAGGCCACATGCAGTCATTTTCAGACTCATTACTGATGTAAGACTCTGTGACCTCTTACCAATCCCCTGAGACATCCAATGGCTCATAATCACCCCCAAAACTGGGACCTGGGTTGGGACAGACAAGAGAGAGTGAATGGCATCTAGTAGTGGGCAGGGCTGCCAAAAGTGGTGTGGGAATGTGCAGGAGCATAAAAGATGGCTGTGCTGATGACTGGAAAGATATGCAAGAGAGGGTAAAAGAGTCAAAGTTGGGAAAGGAGCCAGATGGAGAGTGGGAGCAGCATACATTCCTACAAGAAAGGGGAGTAATGTTCTTTTTTTTTCCCTCACAACTTGTGTGGTCCCTCTAGATCAGCTTGAAGAAAAAGGTTTGGATCAAGCCAAGACCCTCCTTTTGCCTGCAACAGGCACTCCCTTCAGCTGCTAAACTGATGATGCCTGGGAATGCTGAATGGGGAAGAAGTTCTGTAGTTGTGAATCACAGGCGAGGAGCAGATAGGTAATGTGGTTTGAGGGCCCCACATACACACAAGCTATGCATTTGAGTAACTAAATATGCAGAAGTATCCAGGGAACCAAAATCCTTTTATTTTCAAGCACGCTGCATAGTTTTTGGTAAACTAGGATTGTTAGGCAGAGCGAAATAGGCCCAGCCCCTTAGGAGTTGCATCACACAGCTATAACTCACCTTGGAAAAATGTAAGCAAAGTAATCAAACCTATTATCATGAGGACTGGAGATAATAAAAAAGACAAAAGAAACACAGAACTAATGATTTTTGCTTGCCTGCCTAACACCTTCCCCCAATACTCTTCTTTGCAACATTCTACTTGCTGTCTTTGCGAGAGACAAACCCATACACTACTCTGATTCTCCTCTCACTTACACTAGCTTTAGTCCATTTAACTTAATAAAATTACTCCTGGTTTACCCCATTATAATGGAGACGCAAATCAGACCAGTGCATAGATCAAGAACTGTTCTCTCTTGTAGGAAATAAATCCAGCTTCAGGTGTATCAGCACACCTTCTCCATACACAACATGAATTCATTTTTCACACCTGAATATTACAACTAATAGTGGTAACACAAGCACTTGTACAATTTGAACATGGAAAGCAACTAGCTAACAGCACGAGTGCTACAAGGAAAGGGGTTCCACAGAAATCTTGTAACACCTTAAGTGTTTGCATATAGTACAGTTTTGAGCAGTTGTTCCATACCTATAATCAGCATAGCTTTCTCCTTACATTCCCAAACTGCCATCTTACGTATCTTTTAGACTGTATGTAGCAGGCCCTCTCAGAAAAGCTCTCCAACTGTGGCTGGGAATGTATACTGCAGTATTATACATGCATCTTCTAAACAGCATCAAAGTCTAACCTGGCCATCTGAGTATTGTTTTTACGTCCATCCTTCGCTTCCACCCTGCACTATCAGTTACACTGAACCAGGGGCTCTAATCACTAACAGGCTTTGGTATAGCTTCCATGTCCTTATTTTCCATGACCTCAAGGAGCTTCCTTGTTGTAGTATGGAACCTTCAGTAGTTCTCCGAAAATAAATAGGGATTCTCCTGGCTTGAGCATTTGTATTTTTCCTTTTTTGATAAATCCAGCTGAACACTAACAAATAACAACAAAAATCAGTCCTTAATGGCATGAGAGCTTGCTGCACAGTTGTACGCTTTTGTTCCAATCTAATTAAGAGTGATTATTCAGTCTTTTTCAGATGCTGAGCAAGAGGATATGTCATTCCATAGTAGTTTTATGGATTATCAAGGCTCCAAAGAATCTAGGAACACACCATCTAGCATTTCTTAAAAGACAAGGTCAAGAGCTTTCACAGTGAGGGGGCTCCACAGCTTTCATCACTATAATACTGCTGCTGCTTCCATTCTTAATAAGAGGTGAAAAATAATATGTCTAAATACAACTTCTGTTCACAGAATAAGATCTATTTAGCTTGTAAATATGTACTCAGTAAATCTGATTAAAGAAAAAGGCCACAAATTCAGATACTATCTTTGCTGTCATCTGGAAAACCAGCAGGACTTTTCCTGGACCCCACTCCATGCCTCCCTCTCCCTAATTCCTCCAATGAAGATGGAAGTGACTGTCTTCAGAGTCCTTCAATGCATTAACTCCATCAGCCAGATAGAGTTAATTGAGACTAATGCAAGGTATATCCTCTAGGGCCTAAGCACATAAACCACTGAGGATTTTGCAGAACTTATATTAATGACTAGTGCAGAGACCTAAATATAGACCTCCACTGCCTCCAACTTATAAAGCCATGGTAAACCAAAACAAAGTCAAAGACAGCCTCTATCTTCAGACAATGAGTGCATACAGACATAAGCGTCTAGTAACAAGAGTTCTGATTAATCTAAAAAACCCAGGAAATGTGATGCCGTCACCAATAACTGGGCATATGACCTGCATCTCTGGGAAGGGTCTTGTCTTTGTAGGGTCCTTCTTTGGACTTGGCTGTAGTCATGGTGAGAATCACACACAGGTGGTTAAAAGACAATGGAAGGGGTAGAGGTAGGAAAAGATAATAATATGTGGGGTGAAAACAAAGTATTTTGTTTCCTTCCATCTTATTGGCCTACTGTGGGCTTGCTAAAAACATGATCTATTTTACTTAGTTAAGAAAATGAATTAGCAACTAGAAGTTCTTGAGAGACAAACGAACTATGGAGACTTTCTAAACATACTAAAATAAATAAGAAAAAGAAGGGGGAAGGGTGCTCAGAAACCTGAACAAAAAGGTTAACGTTTGTTACAAAAAAACCCCAACCCCTCAAAAAATTCAACAAGACCATTGAATCTGGCTGTGACATTCTGGAATTCACTCAGACCAGTAAGGGTTTCAGCTGCTGTTTGCCTTTAACCCTGGGTATCTTGCAGCTGTGAATCTTTGGTCCAGAGCTCTGACTTCTACAGCCAACCAGAAGCTTCATCCTGATCCTTTGTGCCCAACTTAGTTATTTACCAGGCTGACATTACTACCCTTCAAGCCCTGAATACAGCCCTCCCCCACATATATCATCCTACCTTAGGGACCATTGAAGGCCCTCTCACTGCACCCTTGCAGAGAAAGTATCTGGTTCCCTGCTTTTATAGAGAGTAAATACAGCATTCCAACCTGTTAGCTTTCTGGTAGCACACACTTTACTGAACTTATGCTGCACTGATGATTTATAAAAAAAGCAAAATAAGTTTATTAACAGAAAGAGCATGGAGTAAGTGATGCTAAGCAAAAAGAGATAAAGGTAGAGGTGGTTTACAAGCACACAGAAAGGAAAGCATGCATCTAAAAGTCTAAAACAATCTACAGATATTGTTCCAAAGGGGCTGCCGTGTTAGTCTTGTTCAGTAAAACAAACAAGGAGTCCTGTAGCACTTAAAGACTAACAAATTTATTTATTGCATGAGCTTTTATGGAGAAAAATCCCACTTCTTCAAAGCACGTGATGAAGTGGGATTTTCTTCCACAAAAGCTCATGCAATAAATAAATTTGTTAATCTATAAGTACCACAGGACTCCTTGCTTCTTCTAGAGACACAGTCTTTGTTCTCCTCAGCTACCGCCTCCTCGGGGATCTACCAGAGGGGTCAAATGGCCTGGGTTCATTGGCTATGTCTACATCTAAACGCTTCATTCAGACTTGGGTAGTCCAAACTAAGCAGTGCCTGGTTAGTTTAGTTCAAACTAACTTTCAGTTCAAACTAGCTGTGCTTTTTTTAGTTCAAAATAAAAAGTTAGTTTGAACTAAAAAAAAAAGAAAAAAAATGCAACTAGTTTGAACTAACTTAGTTCAAATTAGCATAGCTACATCATGGCTAGGTTGAACTGAAGTTCAAACTAAGCTCTAAATTTAAACTAACTGCTCGAACTTACTAGTTCAACATAAGCAAAACTTAATTTGAACTAAAATTGTTTTTAGTTCAAACTAGGCAAAAGCTAGTGTGGACAGGGACCAAATTAGTCTGGATTAAGCCTCCATATTCCGGTCTAATTTGTTAGTGTAAACATAGCCCTTGCATCCTATGGTGAAGGATGAAGATGATGTCTTTCTCTGTTCTTTATATCACTAAGGGACAACTTAGTCTTACAGGGCAGGAACGTCTCTTTAGGGATCCAGTCTCCATCTCTCTGAGGTGCAGAATCTCTGCGTCTCGAGTTCTGAATAAAAATAAACCATGCTGCATTGGCTTGATGGCTTTGCTTACTGCTAATATATAGAGGTAAATCCACATTCACATATAGGCTTAACACATGCATTTTAAAGATATTAACAACCTGTGTGTTGTTAGATTTCACACGGTACCCCCACAAGGCATGTTTTGTACAAATATTATTGTAGTAGCAGGTAGGTTGTGAATACAGAGGCACCTAGGCCCGCACTGGCTCACCTGTTCTTTGCACAGGGTCTAAGGACTTTCCAAGGAGGCCTTACAACACTTCTGCACCTTATCAATCTGGAGCCAACCAGTGGAACTAGTTTGGCCCCCAGAGCAAATTACAACAGGCACTAGCTTGCTCCAACTTACTGCTGCATACTGTGGTCCCCATGAGGCTGTCCTAGGAGCTGGGGATCCATAGAGCAGCAGTTGTCAAACTTAGGGTCGGGACTCAGAACTGGGTCACAGACCTTCAGGCACTGGGTCATGGTGCCCCCTGCTGCCACCACCAAAAGACTGGAATGCATTGCTCAAAGATGGCACTGTTGGGTCGCAGGTATGAATGATTTTTTTCAACTGGGTCCTGAGGAAAAAAGTTTGAAAATCACTGCCTTAGAGGGCCGAGCTGCTATAGTTTCCCCACACTCACTCTTTTCCCAGCCAAAGTTCAATACTGCATTGGTTCTACCCCATCTGTGATTCTCATATGCCAAAGGAGAAAGATTAATCTGGCTTTCTGCCTCTTTATGGTGCTAGAGTGGTATACGACATATGGAACAAAGATCATTGTCTTCATCCAGATGTTGAACAGAAAATTAAAAATCCACTTTGAGTGAGCACCAGCCTGTGATCAGGTTAACAACTCTACATTCCCACTGGTCTGCTTTAATTTTACAGAGAGAGTAGATGAGTAAACAAAGGTTTTTTAAAACATCAGCTCTCTTACTAAAGTTCTCTGCAGGCTGGGCTATTATGTTTATGGGCTAAAACACCTTTGGCCACATCTAGCCCTGGACATTTATGTGGCTTCTAGCATCCATATATATATTAGTCAGGTGCCCCATAACAGCTGAGATTTCATGCTATTTGTTAAGTCAGAGGACATTCATCCACCTCTCAACTTTTTGTGCCTCTTTTCTGCCTTGAGAATCAACTCATCTTATTTCAAAGTTGCTCATCCATCCAAGTAACAGATCCTCCTGCATTCAGGTTATTAGTACAACAGTTGTCTTCTGATTTTACGCACTGAATAGAACCCAATACAGGTCCAGCAATGGTGACTCACAACAGAAGCTTCCCTTTAATGCAGGGGTTTCAAACTCAAATCACCATGAGGGCCGCATGAGGACTAGTAGAGGAACACATGAAGGCTAGTACGTTAGCCAGAAGGCTGCACCACTGAAACTTTTTCATACAACAATACTGCAAATATTGGTAATAATAGTGTCATTGCAGGCCACAGGAAATAGCTTTAGGGACCGCATGTGGCCCGTGGGCCACATGTTTGAAACCCCTGCTTTAATGGGATAAGCAGAACCTGGACAGGAGAAAATAGGCTAATTGTATCTGCATGGGAATGAATCTTCATGCCCCTGCACACACAGCCTGTAGTTAAATCAGAGCATTTGTTTAGCCTGAAGTAAATGTCTTTTAAAGGGACATTTCATTAAAAAAAAAAAAAACAA
>ML681963.1:126045982-126215142 GCA_007922195.1 Podocnemis expansa
AAACCAAAAAAAAAAAAAAAAAAACCAACCCAAAACCAAAACCCCCTGTATTCTGAAAAACGTGTCCTACTATTGTACCAACTACAACATGAAATTACGGCAAATGAAAGATGAGAGAGAAGCAATTTTTTCTCTCTGCTATTTTGGTGTTTTTACTTTTGATGGCCTACACTTTGTCTGGTTAGTTTTACTGTTCCATCAGTACACTCAGTCAGATCCTCCCGTTAGAGTTTTTTCTACACTGCAACAAAGACGAGAAAAATATTTTTTAAAACATGGGAAACTGTAAATGTTAAGTCACAAAAACTGATACAGGTATTCAGGGACAGATGTACTATGTGAAACAGCACTAACTCATTTTTTTTCAAACAGACTTGATTTCAAGTTGATGAATGTCCTTTAAATTGTGTGGTTTTCAGTTATTTTGGGTACCTTGTAGTATCGCTTTACAGACAACTGTGCCTTTCAAGTGCACTTGGAGTTCTCTCTCATCTAAACAATCATGTGAAAATTTATTTTGAATTCTTACTCTCTTGTCTACTCAGTCTACTTTATAATGGGCAAGCTACCATCACCAACTTTACAGATCAGGCTTGAAATTCATATTTAGATTTTCCTCACATTGATTACTATGGTTTCTTATAAGGAAGAGTTAGGAACTTTCTTAATGCCCTCAACCACAGAGTGACTTAAACATTTGTTGAACTTTATGCAGGGTGAATACTCCCACTGAAATCAAGGGGTAAATGTGAGTTTTGCAGATACAAACTGGCCAAACTCCCATTAAATTCAGAGGGACCAGTGCTTCTCCCACAAAGTAAGCACACTTTTATGGCTTTACATGATCAGGGCTTAAGGATCCCATGCAATCTGAACGTTCTTGGCTTAAACCTGGTTCAATGTCCTCACTCATGCTGAGAAGTAATTTACATAACAGCCCGGTGGTTTTAGTGACAATAGTCAGAGTAAGGCACTTGTCAGTGGGATTAAAGATGGCAGAATCAGGCCTGTTATGCACTTACCTAATCAACATTTGAATCCCTATGGAAAAGAAACTGGTATGATCCTAATACAAAGAAACCAAGGAGTCATGTGGCACTTTAAGACTAACAGATTTATTTTTTGCATGAGCTTTCGTGGGAGAAAATCCCACTTTGTCAGATGCTTTGAAGGTGGGTGAACTTCCATTCTGTAAGTTCCATTCTGTAAATTCACCCATCTTCGAAGCATCTGACAAAGTGGGATTTTCTCTCACGAAAACTCGTGCGAAAATTAAATCCGTTAATCTTAAAGTGCCATGCGAGTTCTTGGTTTTTTTGCCGGACTAGACTAACACGGCTATCCCTAATACAAAGAGCAATGATGAAATGTTGGTTGGTTCATGTAAACAGCACAGATGATGAACTTCCCCAGTTCAAACAGAAGACTGGATGTTTCACAAAACTTAGAATTCTTTGGTTAATTATTACCTACACTTTCATAGCAATGCAAACAATGATCAACTGTCAACCAGACAATGGCTGTGTTCTCCTCCAAAGTCACAGTGGAGAGTATTAAAAAGACAGGAAAACATTCTGACTGAAAGGATTGTAAATAAACTAGAAGTGATGACACCTTATGCAACAAAAGAAAATTTAAAAAGGGATGCCTGAAGTAGGCTTCCTGATCCAGCCAGTTGCTGAAGCCTATCTATAATTTTAAGAGCCATGGCGGATTGGTACCCATCTGAGGAGTACCCTCAGTCCCCATTTCTTTCAGTGGAGTTGAGGGTGCTCTGCATCTCAGTTTTTATCTATGTACTTATGGGACTTAGGTGGCTGGCTCCATTGCCATGATACCTGAAAGCCCCAATCTTTAATCATTTTATCTTCATAACACCCCTGGGAGATGGGGAAGAATGTTTATTCCCATTTTACAGTTGGGGAACTGACAAAGCAACTTGTCCAAAGTCACACATGAAATCTGGTATACAGCAGGGAAGTGGGTCTCCCAAGTGCCAGGCAAGCCTGTAACCACAGGCTCATCCTTCCTCTCTAGAACTGAGCCCTTATTTTTTAAGGTTTTTCTACTGTATACGGAGACTGACTATGACTGCTTGAATCTTAAACAATAAATGTATGTAATGACATAAGTTATTAAAATGTCCAGTCTCAGTAGGGAACAGATACATAGGCCTGCTGTACTGGTGTAAACCAGTGTCTTTCCACCAAACTCGATCGAGCAGCATCAGATTATATCAGCAGAGGACATAGCCTGTGGGAAATAGACACTGGAAATAGCCTATTGCAGTTGCTTGAAAACTTTCTTCATTTTCACCTCACACTAAATCTGAATTTCCTTGTCTCTTCTGTTTCAGCATGCTAATGATTTCTAGCTGCGAATATACATTCTCTGGGGCCACCGTTTGGACTGAAGTTCATATAAATCTGTTGCCAAAATGTTAAATAAATTTATCCTTGAGGGTATAGATATGCTGTGCAGCTGCAAGGTGTTAATCCTAATGGCAGCACTTATTACTCTGCCAGATCTGAAGTTTAATCCTGGCCGGTGAGTAGATAGCATGCTCTAAGTATCTACTGACACACTATGAGCTAGTGACAATGTCTTAATGACAATCTACTACTTTTGCCAGTGTATATTAGATGTACAACAGAAACTATTTCTTAAGATTTCTACCTCAATCAGCATCAGTAATATACAGCATTAAGATTCAAGGAGCTAATGTGTTAGGTCAAAATCTTTCCAGTCCTTGGACACTTCACCATATACCGAACAAGGAAAAAGAATACGCAAACACATGTGATATTGTTGATTGTACCTATTAAAGGGGAGATGATAATCAATTATTACTTTTTGGACTGGGCTACATTTACACAATAATCACGTTATTGGAAAATGATGAATGTCTAAGAGACCTATGAAGAAAATAGCTTTACCACAAACCAGTGTCTGACTCAACCTGATACAATTCTTGTCTATATAGCCTACAGATGCTCAGGATATGACTTATTACACTGAAGCACAAACGCAATCACATTTTTCCTAGCTCATATTTTTTCTGGTAGACAATGTGGTGTTACTGTAAGGATCACAATGAATAAAGAAATGATGCAACATGTCACTGCACCACAATAATGTGGTATTTGCAACATATGTAATTTAGTTGCACAATAATAATAATCCCCAAAAGAAAGCACAGCAAATACCACAAACGGGTCCTATTACTGTTGACGATTGCTGTCTTCAAAGGCATTGTCTCTCAGCCCACGTTGAAGACATTGGGGGGGTCACTGAAGAACCTGAGCACAGAGTTCTACAGGACAAAAGGGAGGAAGGATGGTCTCTCTGCCAAGTTAACTCAGGTGATCTGAGCATAGCTTCTGTTATAGGCTTCCTGTATGACCCTGAGCAAGTCACTTCAGGTGGGATTTTTCTAAGATGCCTATGAAATTTGAACACTATTTCACACTAATTAAGGAAAATCCTAATTTTAATTACTCTATGGCTTAGTTTCCCATCTACAAAATGAAGATGGTATTTCCCCCATCATTTATGGAGGGCAAGTTTGTTGGCAAAACACTCAAATGCTATGACGTGAGGAGTACTTAAAACAGTCTGTGCATATAAAACACAATGCCTTTATTTCCACTGTTATAAGAACACTGTGAAACACACTAAATACCAGGCTTACCCTAAATTTGGGCTATATGAAGTGCATTTTGCAATATAGTAGATGGTTGAAATGTTTATCATACAATCGTCACTGACTGGTTTCTTATCATACAGATGGCTAGAGTGGTTACAAAGGTTTAATTTACTGGAATAAATTCTACTGGTTATTCAATCCAGTTTTTTAATTTGTTTCTTCAGCATAAGTGTCTTCATTACTGTAGCATTTCTTACTGCAGTCCCAGACTGACAATATTCATCTTTTTTTACATGAAGAGTAAAAATGAAATCTTTCCTTCTATGCTTTAGTAGGTGGCAAAGATAATCCATCTTTAATTGAATTTGAAATTAGCACTATCTTCTATGACATAAATGGGATCATTCCACTCAGCTATTCAAACCTTGGATAAACAATTATTTTGTCTATAAGTAGTACTATCCACTAACTATTTCCAGATACAAAGACTGGGAGAGAAACAACTGTTTTCCCTACAATCAAAGCAATTAGCTAATTGTACAATGATGTGTGGTAAAGCAATCTTAAAAATTAAAGAAGGGCCTGATTTGTAAAGAAGGTCCAGATCTAGATTTTGGTTCAGGTCCATGTTTAATAGAAATAGCACCTTTATGTTTCAAATTTATTCTCAGCAACCACTATATTAAGTTCACCTGGTTTGTTGCTTCTCTAACAAGCAGCAGTGCTAATTCATCTCTATATCGGGGGGGGTGGGAGGGGAATTGCTCTGGGATACCTTTGCACCATCACCGCCAGCACTAATGAGTTAGCAATGTGGCTAATGATGAATGAAGCAGAGAGAATACATTCTGGCCTTCCCAAGTTACACTGGCTCTGCGATATTAAATGCTTGTTGGATTTTGTCACTAAACTGTTGAGTTAAACCATTCATTGGGAAATAGAAAAGCCCAACATGATCACTCTTCTGAGCAATAGATTCAAATATCTGAAAACAAACTAGGAGGCTTCAACAAGATTTTCCTAGGAGAAAGAACCAATAAAGGGAAAGAAATGTAGAGCAGAATCAATATACAATTCTGACCAAAATGTTGAGACCTAAGAACCCCAAGCTCCTACATCTGTATTCAGTGGCTCAGTGATCAAAAGCACCCAGCAGCTCCTATTGATGAAAGCTATTTGGTTGCAACTTCAGCAGTGGTTATACAGGTGAACACAAAAGAACATGGGCAAGACTGCACAATTAACTCATCCTGACATAATTACAAGGAGGGACACAAATGGGAGAGCGCATTTATGTACTTTCAAAAATAGATAGATTTAACTGACTTACAGTCATTTAATGATCACTTAACTCCAACATATTTTTAGACTAAATCGTGCATTGTCGGGGATGGACTTAATATTACATCTTTAAAGCACAGGAAGAATGAGGTAGGTAGGGCTCATTTCTAGATTCTTGATATTTTGGACTACCCACAGATATTTAGTCAGGACAGGTGTTTCATCTCTGGCCCATTTCTAATTCTTATTTACATGACCTATAATTAGTATACTACCTGACAGAAGAGTAACTCAATAAACCTCACCCATTTTGTCTCTCTAATATCCTGGGCCCAACGCAGATCCAAACAATTAAAAAGATTAGTCATTTGTCTCCAGCAGTCCAATTCATGTCATTTCAGTGACTTCAATGTAGTAGGAATTTTACACAGCTTTCTTTTCCTTTTCTCTTGAAGCCTTGTTTTTAGCTTGACCCTCTTAAAGCTGTTCAGTAGCTTTGCAGAAAGTACACAGACTAAAAGAAGCTTATGT
Organism: Podocnemis expansa; assembly: GCA_007922195.1. NCBI lineage: Eukaryota > Metazoa > Chordata > Testudines > Podocnemididae > Podocnemis > Podocnemis expansa. The sequence continues at coordinate 126,051,441 of ML681963.1, forward strand.
TATTAAAAACCACCACAAATTGTTTTTCTGCTTACTGAAAGAACTAAGTAATTAAGCTTCTGCTGATGACAAGTTTAAGATAGTCAAGAAATTTACCAAAGATTTCATACCCTAGAAAGGCTGGAGGCATGACCTCAAATGACTTTTTGGGATTTCTTTTGTGCATGCGTGCGAGACACCCCACATGTGGCGCCTCCAATATGTTTACAAGGCCTATCGCCTCTCTATAACAAGTACTATGCATGCCTGCAGAAGTCCTTGTTGAGACCTGAGAAAACTAAGGAAAGAGGCAGGGTAGAAGAGCACAATGAAACATCTGCCTGTCTCATCTATTTTGAGCGCAACCCCTGAAGAAGACAGAGCAATTTGTGGACATAATTAAAACATCCATTGGAGGCAGCCGCCAATTCGTACAGTTTAGAGTGTGTTCTGGATAGGTAAGTTGCTGCTGAGAAATGAGGGTGTAGCATAGGAGCAAAGAACTGAAGACCAAATATATTTGCAGATGTGGTCCTTGGCCCTCCACACATACTGCATTAAGGAAGAGTGACAGCTATGTTCAGGAACCATCTTGCATTTGTTCATAACATAATGAAACATAATGTGGCAGTATTGTGCAGAATTGCTTACAGCAGCAGCTGTTTGCTATTGTTAAGAATATAAAAATGGCCATATTGGGTCAGACTGATGGTCTAATCTAGCCCAGTCATCAGACTGTGCCAGATACTTGTTTTCTTTCGTCATTAAGTCTGCAGATTTAGGGGGAGGGGGTGTATACATGAAAAGAAAGTGGAGTCGGGACTCCTTATCTCACCTCTGATCTGCCTGCCAGGGCATCCTGAAAGCACCACATCACTTAGGTCAGTGGTTCTCAAACTTAGGGTCAGGACCCTGTACTGGGTCATAGACCCTCAGGCACTGGGTCATGGCACTCTATGCTCCTGCCACCAAAAGACTGGAATGCATTGCTCAAAGATGTAATTATTGGGTCATGGGCATAAATTATTTTTCTCAGCTGGGTCACAAGGAAAATGTTTGAAAACCACTAACTTAGGTAGCATTCCTCTGCACAGCGATGTTTTTCTTGTTCTCGCAGTAAGTTACTGCAGAGTTCCAAAGGGGTAGGCGTGTTACTCTAGTTCTGCAAAACAAGCAAGGAGTTCTGCGGTACTGTTAAAGACTAACAAATTTATTTATCACATGAGATTTCATGGGAGAAAATTCCACTTTGTCAGATGCTTTGAAGATGAGGGAACTTACGGAACGGGAACAAAATAAATGCAGAAAAGTGTAATACCGGTGCTCAAACAGAGGGGCAACACATCAAGACCTCAAAGAGAAACAGCAGAACTGGAACTGATACATAGCTTTGATTGCATGAAAGCAGGATTAAATCATGACCATGGATTCTTTTCTCATTACAACAGGTGATTTGACCACACCCTCCTCTATATGCTGTTTCCCAGTGTTTGAATCTTACAAACTGCTTTGATTTGCTGTTTCGGTATGACCTGATCCCATGACTTATATTTCCCTGCATTTATTTTGCCCCCATTCTGTAAGTTCCCCCATCTTCAAAGCATCTGACAAAGTGGGATTTTCTCCCACGAAAGCTCATGCAATAAATAAATTTGTTAGTCTTTAAGTGCCACAGGACTCCTTGCTTGTTTTACTGCACAGTGTTCCTGTCTGCAATGTGACGCAGAGGGGAGCTTACTGTCATTGGAATTTCTTAATCCAGTCTGTAGAAAAGATCAAGCTCTGATTTTAAAAGGTCAGATTTATCTGTGAGCTGTTTACTAATCCTTCATGACTAATAAAAACAAACCAAACCAAAGGGCAACATTTGAGATAAAAGGCCCACAGAAGTTTAACACATGGCATGCTTTTCTGTAACACTCAAAAAAGGCCAGCTACATTGTCGTCACCCTCCTCATCCTCCTCTCCATGAATTTTTTTCAGGCATATCACTTTTATTTTTATTTAGTTAAGGCAAAAATGCTGAGTTACAAAATGGTGACACATGTTTCATATTTGAAACAAATGACAAAGTATTGAGATACTGGACATAATTAAACAGGAATTCTGATATTCCTTGGCTTTATGCCAGGCTAATGACATGTATAATGTAGCTCCAAAGGGTATGTAGGCATGAAGATGCAACAAAGCTGTACAAACTGTAAACTTGGCACCCCAGCCAGCAGGGGTTAAAGTAAGGGGGAATGCACTGGAACACCATTCGGGGACCCCCAAATTTTAGGGACCAGAGTGCTGGGAGCCCCTAAAAACAGAATAATAGTGCAGAATGCAGTGTTCCAGCATGTTCCCCTGTACTACCAGTGTTCCCTGTAGGGTGTGCAAGGGCACAGCCCCCATCACTCATTCATACTGGCTGCGCACGGCTGGCAGCCGCAGCCCCCTGCCCAGCTGGAAGGCACAGTCTTCCGACCGACAGGGAGCTGCCCCTGGTTAGGCCTGGGAGTTTTTAAATCTCCTGCTTTGAGCATGTTCTGGGCATGCTTAGAACATGCTCAGAGCGGGAGCAACATCCTGTGGCATGGCTGCTCTAGTGGCGAGGTAAGGGGGCCCTGACTGGGGTGGGGGTCGGACTCAGGGATGGGTGGCCACTGGGGAAAGGGCTTGGGGAGTGTCAGTCTGGAGCAGCGGGGAAAGCCAGCACCAGACCAGGGTGGTTAGGGAAGGGGTTGGGGGATCGTGGCCGGGTGCTAACAGCAAGGTGGAGGGGTTAAGGAGGGGTTTGGGGTGACTCAGGGGAGCATGGGAATCCAGCAGCAGTGCCGGGGGTTAGGGAGGGGTTTGCAGTGACTCAGAGGAGTGCGGGAAGGCAGTGGAAGGCAGGGGGTGACGGAAGGGGTTGGGGTTGACAGGCACGAGCAGTGATCCATAAATCACAAAGGCTGTGTTCAGATGACAGTTTTATTTCGAAACAACACCCGTTGTTTCGAAATAAAAATTCTTATGTCCACACGACATACTGTTATTTTGAAACAATGGGTCCCGTTGTTTTGAAATAACGGCTGTTATTCCGAAACAGTAAAACCTAGCAGGAAATCGAAATAGCTGTTGTTTCGAAACAACATGTCCGAACAGCCTTATTTTGAAATAACCATTTCGAAATCACAGCCGTTTCGAAAGCAGGCTTTCCCTTAATTCAAATTAACTTATTTCGATATAACAGTTTACGTGTGAACATAGCCAAAGAGATTAAAATTCTGGTTTGGTTCATACGTATCTTAAATCCACAACATTGCCTTGAAAACCTCCTGTGAAATACAACCCATGAGGCTTCTGCTTATTTTGATTCCTATCTGCTATTCTAGACTCTATTATGGCCCCACCCCATAGTAGCTGCATACTGCCCAGACAGTAATGAATGAAGTTTCAGATCTCCCCCAGGGGATTACAGGGGAATGGGGACAAAGAGACTGAAGGGGACTGAGGAAGCATGAAGGGGGGTTGGGGGGCTGAAGGGGGGGTGGAGTAAAGACAGGGGAGTTGGGGAATTAAGAGGGCTGAAGTGGAGACTTTGGGGAAGGGAGCTTAGGGAATAGGGATGGGGGCTGAGGAGGACATGGGGAAAGAGGGGTCTGATGTGGGCACTAGTGGATGAAGGTGGGGTGATGATGTGGATTTGTGGCTGTGCTTTATTTGTGAGGAAAGAGTCGGTGTGGCTCAAAAATGCCTACCTTGGCTGGTGCCCACACATACATGGAGGAGGCCCAGACAATACGGGAAGGGGGCCTGGAGATTAGAAGGGTGCTGGGGCCCATGAAATTATACTTTAACCACTGCCAACCAGCCCATTCCCTACCTGGCTCCTCAATTCATTATACGTTTTCTGCTGAACAATGGAAAACGAAGTGGGATTTTCTCCCACAAAAGCTCATGCAATAAATAAATTTATTAGTCTTTAAGCGCCACAGGACTCCTTGTTTGTTTTACTGAACTAGACTAACACGGCTGCCCCTTTGGAATTATTTTGAACTGATGCTTGTCTAAATTTGTCCTGAAAGTCTCCACACTGAGGTTTTGGTTGACTGAAAGTAGGCATACATTCTCAGCACTGCACTCATGACAACATTTTGCTGCTCCCTAACTTACATTAGAAGGATGGACAGCAAGAGCATTGCAGTCAAGCAGAAGTACCATGACAGGGCATAGAGAGAGGCCACCTAAGGGTTTACAGACAATTATCAATTCTTTCTAAAATCTTGTAACATTAATAATAAAGTTGCTCACCCAGAATTAGGGTTACCTGATGTCAGGCAGAAGGAGGACATGTCCTCCTTTTTACCTTCATGTCTTCCATCTGGAAGGCATTTTAAAAATACATGATTTTGTCTGGCTTTTTACTTACAAGGGTTAAAGTATGCTGGAACACCCTAGAACACTCTATATTTAGGGGAAAGCATTCCAGGGCCCCCTAAAAACAGAAGAATATTACATTAATAGTACATTTTCTCCATGTGTCCTCCAATGTCCTACTTTTCATTCTTCGCTGTCCTCTTTCGCATGCTTTGGTATCTGGTAACCCTACCCAGAATCAAATAGGGAGCTAATGAAAAGTTCAAAGCAAAGATGTCACATGGTCATATAGGCAAGCCCTATTTAACAAGGGGACTGCCCTGTTCCAGGCTAACAGATGCTTCTGAGTGGTGTGCTAAGTTAAGTTAAAACAAATCGCATTACTGTCATCTGACACTGAGGTGACAAACGCTCAGGGAAGGGCCACATTTGTACCAAATAAGACTCTCAGCCTATACCTCAGTTAATGATAAAAGGCATTTCATGCTATTCTCACATAGAGACAGGGCCAGCTTGGGGTAGGGGAAGAGTGGGGTGACCACCCTGGGCACCGCTGTTACATGGGCCCCCCTACTCCAGAATCTGGCCTCTGGGCTGGCCCGGCCCTTTCCCCAGCATTGGTGAGTGTCCAGAGGCCCCTACTGGCCAACTGGCCCTGGGTCCTGCCCCCTCTAGGGATGGTCCTGCATATTAATAGTTGTGCCTCCAATCAACTATTGAAGACTGAGCACCAGCAAGATCATTGTCCATTGATAAAGGGAGCGGTTTTAACAACTTGATGCTTTTCCAGGTGCTTCCCCTTACCTACCACCATCAGTTCAGTTTTATCAAGCTTGATCTTACAACATTTACAATAGCCTCCATCCATGATCCTGTATTAGACAGAATGACTAACAATTACCCCTGTCACTTCAGTAATAAATTTAAGGGTGAGCATGTACAATGTGCCATGGGTTTATGGAGGCCAACCAGAATTTGCGAGAGATTTAGGCATTTACATGAACAAAAAAAAAAAAAAAAAAAAAAAAAAAAAAGATATTCAGAGTTAAAAATGACTAGAATTAAAACAAAATCCAAACACAAAGAGTTGTGAAAACCCTCATGCCTCAGGAAGTAAGCCATTATGTAAATCATTGGGGTTAGGAAGAAACATTCCCTGGAGGCAAATTATTCTATAATTCCTTGTTGCAGGATTTGTTGACCCTTTCTTTGAAGTAGCTGGCTGATGACCACTGTCAGATGTTGATCCTGGACTAGATGGACCACTGATTTATATCCAGTATGGCAAGCTCCGTGTTTCTCATATATATGTTAAGCTGGACATGTCACAAGATGGAAACCCTTGATGCCCCATCAACAAGGATAAAAAATGATTCACAACTATCCCCATGATACTCCCTGAAATGAACAAATGTACTCACCTTTGCATACTCCTGTTCACTTTGTCAGGACTTGCAGGCAAAGCACCACCACCTAGTATGCTCAATTGTGCTGGCAGTTGGTGACACAGTCCAGACATCTGGACTCCCCCACTCCCCCATCACCAGAAAGAGATCTGCTACCAAAGGTAACCTGCTGTCTCCAGGCTACATGCCAAGGATCAAGAAATTCAGGTGTTGCTGAAGTTGGCCAGCAGCTATTTTCTTAATAACTACCCTGAATAAGAGGAAAGGTTGAAGACCATATAAAAATTTGTGATATCGTCAATGGATCTTGTTTAATTAAAGGCCTCCCCATTCCTTTTATGAAGTCTTCATCCATCATAGACCATTTCTGATGATGTGTTAAAGCCATATGGCAGAAATGGAGACAGAGACCAATGTGTTGATAGTCAAAGGCAAAAGATAATTAACAGACCCTTTGTACATGAACACAGTAGTCCAATACTGGGAGTGTACTATTTTGCTCATTATTGGCACCATGCCTTGCATGTGCTAGATGGTGCACAGGCTAATGAAGAATCAAGGTCCCAGTCCTAGGCGTTTATTTTTATTTAGTTACTATTTTTCAAGGGAGATGGAGACAGCTGGTTCCATTAGCCCCCAAGGTTGGGCCATTAAAACCATGCCTGCTATCTAACTAGAGCAATATGTGCTGATTTGAACCTGCAGGAATTAATAGTCTACCACTGAACAACAGTGTTGGGTTATTATCAATAATCTCTGGGTCAGATCTTTGAGCCTGACCGGTCACTGACTTTTCTGCATCTGCTGATTGCCCAACGGAACACCCTGCTTGTGTTTGGCACCTCAGTCAACCAACCTGGCAACTGAACAGCCCAGTCCAGGCAAAATGATTTGCTGCCCACAGCCTGGCCATGGGAAGAGAAAAGTATCTCAGCCAAACATTTTCACAAGTGAAAGCAGCCCTGAGCATCTAACCAAGTCTCACACCATGGGTGGATATCTGGTCTTCTATCACCTGAACTGCAAGCATCAGACAGAAGCTTATTTCCCTGGGTTTTTTGGCTATTCTTTTTCTTCATTTCCTTGTGGATGTTCATGTGGTCTTGCTTTAGGTCTGAACTTCAACAGAATAAAGTTTGAAGAACAGTTACAATTAACTGACTTCTTTTGCTCTTTCCTCATCCTCACCCAACAAGAATGTTTCAGAGCATCCAAAGAACCATCAGGCAAGGGAAAAACCCTACACTCCTCACAATTTGTCTTGAGAAATGGAAGGTGAAACCACCAAAAGAACAGACCTTGGTCTGAAGACGAAAGTAAATGACTTCACCCTTTTTATGGAGCTGCTCATTCCTACCTGTAAACATGATCAGTTACTGTGACTGGCAAGACAGAGGGGATGGAACAGGGGCTCCTCCCACACTACATTCCTGCCCATTAACTCACAGTGCGTTTGGCAGACAGTAGCCCATACTCTCCTTCCCATGGCTAGAGGTTCAATGGTAAGTAGGGTCATACAGAAGAGTAGATTCTGGGGCATTAGTCCCCCTTCTTCCCTGCTAAACTGACTACAGGCTGGGACAATTTAGCTTTCTATCAGTATAGAGCCCCACCAACCTTGAAAGCCAACCTTCTTCCAAAAGGATCTTGTGACCAAGCTCTAGTGTTTGCATGCACACTCACACAAGTTCTCCTGTAGCAAGTTACTTTAACAACAACAAAAAGCATTTTAAAAACCCTTACCTATTTGGTGCACAAACACACACTTAGAAATTCAGCCACATAACATAACCACAGCATTCTGACTATGGAAAGCAACACAAGATTTAAAGCAGGCAATTTCTGAATACATCCTTGGACAAAATTAACACACTAAAGCAAAATAAGCAAAACTTAGTGCAATGCTAAAGTAAAGACAAGTAATTAAAAAGTTATTAGAAATGAAGATAGCAGATGGAGAAGATAGGTTTCTATATTTACGGGGAAAGGTTTCTCACACAGAAGTCATTAGTACACAGACTATGCTTTCATTTTAGAACAAACATTACATAAAATATATTGGAGCAATGTGTGTTAGTCTGGTATATTAACACATGTAATCACAACAGATTCAGCAAAGAGCTGCAAAGTTTTAAGTGGAGTCCTAAACGTTAGTTTAGTGCTGGTCAAACAGTGATTTTTACAATATGCTAAAAACAGTAAAACAATAAAATAAGGACATGAACCAATATGTGCAAAAAAATGTCAAATCAGCAAGTTCAATGGTACTTCACTATAGTAACATGCAAATTCCTTTGTGATTTCACATTTCAAAAGAACTCATGAGGCATTCCACCCATTTGAAATGAGTTTGGAGGCCACCACCTGAGGAGATGAGATCGACATCTTTGTTCTTACTGTTATGTTTACAGAACATGAAGAAAAGGGACCTAGAGAAATATTTACATTGTTAATTTGTATATTTGAATTAAACTTTGATGCATTATGTCTTTTGAGCTTAAACATGATCTGTCATAAAAGATTAAGTGCTTTACAAATATGCAATGCTTTAAAAATATTCATAAATATTAATAGTGAAACTTAATATACTGGTATTTCATTTTAACTGGAACGAGAGGAATGTGTGGGCAGTGAGTAGATACAGGCCAATTAGGATAACCCCATCTCTAATGCACATGGGGTGGGGGGCAATGTAGATTGGTGATTTAATTTTTAGTGAGGAGATAATGTTATTTTGCTCATATTTTTATTGCTTTCATGTACTCCAAGGTTCAGAAGGAAGAGGAAAGGTTGTTTCACACTGGCTTTTACAAATCAAAAACATCTGAATTCATGCAGGAATTACTAAGACGGTGACTATGGCAACTTCAAGGGTTTTTTTGTTCATTTGTAAAACTAAACTTATTTCTCAGATGTAAAAAATTTTAAAAAAATCAGGTCGTCTTTGGGTCTTAAAGTACTAGCATGGAATTAGCAAAGGAAGTCCACCTTTTAGAGTCACACTGAAAAGTATCAGAGGGGCAGACGTATTAGTCTATTTTAGCAAAAAGAAACAAGGAGTCCTGTGGTACTTTTAAAGATTACCATATCTATTTAATGAAGAAGCTTTCCTGGGTATAATCCCACTTCACGAGATGCATTAAATGGAAACTGCTGTATGTTGCATGCAAAGAAGGCTGAGTCACAAGGTAGATCTTTAGCTTGTTTTAGCAAATCAAACACATTGTTTTCACTCAGTGTCAACGTGGCCTTTAAAGAACAATAGGTGAGCCAGTTCCAAAGGGTTAGCCATGTTAGTTTAGTTCAGCAAAACAAGCAATGAGTCCTGTGGCACTTAAATAAATTTATTTATTGCATGTGCTTTCATAGGAGAAAAATCACACAAAAGCTTATGCGATAAATAAATGTTAGTATTTAGACGAGACAGTGTTAATGTTAAAAGAGGTCAAATTACCTGATATAATGAGCCATTCAAAGTCTCTTTTCAGATACAAGGTGATGGGGTCAAATTTGCATATGAATTCCAGCTCTGCTGTTCCAAGTTCAAGTCTGGTTTTGAAGCTATTTTGCTTAAGTACTGCAACTTTCATGTCTGTTAAAAAACATCCAGGGAGACTGAAATGTTCCCTACTGGTTTTTGAATGTTATCATTCTTGATATCTGATTTGTGTCCATTTATTCTTTTGACACCATTGCCTTGAGTCTAAAAAAAGGTTTTGAATGGCTAATTCATTATATTGTGTAATTTGTCGCCCCCCCCCCTTTTAAACATTTACACCTTTTCATCTATTGTTCCTTAAGAGCCACATGGACACTGTTTGAATCAAAACAACTTGTTTGATTTGCTAAAACAGCACTATAAAAAACTACCTTGTGTCCCTGCCTTCTCTGCATGAACCATACTGTAGTTTGCATTTCATCAAATGAAACAAGGAGTCTGATGGCACTTCTAAAAAGACTAACAAATTTATTTATTGCCTGAACTTTCATGGGAGAAAATCAGATGCTTGAATATGGGAAAAAATTGTAAACATCTGACAAAGTGGGATTTTTTTCCCACAAGAGTTCAGGTGATAAATAAATGTTAGTCTTTTAAAAAGTGCCATCAAACTCCTTGTTTGTTTTGCTGGACTAGATGAACATGGCTTCCTCTTTGGAACTTTCCATTTCATGAATCTGATGAAGTGGGATTGTGCCAACAAATGTTCATGCGTTAAATCAATTTGTTAGTCTTTTAAAATGCCACAGGACTCCTTGTTTGTTTTACTAAGAAGTACACTTTCATTACTACGTACCTAGGCAAGTAATCCTGTATTGAATTAATAACTATGAGACCAAGCCTGACTTTTGAAACACACAGCCGAGTGATTCTAAAATACATTTATAGTAATTATATTAGAAATAATCTGAACAAAATTTAAAAAAATAAATCAAAGGACCTTGAATTGACATGGCTGAGATCCTTTATCTCTCTGTAATTACAGAGCACTAATCAAGACTAGAGTACAGATATGGCTTGAGTTGCTGAAAAGAAAAAAAAAAAAGACTGAAAAATGCAAAGAATGAAATGATTAAAGGCCTTACTAGCATCAGCTCTGAACCCATTTGCCAGAGGGGCCAAGTTAAGCAGTGCTTCCAGACTGGAGCAGTGATAGATTTGCTTCCCCCTTCCTCCCTGCCCCTTTAATCAACACCACTCAATACAAATTATAGGAAAGAAAAAAAGGCATCACTGTTCAGTGTGTTGAAAATGGCATGTGCTACGGGTGGAGATTTACAAAGTGTGAGGGCCGTTGGAAATTGCTCAAGAGTAGGCAAAAAAAGGCATTCAGTCATCTCATCTATAGTGTGGTCTGGTCACACGATTAGAGCAAAGAGAACTCCCGAGGGATAAGAGTCCTGAATTACAGCTTTTAAACTCATATAGATGATAATGTTTATCCTCCTTTTCTGACAGTATTATCAGAAACAGAAGGAATTTAATCTTATAAATCCTTTATTTGCTAATAATTTTGACAGAGAAACATGGAACTAACACAACATGCACACTGATCACCCTGCTTGAATGTTACATCACCTTCCCCATCCTTGTGTTGCATGTCAGTTTATGCTGTAATCTATTTGGGGCAGAGCCTGTCTACTATACTGAAATTATTCAGCCCGAGACCCTAATGTTGGCTGGTCCCCAGGTACTATACAATAAACATGATTAATAATAATTATTGACTAATTTGTTTCTTCACACTAAAATTCACATATATAAATTGCAAAACACAGGACTTAGGAACTTAATTAATCCTAACACAAAAGAGAATTTAGACCATTTATTTATATATTATAATGCAAGGAGTCAACAAAGGATGCGTGTTGTTAAATGGATCCTACAATGGGGCCAGGGTGGAAACAGTGCAATGTTCTCAAAAGTATTTTAATACCATAGCTTCTGTCCAAAACCAGAAAAACACCAAAACAGGCAAAAACTACAGCCCTCAAACAAGATTTAGATTACCTGAAGGGTCAGTTTAATTCTTATTGGAAGTGCTTTGGTCAGTCTTACTAAAATACTGCTGAATATTCATTATTTTCATGAAAGTCACTGATCTCTGTTTTGATAAGTACATCTCTTCTTACCCAGGCAGACATGCCATTCCTGGTGCCCTTCAGGATTGCACTGTGACTTTTTAAAAATCAGAGCTGGTTGAATAAAGTCACTGAAAACAGCATTTGTTATTCATCTTAGCAGTTCTTCATTTAACATTCTTTGAGAATGTTTTTGTGGTATTCAAGTAGCTCATACAGGTTCAACAACATGACTTGCTAACACTTGCTCTAGTAACAAATTATGCGTAAGTCAATTTCACCGTTATTTTACCAGCCCAATTTTTTTTTGCTGTGAGGGGTAAAGAAAGAGGTGAAAGTTTAAAAGGACTGCAGAGATAGAAGGAGAAAAAAATAGGGTAACCAAAAAGACAACCAGCATGATTAACTGAAGGAAACCCCCCCCCCCCCCCGTCACTGTGAACTTCAGGCAAGAGTGCAATAGATTTCTGGAGCTTATAAACAGAAGCAGCAACGCACATTTTTCTGTAAAGAGCTCAAGATAACAGAAGGATAAAGCTTATCTATCCACAAGCATTACCTGCTTTCCCTAGAATGCAATGTAATCTTTGAAAAGAAAACATAGCATGCCGTGTACTATAACATGATCTTTGAAACAATATGTATTTGAAAGAAAACACGGAAGAAACAGATGAAGTTAAAAAAAAAGGAAAGAGGCTGCATTTCATCAGTGCATGCAGGTCTCTCAGTTGCTGAGCTCACCAACGCAGAGCTATTGTTCTCACACAAAGTGAATCCCACCACTATTTATCTTGACAACGTGTGGTGCAATATTAATGGTTATGGGCCCAATGCGAATCCTTATGAAATCAATGGAAAAGTTGCTGTTAAATTCAGTCAGCTCTGGATCAGACCACAAAAAAGTTTTGGTATTACAGCATCTAACATAAGCAGAACAGGTTATTCAGTTTGCATGAGCTCTTCTGTACATAATCCAAATAAGATTATTGTGTAAAATATTGTGTGCTCTCCTTTCTACAGTTAAAGGTTCTTCAGTACAAGGGTGATTATCACCTATTATAAGTTAACATGCATCCCCACCAAATATAAAATTGGGCACTGTATTAAGAAAATCCATGGAAAAGTTAAAGACTGCATACAAAGGTACCAGCAAAAAGTGTTCAGTCAAGTCAACATAATTAGTTTTATGTTTCCCCAAGTTTTCAGTTTGGATAACTGTTCAATAGTACACATTTGTGTGTAACACAGGCCTCAATAAATAATACCTTTCTGGTTGCCATGGCGACCAGTTTTTGCAGCCTGTTGCCTAGGTCCACTGCAGAAATGTAATAGATGAGCACTCTCTTGTGATCCAAAGTAAAATTACTGACATCTAACCATTAGCCAATTTTGTCTACCCCTGATATAACAGTGTCTTTTACACAACTGTAGCAAGCAAATTACTTTATGGATTTTTATCTGAACATGTTTTAATGTCTCCTGCTGGCAGAAAAGCTGTTTACAGTATGTACAACAGAACTATATCAAAAGACTTTACCACAAGCCTCGAGTCTCCCTGAACAATTTGTATTATGCCCTAACATATCACAGGCCAGCAATATTCCAAGTCCTGTTACAGCTACAGGATGAGATATTATTGGCTGAGTAAACAAAGTGAGCCAACTTCTAGTGGGAATTTGATATCAAACTCCAAAGACCGTGTCTTTGGACAATAATTATTTTTAAAGGAAGAGACGAAACAGTGAGCTTTATAAAGAGCTACATTTATTTTTGTTTACAGCAAATACCATAAATAAAGCTAAACAATTTTCACAGTGTGCAAAATACAGAATTTCTGTGTGACAATTTAAATACAGAATTAAAAAAACTATTTAATTTTAAAAAAGGTTCTTCAGTTAAGATCAAAAAGCAAAAAGAAAGCAGAAGATTTAGGAGGAGAGGGACAGAATCCTTGATGGCATTCTTTAAAGAACTGAAGACTCTGCAACAAAAGGTAAAGAAACAAAGCAATGGCAAGTGATTTGAAATGAGAGACCATTCTACCACAAACCTTATTTTGATGAAGCATGCCGAGTTTAGTAAAAAACAAAACCATTAAGTTATAAAACTCCATACTTATGTCCTAGCCTTGTGGTAAAGGAAATGATGCATCAGGGCCATGCAGCAAGCTGGAATTTTTTTTGCTTTTAGTTTTAAAAGGGGGGTTTAATTCTCATAAAGAGTTTAAGGATACCAGAGGGATCAATTATTTCAGGAATACATAGTTACAGGTCAGCAAGATAATGAATTTGCTCACCTGATCCTGTAGCCCGTCCTCATTCTACAGCAAGGCATGCATAATGACTCCTCACCCGAGGATGTTTGCAACCTCTGAAAATGTTTTGTTCACGAAGCTTCAAATTAACTTGCTAAAAATCTGTGCATGCAATTAGATCCACAGTATGGCCCGCTATCCCTGTGATTTCAATTTGAATACGCAGTAGTGGAAGCACTGTTCCCGCTAAGCTGTGCGCCTGTGCGCACGCACACAGGTCATGAAACCTGTGCACACAACTAAATAAAGTATGCACAAAAAAATTCAATAGTGCTAACATTGGTGCTCACAAAGAAATGTTTTTGCACACACAGTCTATAAGTAATTAGAGGGAACACTGAGTGGAAGGTTCCATGCTAAGGGATCCATTTGCAGGATTAGTTCTGAGGTTCTTATTTGTAGTAATCTCTGTTTCCAGATTATCACTTGATTGAAATATGCTTGGCAAATTAAAAAAACAAACAAAAAAAATCCTCAGAAGCCCTTCCTAGGAAATAAGCATCAACTCTCATGCAGCCAGAAAAATCCACTCTCCATTAATAAAACAAACCCCCCAAAGTTGCAAATGGGGCATAGTTAGAACTGTTACTAGTAAAAATAATTTGAATCAAGCATTCGAATTACACATCCCCTGTAGTTTAATAGAAAACAAATTGCCTTGAGAAAACCAAAAAACGAGTACCTCCATTTTTATTAAACTGCGTATAAATATTGGGTTTTTGCTTTTTTTTCCGCCTTGTCTAGAAATTTTTAATTGTTCTGAATATAGCTTTTGTTTTCTCAGAAATTTCAACTTCTTTCTCGCTGGATATTGAGTAATAAAAGTCCACATTTTTATAAGTACTCTTTTAGATATCTGAAAAATGCTTTATGAAATTATCAAGCATTATTTAACATTGGCTTCAGTGGAAATAGGCGTACACCCTAAACAAGATCTGGAAGACCGTCATCTGTAAGATTCTTCATGATCTGGTTCTGAGCTAGTGAAGATACAACACTTTAAATAAAGGATGGTTTTATTTAATTAGTGTTTGAAAATCAATGGACTTGCCTAACATTTAAAAATATGAGAAAGATATACATGCAGGGGAGGAAAGAAACATCCTTTATAGAAATATAAAAAGTTATCTCTTCTTGCATTGTGCACTATTCTATTGGTTAAAAACATGATCATGCTAAAGCTTTCATCCATTAATATACCAGACACACACAGATTGCTCCAAAATGGTTTAAACAAAAACCATATAATGCTGTCAAATGATATCAGGGGTTAGTAACAATATTCTGATACTGGCAAGTAGAACAAACATCTTACAGCAGAAATGTTTCAGTCAACGAGAGGATGTAGAACTGGAATGTTGAAATGAACTAAAAGCAACACAGGATGTTGGAAAAAGGGGGAAGGGAGAGAGAGAAAAAGAAAGAGGAACCTTAGTTTGGCTATAGGAGTTAATCGCAGAGTACTAGGAAAAGCAAGATAACACAAAAAAAATCAACCAAAATTAAACTGCCTTATTGATTTATGAGTGATACCCCTTTTTGTTAATTTATAAAAGGGAACAGTTGCAAACCTTACTGGTAGAATTGTAAGGCCAAGGATAAAACATACACAAGATTAATACTACTGATAGTGCAAGACTTACAGCAATACTCACCATTTTAAAATACAGTGTACATATACATATAACCTTATATTCCTCTGTAATCAAAAATATATTTGCTCTGAATTCTGTTGCATGTTTTTTAAAATTAATCTATGAACAACTTCTACTTAACTTCTTTGTTTCACTTTCTACCAATAAGGTTAATTTCCCCCAAATTCAGAGTACCTCAGAGGTTTTCAAGCTTCTTACTAGACATATTCGCCAAGACTACCATCATGCTCTGGTCTAAAATTCAGAACATCATTCTCTGACAAACATCAGCAGAAAGATCTTACAGAAACAGTATTGCTGGTCTGCGTTTTAGACAGACAGTCCAAGACTCTAAATTAAAATTAATGTTAAATAAAATCAGACAATATATTTCTTAATGTTCTTTAGGACTGCTGGAATAACAACGTAAATAAACTTGTGGGTTTTTTTTTTTTTAAAATTAAAATATTACTAATACAGCTAATGAATGCTGAAGAAGAGTGCAGTATTCCCAATACTCAAAGGTAGTACAAAAACATTTCATCTATATAGCTGCTTACTGTGTTACTATTACAATCACAATATCCTCTTGAAAGTCTAGCAAATTCTCACTGGAGAATGTCTGAGTGTTAATAGTCAGTTTTTTCCCCAAAGTGTCATGCTGTACTTGAAAACCATGCAAGTTCCTTGTACAAACCATTGCAAACATCTTCCTCATCCCCAAAATCCTAAAATATCTTCCCACTGAAAACCATACATAGTTTCATTTACTATTTCTTTTTTAAAAATAAAGATAAAATTATCTGGAGAAAAATCTATTCATATTTAACCTTCAGATTAGGTTTTTGTTTTTTTAAAAAAGACGACAACATACATTCTCTTTAATGCCAAAGAAATATGAAAACATCCATGTGGCCTTTGCACTGTACAATAAAATCAGCCCACCTAAGATCACTGGCAGGTGACACTCCCTCCCTGCCCTGGATTGCTTTGTACCAACTGCCAGCAAACATGTTTTCTGTTGCTTAAATCAATGCCTTTTTTATTGGAAAAGAAAGACTGTTATAGATGCATTTAATTTTTGGGATCTCTTCATATGTTTCTCTGTCAAATACTGGTTTTACAGATTTAAGCACTGAGGGACAGAGAGTCTATGCCCAATTGGCTAAAGGATGCTAGACAAAAGTAAGAGTCTGGGGGATTGTTCATAACTAATTGGCATCAGGTAGCATTACACATTCTAGAGAAGCTTTTGCATTAAGGTACCTCAGACAACAATCCACCACAAAATCTTTTTTCTTCAGAAATGATGCTACTTTATAATGATTTTGATTTTTTTCTCATTAGCCTCTTGCATTGAAATAATAAAGCATCTAACTGAAAATCATTGTTTAAAAGAGTTACATTATTTATAAGTATTTCTATTTTACTCAAATACAGCTTTTTAGAAATCTGAGTGCAATACATTGCAAGCTAAGGGCTCAATTCAAAGATAGCTTCAGTTCCTACAACTCCTATTGACTTCAGGTAGAACTGTGGGTACTCAACTCTGCTTTGAATCAGACCCCCACCTCAATGAGAAAAAAAATTCTTCATTTTGGGAATAAATAATAATTGCTAACTACATTATGTTGCTTAGATCTGACAATTTCAATTAATTGTCCACTCACCTAAAATTTGCTCTTCGGATTTATTTCGGCTTTAAATAAACTAGTATTACAGAAAATACCTACTATTAACAAAGGATACCATTAGTAATAAATTTAAAAAGGTATTGCTAGAAGTAGGTTCATTAAGTACAGTAAAAAAAAAATTTTTTTTTTAAACATCTCCATGAAAGTAGTAAACCTTGCACCCAGAACAAAGATGAAAGCAAGAGAAAAGGAATGTGCCATATTCAGGTTTCAAAACCCAGTCACTTATTACTACCACCTTGAAATGTCTGAAAGAACATGTTCCTTCTTGGTCTTTAAAACAAGAACTATAAAACATAAATCTAGAAACATGGTTGGTCACAGCCACAAACCCACCCCTGCTCAAATGTCAATGGAAATATCCTTCATTTAGTTCCCATGTTCTGGAAATGCATCTGGACACTGAACTTCATGATACCTTCCTTTGTACAGTACATCTTTTAAATTCAGAGTTCTGTTTGCACATAGTCTAGTGAAGTTAACTCTTTGCTCATTTAAAGCACATATTAAATTGAAATATTTATAAAACTACATTGCAAGGCTGTTGTTTTTGGAAATCTGAAAGGCACAAACTAGCAAGGCACTTGAGAAAAGTTTAGACCCTAAAGAACTTCTTCACCCATTCCAGCACGTTTTCAAGTGATAGCTCTGCTTCCCGGTACATATGAGTAAGTACCTCTAGCAATGCACACAGAAATGGCACACCAAGGCTCAAAAGTTCATACAAATAGGTATAGTTATATGCATTGTCCCGCAAATGAAGATTGGTAGCGTGCAGAAAACCATGCATCCAGATAGACAGGCGTCTTGGAATGTCAAGCAGATCCCTCGTCACCCTCAGAGGCCATCTTAGAGTTTTCCTAAAGAAGGAAGTCATGATACCTGGGGGCCTGTCCTCTGGACTGGTAACAGTAGTGGAAGTACTTTCTGTGGCCATTTCTGGGTGTTTGAGTTCCTCCTGCACCCACATTTCTGTTTCCTCCTTAAAAAGAGGGAAATAAAAACAAATTAAAGATAACTGCACAAGGACTGAAATAAAAGTGTCTTTAAAAGGATTAACAGTGACCTTTGTAATTTTCTCATCTGACCTATTGTGTAACACAGGTTATAGAACTTCCCTAATATAATTGCTAGAACATTATCCTTTAGAAAACCCACCCAATCTTGATTTAAGAATAGTTAGTCATGTTAAATTGTTTCAGTGGTTTACTCTCACTGCTGACACAATACTAGATATTCTTGTGTCTGACACCTACAGATGAATTATATCATGTAGCTCCACAAACAGGGCCAAGTTAGGGCAGGGGCCTTAGGGGTTGCTGCCTCAGGCCCCAACCTAAAGTGGGGACCCACAGTCTCCCAAAAATCCAGCCCCAGCCAGCCTGAGCTGCATGCTGCCACCACCCACCTTCAGTTTGCCCACCCAGCCCCTGGGCTGGCAAGGCCATGGACCCTGCCCCCCCCCCAGCACCACTAGGCCACAGACCCCAGCCCCTACCCCCCAGCAGCACCAACTGGGTTGCAGACCCTAGAGGCCCCTCGGTCCTGGACTCTCCCCTTTCAGTGCCAGCTGGGCTGTGGTCCCTGGACCCTTCCCCTCAGCACAGAAGGAGTCAGACCATCCCATCCCCAGGCTGGGTGCCACCTTCATGGGTGGGGGGGGGAGGCACAAGAGTGGGCAGCCTTGATCCAGATTTTTAAGTGGTTCTTACAAGCTGTGTTTTAGTTTTTATGTTTATTAACTTATTATTTGTAAAAGATATTTTGATAATTTGGTCTGCAGGTTGTTTTAGTCGATGACAATGACACACATGCAGCACTGGGATGATGGCATGGATTTGTATGAGTGAATTTAACTTTCTGTAACGACAGAGAGAGAAAGGTAAACTAAAGTTCCACTGCTGACTCAAGTCATCCTCAGCCTTACTTTATCAATTCAGCATTTTCTTTTATGGTGTTAGTTCTTAGCTACTGACTCCGAAACCATAAATACACCAAATGCAAAAGAACAGAAATTTAGCTTTACTTTGGGAAATTCTGCCCTCTGTTTTCAGGTGTTATGAGGGAACGAGAAGCAAGCTGAACCCGCAAAACTGCCTCAACATTTATCGCATTAGAAGCATAACCAATACATACTTTCTCTTGCGTCTTTAATGTAGGTCGTTTTTTCCTGTGTTTATTGCTTGTTTTACAGTGCGTAAAATGAGGTTTGCAGTAAAATTTACCTGTTAAAAAAAAAAGAGAGACATATTTAGTACAGAGGACCAAGGACTGCAAACAAACCAATGTATCTGTAAGATGACTGAAGCAGCAAGCCTAAGAATTAGAGGACAGCAAGAGGAATTAGAATTTCTGTTCTATTCCCAGCTTTGCCACTGATGCAGTAATCCAGCTCGGACAAATCATTTTCTGTGTATTGGTTCACACATCTGTGAAATGGGGTAATGCTGCCTATCATCACACAGGATGTTGAGGTTTAATTAACATCACGATGTTGCTTTGAAATCTTAGAAGTACAACCCAGTTTAATATGCTAACCAGTTAATCTCTTGAACCTGTTCCGTTGTATGTAAAAAACCAGTCACCAAAACAGGCAAACTGGAACTCAGGTCCACCCTCTTCCCCAGAGAGTGCTGAGCCATGGGGCCACAGAGTCTTCTTCCTCTGTCTCAGGCTCAGTGACTTTACAGAGCACAACAACTTTAACATGGAAGACTGAAAGAGCCATGCCCAAAAACACCTCAAAGCATGGTAATGAAGACATGAGATACCCAAGTTCAAAGCCTCTCTCTATACCAGGCAAAGGGAGACCCACGTTCAGTTCCTCCCACCTCCTGGGGGAGTTCCTTACCACACACTCAAAAGCTGTAAGTAGGCACATTACCATCTCCGCCTCCGGTGTTGGTTTGTGCGGGCTCTATCCAGTAGCCAACTACTGAATCAGGCCCTGCAAGGGAGATAGGCAGGATAATGCCTTGTGTCAGTGTGCCAGTGGGGCCTAGCCTAGCGACAGGTGCTTAGACTGAGTTGGTCATATTATATGCATGCCCAAGCATCAGGAACTCAGGTACCACGATGGAAATGTAGGGGTCTTCAGGGTTAAGGTGGAAGCTGGGTAGGGGCTCTGAGGCTCAGCGGTGCCTAAATGTTGGATTTACATGTCTAAATCAAACTGTAGGGGTCTAGTGTGCTTTGTATGCTGTGATACACTGGCACAGCTGCCAATATTCAGATCCTGTTTGGATCATTTTGGGAGGAAAAGGGCACATTCCAATACTGTAACATTTCCTTGGCTAGAAATAGGGATCAGCCATGAAGGCCAGGTATGTATCCCAACATTCTTAACATCTGGAGAATACTGGGGTAAGTTGTTTGCTAATGTTGCTGCTTTCAGCTTCCATGCTACAGCCTCTTCGGGGGGGAGGGGGGAGATGGGCCTCCCCACACTTTTCCTATTTGTTTTAAATCTGTTATCTTTCTGCCTCACTATCACACTGTATACTGAATAAGAAAATGTTTTTGTAAACTGGGGATGATCAGGAGGTTGGATTGACAGTGTGGAAAGTGAAGTTTAGTGAAGGAAACCACCCCTTTTTGTCCATGCGTCAAACTCACAATCAGAGAAGAGGGGTTGATCTCTCAGCCAAGTTTCCAGCAAATACTTTATTTCTATAAGGTTTATTACATTCTTTAGTTCTATAAGGTTTATTACTGATGGCTTCACGTGAAAGGCTTTGGACTGCAACTGCAGAGGGACTACAGATTGTGAAAGAGCAGCACAGGCAGAACTGGTCAATGAACCATGCATATCTCCTGACTGAACTACTTGCTTTCTACATTCTTCTGCTCTGTTCAAGCTTCTGTATGCATCTATTTTAAAAAAATATTCATAGATCAGTAGTTAATATATTACCTTCTTCTACATCAAAAGCATACATTGCCAGGCGAAGCGTTGTAGAACACATATTGCACTTAAAGCATTCCCTGTGAAAGAAGTGGCCCTCAGCACTCAAACGCTCCATGACGTATACCCGTTTCTTGCAGAAATAACAGATATCACTGCCACCTACAGTCTGAGGAAATTCTTTTCGCAGAGATCCCTGTTAAAGACAAGTAAAAGATTAAAATAGTGTGTTTCCAATCAACTGAAGTACAGCCATAGGCTTCATCTAGTATGTTGCTGCTTTATAAACTATCCTACCACATCTGTAGTTTTTATACTTGTCCTTAAGATGAGTAGATGCTGCCAACTTTTCTGTTGTCTCCCTTTGTACTTATTTGATGTGATACTTTCTGTTTCTATCACGCTCTCAATTTCTCACTTTGCTAAGGCATAATGGACTAATTTTCAGCTGGGCTTTCTCCCAAGACTGTGTGTGTGCATGCATGTAAAAATACAGATACACACAAGCATTTATACTTGTATGGGTACAAGGTAAAATTCCACCCCCCACCCCCAAGTCCAATTTGTCAAGCTACGTCTTACTGGTTCAAATGCAAACATCTGCATGAGTTCAAGCATCAGACTTTTTAAAGGGCTTATGCAGGTGTTTACACCTGCAAAGCACAGATGTATAGTGTGTATTTGGAGCACAGGTGCTGAAATGTACAGGCTAAAAGTGAAAATTGACTCAGCCCATAATAAGACACTCTTCTGCAGCAGATCTAGCCACACATTAAGTCCCAGTGAGGAAAACTCATCATTTTAAATGTATGAAATGTTCTACTAGTATCTGAAGCTCTGAAGTAAAATACTTAATTGTTTTGTGATGGAGTGTTTTGTTTTAATTGCTTTGCCTTAGATTACAAGTTTTTAAATTGCTTTCTCACAAGGTATATTTAAAATACATTAAGAATTGTGATTTTGAATAGGGTATTATCAACTGAAATATATTTTAAAATGTTAATAACATTCTTTAGTTCTGTAAGGTTTATTACTGATGGCACTTTGCATTTGCAAGGAACCAAACAGACCAAATTAAGTTATGCTTCAATTTGTGCACAAAGGGGCATGTGTGACAAGGCTGAAAAAGCAACATTTATGTACATTTTTATTTTACATAGCTATGGGCCCACACAGAACTGGATAACACACTAGAGGAAGCAATCTGTGTGTAGGGGAGGAGGTTGGGGCTTTGTCAAGGTAAACATGAGCAACGGCATGCAGAGTCGACTTCCTGAAATCTAGAACCCCCCCCCCGACCATCATTTGATGATACCTCAATTTTTGGTGAGAGCCACAATCAGGGCACAAAGCACTTCCATCCTGTTTCCCCTCTAGCGGGTGGGGGCGTGTGCGTGTGCGCTTGTAAGTGCAAGTATCAGTCATCATTTGCCCCTTTCCATCCCATTTTGGTGAGACAGATTACTTATGCACACTGAACTTCCAAAATATACACACAAACAAGTGTGTGTGTGTGGGGGGGGGCTCTGTTGATAGAGTATTGCCAGTGATGCATTACCTTTAGGCCTAAACAACTGCAGATTACTGCTTGCTAAGAAGTGAGCACCACCACAATACCACACCTCCCTTTGCCTTTCAATACCCGGCAATTCTGAACAGCAAAAGCACAAGTTGAAGAATCATAGAATCAAGTGGAACGGGAAGTGGAGAGAGTTGTAACTATCCAATGACTGGCTCTGAATTCGACAAGTTAGTAAATTAAAACTACTTTCTTCAAAAGGAAACAATTATTCAACATACATACGTGGAGTGTAATTGATGAAGTGGGATTTTCTCCCATGAAAGCCCATGCAAAAAATAAATTTGTTAGCCTTTAAGTGTCATAGGACTCCTTGTTTGTTTGTATAAACACGCAGTTTAATAAACTTTCTTCAGAAGTCACAACTGTCTTCACTTGTTTTACCGGTAACAACATTTAGTAGTTGCCTCCCAAGATTTTAGGATACAGAGGTAACATAATAGAAGTCATGGTCTCTGACATTTTCAGTATATACCCATGTAGGCATCTTTTTCTAACAAACAGCTAGTTCTTGAAGAAGAGTTAAAAAAAGAAATTCCAAAATGCTTATGGACCAGAACTGTCCCAATTTAAGATTCTAAAACTGGGACAACACTCATGGAAATGGTACTCTTAAAACAAAGTTATTTGGTTCTTTGTGGGCTTAGCCTTACCAGTTCTGGGGGGGAAATCTCTGACCTGGGCTTGTGGTTATTCGCATAGAGATTCCCAAGGACTTCAGCAGCATCGCCTATTCCACGTGACACTTTCCCTACAGTCATCTAACCAGCAAAGGGAGAAGATCAAGATTAGAAGCAAAAGCCTTTATTATTTCTGAGAAAAGGATTACATGAGAAAAGAATACAACTTGCTTGAAGAAACACACAAGCACAAGCAGTGATAAAAATAGGCTAGAAATGAGAAAGAAGAAAGTCTAGCACAGTGGGGTTATTGCCATGCATTATCTAAAAAGAAGAAAAGGGATTTGCTTTTTTAAAGTAAAATATTCCCTCCCCTTAATATGATGCTCATTTTCTAAATACAAATATTTCAAAGAGGGCAGGAAGAATGGAAATTACAACTTCACAGTGAAGATCCACCAATCTCAGAGCTTCTTAAAAACATTCCACAAACATTCAAAGGAGGCCTTACAAGAAAATATCTAGGTTAAGTTCACAAACTATTTATTCTTCTCCTAGGTAACAACTCTTATGAATTTTATTTTAGAAAAAACTTGAAAGACTTGTCATCAAGAACTTAACATAAATTTTAAAAAATCCTGAAATCAGTACCAAGACAGGCCCCAAAACTGATAGCTATAACTATATATTTAGCTTATATAAAAGCGATATAATAAAAATAGCTTCACAATGAACAGTATGAATTTATGGATTAAGACAGATTAACAAAAACTAAGTGAGAAAAAGTAGGTTAACAACTAGTAATGGCAGAGTATGCCTAACAGATCTGAGTTATTAAAAATATGCCTAAGAATATTGCATTTGTTATGAATGAGCTATTTCTTACACCATATATTTGAAGGACAAGGTACGTGAGGCAAAATCTCTTACTGGACCAGCTACAGAAGCTGGTCTGATCAAAGTTATTACCTTGCCTACCTTTTCATACATCCTGGGACCCACATGGCTACTGCACTACAAACAACTAGCAGATACTGGTATTTTAATTATTCCTTTCCAATCATTATTCAATGTAAAGAGGCTTGCATCAATCTGCTTAATTCACCATTTGCACCACGATGTTAGGTTATTCTTAAATTAAATTAGTAAAACAAACAAGACTGCAAGAACCATTCAGTACCATCCTTGCATCAGATGGGCTTTATTAGACATACTGGATTTCCTCAGAACAATAAGCTCAAGGGGAAAAAGGAAAAAAAACAAACAAAAAAACTTGCTTGCCTTAAAATAGTTATTGCTATAGCGATCCAGTCTCTGTTTAGCCCAACAACATTCACTTCAGCCTGAGCTGGGCAGATATTGAATGAAAGCACAGAAGATGCTGTGGTTTAAGGGGAGAACCTGCTTTTTTCTGGAGATATTAATTAACTGCTTGAACTTTGTTCCTTCTTAATTCATTAACCTGAGAACTTTCTGCAGTTTCCCCAGGGATTAAGGTAATATGTAATTTTCTGTGCTCTTAAATTCTCTTTATTTTTTAATTCAGAGAGTTTCCATTAACACCCAACTTACAATGGAGTTCTTATGGAAAAATTCAGTACTTTATATGATGACAGATGCACGGAAGAAATGAATCATAAGGAAGACATGTGACTAAGAGCATGATGGTTTATTCACAAAGTGCTTGATCCTGAAATATACAGAACACTCTGGTTCTGTTCCAGAAAAGAAGAAAATGTGCTTAACTTAAAACATGTGACCATTGACTTTGATGGGGCTACTCATGAATTTAAACTTAATGACTAGGGCTAATGATTCATCACAATAAAAGGTGTGTAAAGTGAGCCTCATCATGAAAAAAGGCAAGGCAAGTCACAAATTCAAAATTAAAACCATTGGAAGTCATGCATTGTATTATCTCAAACCCAAATATCTTGTATTTTGCAGTTAAAGTCACCTAAAAGCATTTGAGAAAGAGAGTATAAACTCAGACATTTATCCTGCTCACTGAAGACCCATTTTGCTGCAGCAGGCAGGAGGACAGAAGGAAGGTGGAAGAGAATTACTACTGCTTCCAGGTTTCAACTTTGGTAACGGCAGCAGCAGCAGGAGTTCAGAGAAGCTCTTAAACCTACTACTGAAGACAGGACATTTTTCATCCCCCTTAGAGAAGGCATGGAATCCACGCCACAACCCCAAACTGCTAGCACCAGCAATGAGTGTTTCTGCTTCCTGTTAATACCCCATGCAGCCCAGGTTTTTAATCCAACAGCTGCCAAGATTCTGGGTGAAATATAGCCAGCCATTCCCATCCCATATACTCTCTCTAATGGCAAAGGCCAAAAATGTCAAAAGATATTTGAAAGAAAGATACCAAAAAGGTGAACTGCCATGACATGCACGATACATTCAGGCTCAGAAATGACAGGTCGCTTGAGCTACTCTGGGGGGCAAAGCAGCATAAAAGGAGATTGCTTATATATTTTTTTTTAATTTGAAAACATACATCAGAGCCTCTAAAATGTCCCACATTTTATAGCCATCAATGAATGTTAATCCATAACCAAATTATACACATTTTTGGTTAGTAGATAATAAAAGTAAATGGCATGTATACTATACGGATAATGTACCTTACAGAACAAAATAGCTTGATATTTTTTTTTTTTTTTTAAGGTAAAAAGTGCTGTTAAACATGTATATTCATCACCTTGTCAGGTTCAACCAGTGCAGATATTGGTGTTCAATAAGCATTAATTCCTATATACAAGATAGCTTATAAAATTAGATCCTAACACAATAGGGATGTTACTTTTCACTAAAGGTGAACTTCCCTCTCTTTGCCTTTTATTACACATAAAAACATTTTCCACCAACCTCTATAGTTATGCAAGTGCTCAGCAAATTTTAAGCCATGCTCTACTTATTGTACTGTGGGTTCCTGAGTAAAGAGCTAAGAGCTCATTGAGACATCAGGTGAAGCGGGAAGTTTCAGCTTCGCCTTGTTAAATGGTCATGTCATAATTTAAACAACAAAGCTACATATAATGAGGTAACTATTTTAAGGAGGGGCAAACTATTATTGAAGCTAACCTACATTCCTTGCTTGGTTTCTCTTCTCCACCCATTAAAACAATCACTGCAGACTTAAATCAATCAAAACAAAAGCTAGCAAAATTGCACACCTACATCTTTTAATAGAAGCAAATATATTCACTATGAAAACAAATGCAAATTCAGTATAAAACAAAAACATGACTTCAATCCAAATTCGCTGTGACCAAGTGACGCTCGCCAGGAATAGTCCCAATTTTAAATTATATGGTAATATTACCATCTGATGGCTGTTCAATGATCTATGTAAAATTATGTTGATCATCTTGTACTCCATGAATACATGCCCACACCACAGAAATCACCAGTACAGGATTGGCACTATACAGGAACCTTGTCTGAAGTTTCAGCAGGCAGAGCAAGAACTGAACGGACTTGAAGACCGGACTAAAAAACTTATTCCAGAAAGATGGTCCCTCCAGTTTAATGATGGAACACTGGCAGGGTCATGTGGGAAGGTCTGTACTGGTACTATTCAGGCTTTACACATATGGTAGAAGAATACAAAAGGGGTCAGACTACAAATATTTGAATACTGCACCTGCCATAAACAACAGCTTCAGACAATTTTAAAAAAATAGCAAAAGTAGCAGAAAATGCCCTCAAGTTGTTGATTCCAGAGCGAGTGAAAAGAATACAAAAGATATTTTATAGCCAAGAGTGTTAGAACTCTATTTAAAGAGGAACCAATCTAGCTCTTCCTTCATAGCTGCTGACCTGACAGCTTAGTTATTTAAAAAAAAAGAAACTAGCCCATCCCATCCTTTGTCTCTTTTCTTTCCATTTCTGACATCAGTGACTAATAACACTCTGCCAGTGCGGTTTTACAGCTCAGAGCAGATTCAGTGATGATGGTGATCAAGCTAATATACATGTGACTGCAAACTCAAAATTACAAGGAAGAATGAGATTGGTTGGACAGAGAAATTGAGGTGGCACTAAAACAGATACAGTCCCTAAACACACTAGTTGAACAGCAGTTTAGACCAGGAGTCTCAAACTCAAATCACCATGAGGACTAGTACCTTAGCCCGAGGGCTGCACCACTGAAACCTTTTCATATAACAATATTGCAAACATCACTAACAATAGTGTCATTGCGGGCTGCAGGAAACAGCTTTAGGGCCACATGTGGCCCACAGGCTACATGCTCGAGACCCCTGGTTTAGGCTCTCAAATGAAGTTTTGCCCCTCAAGTCTGCCAAAAAAGGAAGATTTTAGCTTTAAATGGTCTCTGCAGAATCCCCTCATATAGGAAAACTCACTCTTGGGGCAAAGATACTACCGCAAGCTACTGTGCCACCTGTCTCTCTCTCTCAAGCTCTCCACTGCAGTGTGCG
This sequence comes from Podocnemis expansa, assembly GCA_007922195.1. NCBI lineage: Eukaryota > Metazoa > Chordata > Testudines > Podocnemididae > Podocnemis > Podocnemis expansa. The sequence goes on from ML681963.1 coordinate 126,078,952, forward strand.
CATCACGAGAGGGAGGACACATGTTGCAGGGGTAGGGAGATACCTGTCAGGGTCATGTACCACTGTACCTATCTTTGCTGATGCAGCATTTATTTATGGGTCTAAGCCAGTGTCCAAATTAAGAACAGGTCCTTTGTTGCTCTAAGTCTCAATGGATTTAGAGTCAGCACCAGGGCCCCTCAGAAACAGCTTGCAAACAGTTCTACCACAGCTCCTTCCATTTTTCTATGCTGAGCAAACCTCAGCTGTACGAGAGACCCTGGGCCCACAGTTCTGTACCAGAAAGATGATCCTTTAGTCTATGGAAGTTGACCAACTTTTAAACTGGTTAAATTGCTGTGCTGCAGCTTGTGGGCCTGTTACTGCTCATTTATTCGACCTACAAACATTTGAGCATAACTCTGCTCATTCACTTAATCCCCTTATGACTTCTAGTAAAGTCCAAGACATGCCTACCATAAGTCTTTGTATGATCATGTCCATAGTTAATGTTCTACATGACATAACTGCACATGGGCTTAAATATGTCTACAGTACTGGTGCTCGGTAGCCAGCTTTCCTAAAAACAAGTCCCATATGGTGCTCATAGGGCAACATGCAAGGTATCTAAAAAAGCTAATACAAATTCGACAGAAGTTTTTGTAAACTACAATGAGGATTGTTGAACATAATTGTTAATGGAGCATTGCCAAAGCTCTACAGCAGGTTTATCAGGTTGGTTAACTACTTCAATATTAATTCATAAGCTAAGGGATTCTGAGGAGAAGAATGGGTTCTGTAATTTTACATTTTTTTTAATATTTCCATAGCAATCCAAAATAAGATATCTAGTAGTTGTACAACACAAAGGAAGACATGAAAACTTCCCCAAAGAACGACTTCACACCTTCTTGTTAGAGTTCCTTTGTCTTCTCCCTTTACCAAGTTTCCTGCTTTTCAGCACCTGTTTATTCTTTATTTATTTTTGCATGACTGCCCTGGAATAAACAGCATCTGAATAGTAAATTAGTCTGAGAAGGAAACACCCAACCCTTATTTTTATCTGGTAATTCCAGTCAGATGACTCAAGGGAAGTAGTTAATCTGATGTATCATAGAGAGCAAAGCTAACTGGTTGCAACATTTTTATAGTACGTATGACTTTTAGGGCTTAGGTAGCATAAAGCCTAGCTAAGTGCTGTTTTTAAAAGGTCATTTTAAACTTTGGATCATCTTGGTTTGCATCAGAGATTATTGGTGAGCGTGTACACCACGCTGAACTCTTCACAGATTTAGGTCACCAGAAGTATTCAAAATTCGTTTGTACTCCTTCCCTCTGGCATAGTTTAAAAATTGTCTTTCACTCCTAATATGATGGAATAGCTACAGACTTTAATTAAAGGCATACACCTTTAAAAGAAAGGGAAACGCATGTTATGTTTCCTTAACCTCCCTCACAGAAATATCCTTGCCTCAAGCTTAGAAACATGTTTAATGTGTAAGGCTCTTCAGCCACTGGTTTGAGTAATGTGTCACCACCATTATAATGCATTACAAATCAAAATTCAACTGGTAGAAGAATCATAATGGAACAGAACACAACCAGTTCCAAATGAAAAATACTATATTAAATATTCAAAGGTATTTATAGGCTGGCATTCTTACAGAGCAAGCTAGACAGTCTCAGGAAGAGTCGCAAAGATTCTTACAATCTCCTCAAGTTGAGTAATAGTATGTCCGGAAGTGCTATAAATCAGGTTTTGTGCCCTGGCTTGTTGGCCCTGAAGCATGCTCCCATTTTGAGCTCTGCACTTTTCTAGTGCTACCATTCAGAACAGAGATCATCAGTGCAAATCCTGAATCCTTGAAATCCAGTCTTAAGATAACAAGGCCACAGGCAGCTTGTGCTGTGTATGAGCATCAGACAAGTTCAAATACATTGTTAACAGGCACCCAAAGCAGTTGGAAACAGGTACTATGGGCCAGGCATATTATTAAAATTTGTTTATATAAGCTAGAAATTTAGCAAAAAAAACCCAAGGAGTCATGCAGCACTTTAAGACTAAGATTTATTTTTCGCATGAGCTTTCATGGGAGAAAATCCCACTTCGTCAGATGCTTTGAAGATGGGTGAACATACAGAATGGAATGAAAATAAATGCAAGGGGGGTGTAAAACATAGGATCAGTTCATACAGTAACAGCAAATCAGAGTAGTTGTTAGGTTCAAACCATTGGAAGCCTGAAGTCAAATTACCTATTGTAATGGGAAAAGAACCCATAGTCTCAATTAAGTCCTGCTTTCACAGAGTTTAGCTTGCATATTAATGCAAAAAATAAATCTGTTAGTCTTAAAAGTGCCACACGACTCCTTGTTTTTTTGCTGGACTAGACTAACACGGCTATCCCTTTAGAAATTTAGACCATGCTTTGTAGACAAAGCTAGATATGTTCTCTGTACTGAAAAGTCTGCCATCTAAAATAAAACAAATATGGAACATGCAGTGCTGTTAATGGAAGTAGGGAAAGGCATGGAGAGATTTCTGATTTGGAAATCAAGGCTGGAAGTATTCTGTTGGGAGAGGGGAGCTTTTAAACAGCATTTAAAATGGGGGTGTCTCTTAGCGGAAGATTGTTTCAAGTATAGAGGGCACACTAGAAAAGGAGAAAAGATGAGAATGCCAAAGAGAAATAAAGTTAGCAGTAAGGAAAACTGATGCAGAGGATCACACAGAACACAACGGGAAATGAAACAAAATGAAAAAGTTACAAAGAACATGAGGCCAAGATTATTTATGGCTCCTCAGCTTCCACTGAGGGCACTTCTTAAATAAGTCATCTTTTTTTTTGTTTTTTTTTAAGGTACCTAAAGATAGATTTAGGTACCAAACTGCAGAGACTCAAGTTTATAATCTTGGCATTTGGTCTTTGTGGTATGGTAATATTAGCCACAATCTTAGGAAAATTATTTTATCTGAAAGTTAACTAGATAACAGAAAGGTGACATATTTAAAGAGAATAAAACAAACTGATTTACCAATTAACTGCAACTTAAAATCATTTGTTTTATTATGTTGATGTTACTTAACAGTATATGTAGGGGACAAAACAATGAGCAGTAACAGTGGTAGTATTCTTGTCAAATGTATATGGTTAAACAATTCATTGTTCTATAATATTTCTTCAGTGAGAGCTATACCTATAACATTGGTTTGGGCTCACCAACAACATAGCGAGAAAGACTTAAGCTCACTTCTGTAACCAAGTTCTACGTCTCGCAAAAAACCTAACAACAATCTGATTAACATTACTGTCTCAGTCATAACTGTCTTCCATAGAATGCATCTACTTTAAAACTGAGAATGGGGGCCTCATCAAGTAATGAGGTCAAAATACTCAGCAAGCTCTCAGTTTTCTTTTTTTGATTGTGAACCTAATACACCATTGTAAACATGGCAACATTTTTCAGTATGCAACACCTAAAGAGGATTTCATGGAACAAGCCTGCACACTTTTTCTAGTGGGGCCAGGTTTTACAACTAGGGGAAGAAGGGGAGATGCAGAAAGACGTTGGTGGTATAATGAAGAATGAGGCTGTTCCATGCTCACCCATCAGCATCACCTTCTGTCTGCAGGGTTGGGTCCAGCTCCCCATCGAGGAACTATGACCTAGCACATGGAGTCACAGTCCTATTTAGGTATCACCTAGTCTTCCTTTGTAACTGGGGGCTCTGTCAGAAAGTGTAAGGACTTGCTTTCATAATTTAAGTTAGTCAATTGATCTTCTTAGTCCTAAATAGCATGTCAAATATTTACCACCAACCAACCACTTTCTGCGGGTAACAAAAAAAAAAAAAAATATGTTGAGCATGGGCTGTGTTTCTTTGATGTACCATTATATCAGGAAGGTATAAAGTAATAAAATACATTTAGCATCCAACAACTTTAAACTATAGCCCCTCTGTTTAAATACAATCAAATATTTCTTTTGACATTAAAATAGTAGTTACAATATCTTTAAAACAAACAGCAGCTCATGGGGAGTGTTTAACAGAGAACAAAATCCCAGTAAAATTTTCTCACAGAAGTTTAAGTATCTGATTCTCATTAAGGCCTTTACATTTATGCATATTTTAAGACCCCTAACACTGTCACAGTGCTGCATTCTAGAAACAGATACTGCTTCTCAAAAAACTACATCACAGGTGACAAGAGCCCAAGCTTTTCTGTACCTCCCACTTCATGGGCATCACCTCTGATTGGGTGTACCAGCCTCTCAGATTACAAGCACTGGTCAATCCTTGCCCTTTCTGCTGAGGCTGCCAACCAAAGCTCTAACCAGAGTCAGTCGTAAGATGGGTGCAAGTTTGAAACAACCAATTGACTTAAACGACTAATTTATACCACTGAATGTCTTTACATTCAACTGTTAATTATTGATTTTGACCATCCTCCTGGGTAATTTATGACATGGGAGTTATTTAAAAGAATTTGTTTTCATAGCGAGCACAGACGTAAACTGAGGAAGGAGGGACTGAAAGATCACTTATTGTCCAAACACACAGCCAACCATTTTAGGTTTTGATAAACAATCCTTTCTTGATTCTTCCTTTAATTTGGTGGTACAAACAGGGCTGAACCATAATTTTTTGGGGGCCCAGTAAAAACTTGTAACATGTGCCCCCTCCACTGCACACACCACAATCCATCTTGCAGCCAGGGTTGGAGCCTGGGGCCTGATAAAAAGTACTGTTTACCCTTCCCCCCTCCCATGCAAGCACCCCAAGTAGAATCTACTGGATTTAGACACCTTTGGTCCCACTGCTTCTCTAACACTTCTAGGAACTTTGTGGCTTCCCTACTTATTCTCATTCCAGACCTGTTCAATATGCTTACTTAGATTCTGACTCTGAGGAGGAGGAGGAAAAAACCACCCTGTGATACAACTGGTACAACCACTGAAGGAAAAAAGAATGCATAGGTCTTTTCCAAACATCTGGACTACAAAGGAGATGGCTGAAATTAAAGTGTTTTCTGCAGGAGGAGAGAAGGAAACTGAATAAGATTATCTAAATCAACGCTTGTGTTGCTTCTTCATTAAAAGGAACTGAATATTTGTTGGATTCTAATGTTTACCTAATAGCTTTCAGTCATTTTATAACTATTTCCTACATATCAAGGCTCCTTTTATGAGAAAATGAATGCTCAAGCATTTAACTCTCAAAAGGGAGTGTGTGGTATTATTAAAAGGAAATAAAACATTAAAAATTAACAGTAATGTTGGATTAAAATTCTTGAAAATCTAATTTTTTTGTGTTAAGATAATTTACTTTTACAAACATGCAGAAATTAAAAAGAGAGAGAGAGACAGTGTGAGTGGCCTAAACCTCTGATTCCAGTAACATCCTACACACAGATTCTCCATGCAAAGTCAAGACCTTCAATCTGAGGCAATTCTTCTGCAGCTTTTAGAGGAAGCACAGATTTCACATGAAGGTCTGTTAATAGATACCTTGCTAGATTGAACAGCAGGGGAAGCTGAGTGAACAGATGCTGAAGAAGTAGTAGCAGTTGAATCCTGAGCAGGAAAGTAAGAGGGAGTTGGGGACTGATAATAGGATAAGTCTCTAATAGGTAGTTTATTCTGTATAAAGCAGAAACAGAAAACATTATCAGAGAGGACAGTCACATTAACAAAGGTTAAGATGAAGGAACTGGGCAAACATGCACAAAAAAGGGTTAAGAAGATAGAGTACAGTTACTTGAAAACTGAAGCTATTCCACTCTGGTCAAAGGAACATGGTTTGGCCCTTTTTTAAGGTACTCATTACTAAAGAGCACAGTGAAGAGTGACAGAACACAACAAGAAAAAGCTCCCAGAGAATAGTATCTGCCACAATACTTACAAGGCAATACACCAGTCTAGTAGATTAACCTCTTCAGAGGCTGTACTTGCAATTACTTAGGTTTATCATTACTATGATTACAGAATTCAGTTCATTGACTACTTTAATATATTAGGAAACAGTGTCGTTTCAAACAATAGCTATAAAATCTCACATGTGCAAAACTTTGTCATGCATATTTTTCCTAACTCATATGCATTAAGCATCCATAATTTGGAGTTTGCTACACTGAAAATATATTTAATTGGGGAACATGAATAGATGCAACAACAAGACAATTTTCATAAATTTATTAATTTAATAGCATTTAATAATTAGATATGAACTGGTATCTACAGGTGATGAAAAATTTAACTCAGTAACGATGCTGGTTAAAATTTGAAAGAAAATCAACAACTAATGTAATGAAAGGATAATCTTGGGTCACAATTAGCTGGTAAGTCACAAGATAAGGTAGTAAGTTTGACCTCAGAAGTAAATGTGGAAGTGTGCTACAATGTTAGCCAAATAGAATATATTCTCAGATAAGTACATTCCAGCTTGCTGCAATTAAATTAAATTGTGCATCTGCTAAGCCAATTGGACAGCATTTCTCTGTTTCCTGATGTAGAACAGGTGCAATCAGGCTTTTTTTTTTTTCTCTCTAAATCACTAATTTCCATTTCCTCTGCATCCTCTGAATTTCAAAGGAAACAGTTCATGAATATATTGGAGAGTTTCTGATATTTCTGATAGAGACTTCTATGGAATACACATGCTCTGATTTCTCTCTTTGGGGGAGATCTATATTTTTTGCCCTTCAAAAGAAAATATTGACCACTGTTTCATCTCAGTCAACAAAGGCCTTAAGAATTTCTCCCAATTTCCTAGTCCTTCTCTATTAGGCCACAGAGTCAGCCCTATTTTGGTTCACCACAGTCATTAGTACTTTTCAAATAAAATTCATGGCAGCAGTGGACGTAGAGGGTAGGAGAGATTCAGTAAAATCTGAGATACTGATCTTCAACAGGGTAACATACCCCAGAACTTACCTGTACATCTGACAGTGAGTAGTAGTGAAAAACGTCATTGCAAAACCTCCAAACAATACCCTGACTGCTCCTGGCTCTTTGATCAGAAACCATATCCATGAGTGGTAGCAGGAGCAGTGGAATATTTTTAAGGTAAAACAAACTTATACAGTAAATACATTGATCAGCTAATTTAATATTTACTTTGCCAAATAATTTCTAAAGTTACCAGTATTTGAATTCTCAAGCCATCTTTATGATGAGCTGTTTCCTGGTATGTTCCATGGATGCTCAAATATTCTCACCTTTTAAATATCTGGTTGTTCCATGTTTTCACTAAAAAAAGGTAGCTATGTTGTCTACATTAACACAAGTCATTCTGCATGGTAGGTGATCTGAACTAGACTGTTTTAGCTCCAGCAAACATGAAAAGTAAAAATACAAAGTTGCTACAACCATCTAACTTACATCTGGTCTCTTCTAGGTTATTGTTTTTCCAGCTACAAAACCTAAATATTCACCTTTGGTAAGTCCATGTATCCAAACATTGAGGCAAGATGAGCTGCTTTCTCCTTAATGTTCTTTTTATGAAATTCCCTATTTGCTACGGCCTGAGCTCTCTTCTGTAGTAAAAGCCAAAGAAAGGAAACAGAACAGAAAGAAAGATTTTAATTAGCAGTCACACAAGAAAAGGCAGAAGTTCAATATGCACAGGGAAAAGCAATTTACGCAACAGAATGTCAAGAGAAATATGTGGAGATATATGTGGAAAAAAAAAACAGTGCACATAGAAGAATTAACCAGAATAAAACACAGTTAAGAGAGACAGAAAGAAAAAATGAAATAGCTTGTCACCTGATTAATTTTTTCCTCCAGGTGCTGAAGGCGTTTAAGCACTCCAGAAATCACAAATACAGCAGGACAGGTAGATGTAAGCGTTTCTGAGAGCTTGGACTGCATGTCTGTTTTTTCTACAATTCTTGATCTCCTGGCCATACGATCAGAACCAGGCAAAGACTGCTTTGGCTCTCTGACCACATGTTCAGTCCTAGCTACTTCCTGAAACTGGGAAACACTTCAAATGAAAAAAGTTGTTCTCTATACTCTCATGCAACTCACACATGTCCTAAGACAAGAAGACACAACTGTGTATTAAGCATGCATAAAGCTAGGCATTTCAGACAAAGCAGTATTCATCCATGTTTTAAAACTCTGCACTGACTACAGTATATTACTATAAAACACTTGCATACCTCCATGCATTGGAGCACATTAGGACTATATAAAATATGCGGTCTTCATATCCTGAAGTCTAGCCATCTCTCGGTCTCTAAGTACAATTCTTAACAGTGTGACTGGAGTAGTCCATTAACACCACAGAGAAAACTCATGAAACTAAGAACTACTGAAGTGTACAAATACCTATGAAATATAACTTATTTCCATTAATTCTAAATCTATTCTGACCAGAACCTAAGCTTAATACAGGGGTCTGTGACCTGTGGCTCCAGGCCTCCACACCTCTCTGCCACCAGGGAACCCCACAGGCAGTCAACTTGTGGCTCTGGCCCCCACCCCTGCCACTGGGGGACCCTTCAGGTGGCAGGCTCCCCCCTATCAGTGGGGAACCCTGGGGGGGGGGGCACTCCTGGTTCTTGGCTCCCCCTGCCAGAAGATCCTGTGGCAGGCATCCTGGCCCAGTTCCCTCCACCCCATACCAAGAGGTTACATCCATTGTGGCTCTCAAAGCACTTGGTCACTGAAGGAATTTTAAAAAGCATCTCTTCTTATCTTTTGGGTTGCAACCTCTTCCCTAATACTTTCCAGGTTCAAGGTGGAGTGTTTGGAGGAGGGGGTGGTTTAAGGAAGCTAGAGATAGCTCCAAAAAAATCAGATTTCAAACAGAAATGGCCTATCAGCCATCATTATGGTTTCATATTGTAATTAAAAATGATCATCCAATTGGTAATTTCATGAAATCAGGCCTTCTACTTTATGACAAATTACATGAAATTAGCAAAACCAAAACTGTATTTCTCAAACACACAAAAAAATCTGTCAGCCAGCAAATTGTTAAATAATGGTGCACTATGTAGAAGGATATCTTTCTTTAAACAATGATTCTCAACCCATTCATGAAAACCAAATCATGCTCATTGTCCAAATTATCAGTTGATCTACCCTTGCACCCTCAGACAGAAAGGAACAGTATGGAACAATGAGCTTACATTCTCCAGGAGGCCACTGACCTTTCCTGGCATGCCAAGAACAGTCCTTTGGAAAATGTAAACTAGACAGCAACATGAATAGCCAGGAGCATTGCTGCCCCATGGAAGGACCCGGGGCACCGGCCCAGGCCCCGCCCCCTGACCACAGGCCGTGCCCCCAGCCCCAATTCGGTGCTCGAGCCAGACCTAGCCTCTGACGCTTCTGTGCCAGCCAGGCCCCAGATCCCCAGCTGGGGACAGGGCAGGGAGCGGCAGCCACAGCTGTGGGGCTGCCCGGCCTAGGAAGGGGCTGGAAGTGGTCGCCGCCGCCATTGGCAGCCAGGTCCCGGATCTCCGGCTGGAGACCGGGAGAGGCAGGGGCCGTGCCAAGACCCGGGGCACTGGCACTGGGATTCAGGGCACGGGTCCCATGTGCCAGGTGCCAGCGACGCCCCTGTGAATAGCACAGGAAAATATTCAGCTTTTTCAAAATTCAGTATCAGCACAATTTAACATGAGCTTTTTTTTAAAAAAAAAAAAAAATCCTAATTTTTTCAATGTTTAATTCTGTGAATATAATTCTACAGTAGAGTTTCTTGCATAGATCCTTAACACAAAGTATCTGGAGGCAGCCAAAAGCATTGCAAAGTTGAATAACCATTTAGCTCTTGGATGCTCATCTAAGCTGAATTCCATTCCCTGTGTTGAGCACTAATCGTGGATCATACTTAACTGTTTCACAGCGTCAAACTGAGCAAAACTGCTTTTGCCTTTGCATGCTATCAAATTACATAAATTATTGTACATGCAGATATTGACACACTGAATGTATTGCAGTGCTTTTCCAGCATAAAAAACGTATATGTACTACAACACATATACACACAACCTCTCCACTGAAGTCAGTGGGAGTCTGCTTGCTTAAGCACACAAAGGGCGCTTTGCATACAACTGTTCATTCATCAACCAGCTTTCTGTGCTTAATATGTCCTGGCATGCAACAGCTAAATATAGCTGTCAGTTATGTGATCAAATTCAGACACGGATCTGAGCGTTCTTCACGGGGCATCGTTGGCGCTGGGCTTACGGGGATTGAGGCCCGAGACCCAGTGCATCGAGTCCCATGTCTTTTCCCATGCCAGCAGTGCTACTGGCTCTTGAGTCATTTGAAGACATTGAATCCTGCAGTAGTAAGTGTGCAAACAGTATGTTAATTATTTGTAGAGAGATTATATCCTTGTGAATGCCTACCTGACTCTCTGGTGGAGGTGAAGGACTTGGATCCTTGGGCTTAGTAAAGCGAGGATTAGCAGGAGGATCAGAGGAAGAGAACAAGGCTGGTTTTTCTACTAGTTCCTTGTATAATATTTTGAGTCAAAAACAAAACATGAAATGTGGAAGATCTTAGGTAAAAGGTAAATAGGGTTGCAAAGTATTTTGAGAGAGACAGAAAAAGGAAGAAAAACTGTTTAAAGGAATCCCTAAAAGGGCTTTATTTAGATGTTCTATACAGTCCTTTGGAAATCTACCCAGACTAATGGTCTGCTCTCCTACTAAAGTTGTACATGGAAGTGCACATGCGGAATACTAAATATTCAGAATTGATATCATTGTTAACTTTAACCATGAGCAGCCCTACAAAAGCTACTGCTGTTAAACTGCAAAACATATACAGTATATTCTGTTCATGTAATGACAACGGGCGTTCGACACATACATTAGAAGGAGACTCATTGTCTTGTACTTCCTACATATTTCTTCCTAGAAAATGAATTACAGTGAAAAGAAAATATTCAAATAGCTTTTTTCCTTCTTGAATCTGCTCTGTATCCTTTATTAACTTCGAGAAAACATGAAAACTGATGAGCTGGTACAAAACCTCAGGCAGCCGCCCTATGACAGCTTCTTATTATAAGACTCCACTATAAAGGCACAACATTAGAGACAAGTTTACAGTAATTTTCCAACCCACCTAATTATACTGTGTATTACCAGGCAATGGGCAGCCTATATAACCATCAACTCATTTCTCCCTAAATGCAGTGAAAATGTGTTTTAATATATATATATATCTTACAATATAAAAGCCTTATTTTAAAAGCACCTTCAAACTCATTGCAAATGCAATTTTTATCTCAGAACTACCTTTTCTTATGAGAAGAAACTACTTGAATTCCAAAGATGAATTTTATACTCATTTGTCACTTACCTGTCTCCGCAGAGATGTGTTTGGGGCATTTTCTTCAAACTTTGCCAACAGCTGTGTTGCCATTGACTTGACTTTATTTTGATTCTTTCTTTCTCTGTCACCCCAATCTTTTGCAGAATTTGTCCTCTGACTAGAAACACTTGAAGCCTGAAAAAAATTTTTTTTCTTCAAGTCTTACATTGAGGCTTACACTGTGATAGTACACCAGACACTTAATTTAAAAATGATGATGTCATTTTGTGATCCACCTCCTTATTTCAAAAGGTAGCTCAGTTTACAGGCAATTTAAAAAAACCCAACACATATAAACAAAGAGTGTTATCTTTGGTGGCCCATCTCTCAAATGATAGAAAGAGTACTGGGACTTACAGACTGACTGGACACTGTTGATGAAAACTATAAAAACAAAATAATCAGGCTAGGAACAGGACTCTTGCTGGAAGGAAATGTTGTTAGGACGTTAAATAATTTAGCTGGGACAAGAAAAGTACCTGTATATTAAGAATTCCCTAGATAAGAAAAGGAATTAAATTTTCCTTAAAAAAAAAATTTGGCTTTATTACAACCTCCTTGCTGGGGGGATGTATGTCTTAACCGGCATGGATCACATAAAGCCAGATTCTGGGCTCCCATTAAATCTGCTTCCTGCTACTTTATTAACTCTCTTCGTGTAAGATGGGCTTAATATAGCAACAGTGTTTAACACCAACCTCTTCAAAGCCACCAAGGCTTTTTCGACGCCTTTTGTTCATATCATTTTCTTCTCTCCTTTCAGCCTGCAACGATAAAGCCAAACAACAATGTATGTTGAGCACCTGTGCTTAGGCAGAATTTTGCAGCCAGCCTGTTAAAAATATTGACTTTAGCAAACGGGGAAGCATGGTCCAGGATTGGTTTGGAGAGTGGGACTACAGTCCCACTGGAGTTACAGGACTTTTGTGAACTTATCCCACTTCTACCACTGATTATAGCCCTAAGTCACTAAAATATTTAAGCAGATGCCTAACAAAGCACACTAATGTCTCACTGACTTTAAATACTCAAGTATTCAAAGCTATCTATACACTTAAGTAACTTACTGAACGGAGACTTATTACCAGACTTCAACAGGGCTAGTGGATAGGATTAAATTCTTTGCTGACTCAGGGCATTAACTCCTCTCAGTTTCCCCTATGTGAAGTCTCAAAGGAGAGTTTCAGGGTTAATGATTAAAGCAGTCTGACATTCTTGGACGGGAGATGTTAACTATAAGATGTTTTGTATTTAAACTGCAATGCATTCCAGGTAAAGTTAAAAACACCATACTTATGCACCATGCAACATCTCTCCATCCTCCTTCCCCACCCCAAGCAGGTAGGTTCTCAAATGCAAACACAGATTTTCTCCTCTTACAAATAAAGCAGAATGTTCTTCTGATGTTCTATCAAACTGATTATGATTTTGAATTCAATACGATACTTAAGCACCTCAGTGTGAGAAGTCCCAAACTTACAAGTGGGCCATTCTCTGATTTCTGGGCTAATCTTGTGCTTAGAGTTATGTATGGGTATGTGTTTAGCAAATGAACTGAACTGGGGCCTGCTTGACTAGACAGACAGTGATATTACCCTGTCCAATGACTTAGGGATTTAAAAACTTTTGTAGAGCTTCAATAAAATTCAGTCCTGGAGCTCTGCTTCAATTTACACAAACAGGTAAACTGTAGGGGGAGAAAAAACGAGTTATAACATGGACAATCTTTCTGCCATGTATGTTGTGTCAGCATAACAGTCAATAAAAACCAACAGTTCAGTCATTTGTACTTGTCTGAGTTGGAAATGAGTACTCTTCCAAGCCAGCAATAAAAGGAAAACAAAATCAATGAACACAAGCTTCCTTTTTATATTTTCCATTGCTTATAATAAATCATACTAGAGCACATTGAAGTTATCTTAACCCTAACTTCTTGTCATATGTTTCTTCTAGTATTTGCCAGTATTTTAAATACTGCATCTGTCAAGAATTGGCTCTTATAATCTAGCTTCCCATCCTATGTAAGCATCAGTCTGCCCAGCGAGACTGAAGAGTGAAATAGCACAATGTGTTCTGCAGAATAGTTTGTACATAAAAGCAGAGACCACACAAGAAAACGAAAGCACAATATCACATTAACTTTCAAAATTCTATACAAAGGGCTGTTATTAAAATTTTTAAAGGCTTAGACTACAAAGTACTCTGCTCCCCAGTGACTCCACGCCTGAAGACTGTGCTCATTATCATGTAAACACCTAAAATTCACTTTATAGACTGAAGTGCAGGAAACCTCAGTTCCTCTGGAGCACTGCTGACACTAATGGGAAAATGAAAAATGTATTGAGCCTAGCACACAGTGGCAAACAATCTGCAGCTGCACTAAAGTTAGGCTGCAATTTCCCAATCTTCCACATACTAGGCAAGGTTAGAGGTCTTCCATCCAACTAAAGGCCAGCTCTAAGGAAAAGCCCAGTTGGTACAGGAAGCAGTGCTGACAATTCAGTCGGTGGCACTCTTCCTTTGGAGCCAGCACTGAATCAATGACACACAAAGTTGTGAGGGCACCTCTGTGTTGAAGAGCCATCCCTCTAACCAGCTGCAACACTTACTACCTGACTAATTGTCTAGTGAATATGTTCTTTATCAGTTTTTGCAGGAGAATGAACCTAAAGGTCAAGGTTATTGTCAAATTTTATTTTGCAAAGCTTTTTGCCTCTCAACATTTCCATGCAGCTTCTTCACTTTCTGTCTCAAATGGATCATGTGCCCCACAGCAGCTGAAAAGGCATAATTTCCAGTTCAGATAGATATGAAAGAGCTAGCTCTGCTTGAGCTACTCTGCTAAATTTACTCTATGTATATACAGGTAGTCCTCACTTAGTGACCGGGTTCCGTTCCTGAAACCCGGTTGATAAACGAATTGGTCACTAAACGAGGAGCAGCCCTTACCGGTATTGCAGGCATAATGTACTTTACTGGTAGTGGGTTTTTCAACCATCGGTAGATAGTTTTAATGTCACCTTTGTATCATTTATAACATTTTTAATATATATATTTTAAAATGTTTTAAGCTCTAATGTACTGAACTTAGTTTGCATAGTGTACTGTAAATATAGGTAATCAGAGAGTTGATGCGAGTTCTTGTACATCGCCATAATACCAACTCATCAGAGAGCCGGTCATAACTCTGAGGGGTCACTAAACGAGTAGGTCACTAAGTGAGGACTAGCTGTACTCAGGGGGTTAGCTCAAGATGCTGCCTGCGCCACCCTGGCTACCATACTGTTTTTCAGTGCTGTGTAGAAGCTGGGTCAGCATGTTTATCTACGCCAGCTGGGGAGTCACCTTCTAGCTGCTGTGCAAATGCATGCCAAGAGGTAATACAAAAGCTCCATCCACATCTCAGAGGTGACTGCAGAAGTCCATAAAGCTTCTAGCAAAAGATGTGATGTCCACTTTCCTGCTCGCTGAACCATTGTTAGATGGCCAACTTTGCAGAAAAAGAGGCACTAGACTGGATCTCGGTGTAGAGATGTAAGGCGTATTAAGGGAAACCATTTTTTCTCCTTTCCAGGGAACCCAAAGGGGGCAATGAAGCAAATTCTCCCTCATGGATTATCTCATCTGTTAACTTTTTAGGGAAAGGAATAGAAGCCTTGTTTTAGCAAATGCTGTGTATGTGTGCAGCTGTACTCCCAATTTTAATTAAAAGAACTCCCAAAGTTGCTGTTTACACTGGACAATGCAAAGTGCTGAACTATTCCATTAATTTTTGCCTTTGCTGTTCAAATCGCATAATGAACTATCACTTTAGCTAATGAAAAAGAACTAATACACCTTAGTAGAGGGGAAAGATTTTGCTTACTGAAAGTCTGTTTACTTTTGTGTGTAATTAAGGGAAAAACAACATGGGAATAAGAAAAGGTCCTCTCCAAAGGAAACCATCTGTTTTAAGATAGAACAATGTTTATTTTGCCTAATTGGTTTGCCTCTAGTTGGGCTGCTTGGTAAGTCTGTCAGTCTGGTTTTGTTTGTGGGCGTGTGGTGTGTAAAAGTTGTTGCTTAATAAGGATATACCAGATAAACTGGTGAGTGGCTGACTGGTCACATGATTTAAATACATATTTATGGAATTAGCAACACAGAAGAGAAGGAAATCAAGAAAACATCTGTAGGCTCTAAAACACTTTCTGGGTCAGGAAAATCTTGTTTTATTTTGCTATTTACATCAGAACTGAATAGGAGGCAGATTAATAACCCATAAGGAGAATTATATTTTAATTATATATATAGACACACACACACACACACACACACACACACGCACACACACACACACACACACTCCTGTTAAGATCTTTGGACTGGTAACGAACAAAGGGAGAGCTGTCTTCTATTATTTTTGTAAGTTAACATGTAAGACAGTAAAAGCTAAGAGAAAAACCTCTGAAGTGCTTGTATTGACTGATATTTTTTCTTTATCTATGCAACAGACTAAAGTTAGACCTAACTTGCTACTCGATTGTGTTACAAACATGGCTTCTTTGTGTTAGAATTACTGACGAAAATTTGGTTATGGAATGGTCTGGGAAATACAAAAACCTCACACAGGTCTGCATACGACAGCATTTTCAAGAAACACCCATGAAGGATAAACTATGCTGTTATCACAGCTTTGCAGAACAACAACTACTACGTTGTTCTTCTCTGGGTTGGTTAGAACTTTACAGCAGTTAAATCTGAACAAATCACATGGACATTGTTGACTTTGACTGTGTAGCCTCAGTTTTAAAAGGAGAAGATAAGGGTGGGGCTGGGAGTGAAAGGCAGAAACCCCCTCTTCAAGTTCCTGTCAACTTTCTCATTTAGGAATCCATTCAAGGTGAGGAAAAGGGGAAAAGTGTAGGATAACAAAGTCATTTACCTGAAAAATATGTAACTGAATATCTTTTCAAAGTCACGGCCTTGGAAATGCTTCTATTTCCCAATCCTGCATACGGCTCTGCTAACTCAGATTTCTGTGCCCTTGCAAAGTTTTTCTGACTTTGACAGACACAGAGGTGCATCATGATATAGTAGGAACACACAGTGTATTTACTAGCAATTCTCTATTACTCAGCGGGACTTATGATCAAGTAAGAGAAAGAAAAAATAAGGCGATATATGAATAGATTATTGCCTAAGGGCCAGGTCCTGCAAGGATTTACAACAATCAGCTTTACTCTTGGTCATGAGCTCTCCCACTGATTTCAAGGTGATAGGCATTATACTTCTGTGTATTTGCAGGAATGGCCTATGAAAATGTGGTATCAGTACTATTATCCTTAACTGTGGCTTTTCAAGTCATTAATTTCAGTACTATAGGATACATAATAAATGAAAGCTACTCCTAGAAGTTTAACTATTACTTGAGTGTGCATGTACTATGGTAATATAAATTTTGGTCTCTTACAGGAAGTATCATAATATAACACAACATTGATAAAGCCATGGCTAATATACTCAGGGGAAAAAAACCCAAGATTTTCCCAGTCTTTGCAAGTCTATGAAACTTTGTAAAATATTTTTAATTATATGTAATGGTGGAAAAACAGACCAGAAATACAACAAGTATTTACAAAAACAGGCTTATTTTTATGTAAGCTCACAGATAAAAGGACAATCTGGAGTAGAATGGAGCTAAAGCAGAAAAAGTGTTTTCAGAGAGTAACTGGCAAGTCGAAAATCTTAACTCTCTCTTTTAAAAAAGGTATTTATTCACTTATGTTAAATACCACCACCAGAGTCTGGACAATTAAAGTAGACTAGTTAGATAAGTTTCTGCTTATATTGCCTACTCTTTCACTGCTTGCAAAGCCAAAATTCCCTTTGAACATTAGTAAGAGTTTTGGATATTCAAGGAATGAATTATAAGAACCCAGTTACTTTCTCGATAATTCCACTGACTAGTGTAATGTTACAATCATCTTAATGAATGTTTTTTTTTAATAAGACAACATATCTTTTAATGCATTGCAATTTTTTTTTATACAACTATGAGTATATTCTTACAAAACCTAAATTTTGGACCTGACAGTATCCCTTTAACCGCCTAAAAAATGAAATAAAAGAGGGCAAAGAACCTTACTTTTGGTACTCGCTTCCTTGGGAACGTTAAATTGATGTAGTTATTAAAGATGAAGTTTGATGACTTTGCTGAGCAAAGGTCATTACTTTCTCCATTTTGCTTGTCCACTGCATCTGTTCAAATAAACATGTTGCACATTTTAAGGATATTGTATTCACATAAAAAGCCATTTTTCAAAGCATTTTCTTTTTAGAAGCCAGAAATATTTTTGCGGTCTATAACTAGTAGCATTTACACACAAGAATGCAGAGCTGACTCTCCCAGTAAAACGAAGAAAAATCCAGGTATGGATTTTTAAATCTTGAAAGAGGATCACATATGAATAAATACAGAGGACAACATCCTTAGTGAATTTTTGTAAATGTCCTGATGGTATCTTAATGTTAGTGATAGTTACACAGTGCTCTCCTGAACTCTGAAATCACTAAGGAACTGAATGCTTTGACCCAAATCAAAATATTTTTCATCTTGCCTTTTAAAGCATGAGCTAACTACTGTGGACAGCAAAAGGAGTCAAACATTCCAGAATGATTATACTGTAGCTGTGAGAAATGGACTTAGGCCCAACATCAGGGGCAATGAGGCAGCCTGGGCAAAATGATGGATCTGCTTTCTGTACAAATTAAAAAGGACCCAGGTTTGCTTACCAACTGCTCTCAGGGGTGTTCCTCTAAATAGCTCGTAGAACTTTGAGAGGTACATGACCATGCTGAGCTTATCAGGCTCTCCTGCAGATGCCATCTCTTTCCCCGTGGTGACTGGAGGAATTCCAAACTCTCGTTCAGCAATATCAAACACCAGCTGGTTGTTGTCAACAACATCTTCTTCATTCAAAGAGTCAAAGTCACTGAGGAGCAAAGCGTTAATATTGGGTGGGTTTGGGGGGAGAGCTGCCCTCTGTCACTTTCACAGATAAGAAGAGCCTCATTGGCTTGTTGGCACCATTTGGGAATGTCATGACTGAAGTGCTGCATGATGAAAGACTGAATGCATGTTTCACAGAGCTGCCTTTATGAACTGTATCCAAATTTACTGCTAAAAGACCATCTTCTAAAGCACTTCCCAACAGTGCCTCATCACTTTTCAACTTAAGTTTAAAAAATTTAATTGAACCCAATTGTTCAAACCTATTATTTGACCTAGTCCTAGAGAAAGATTTTTCTGTTCTACCATGTGAAACTGTAACCACAACACAAACAATACACAAAACCTTCTCTTCCAGAAGACAGTTGTGCCCTTACATGTTCCAACTGTTGTAAGTGGTCCACTTCACCTTTAAATAGTGCAATAATATAAATTTATTTAGTATAAAGGCCATCCAATTCATGACCGTGCAAAATAGTGAATTGTGAAGCTCAGACTAGCACCATATTCTCTTACACAACAAGCATTCCTCCCTTCACTCATCTTCATTAACTAACTGAAGTTGTTATCCACATTATCAATTTATCATACACTTATGACAACACTGTCTATCTGCCCCCAAACCACTTTTTCTGGACTCAAATTGCAGTCCTGAGTAGTTTCAAATAATCTTAAAAAAATTATATATATAAAGTTGCTAGCAAAAGGTTTCCTCCACCACATACAAAATGTGGAAATCTATACCCCAAAAGAGTTATCCCTACCTCATGCTCAAGATGGTTAAAATTTAGCCAATGCATCCATTTTAAAATCTGATGTTGGGGGCAGGGTCTGTACAGTGCTATGGGTTTCATTACTGTGTTTAGCACTTCATATTGTCGTCTTTTGGCCCAAGGCATCAGCCAGCATTTAGGGCCTTGCCAAGCTGCTTCCCAGGAGAAATTGATGCTGGAGTCACTTATTTCTTTAACGCAATCCTCTGTAATTACAAAGAATGCACACAAAATGCTGCTTTCCTAAACACAGTAAAAACAGCAGAGAATTTTCTTGCCTAGGCATCCAAAACTGTCTTTCCAGCAAAAATTGGGCTCCAAAGAAGCTCTCTGGGCTCCTTGACAGCATCACATTCTTGACAATGACTCTCCCTTTCTCCTGGCTTTCTGCCTCTCTCATGCACGCACAGCTTGCCAAACCATCCCTTAGCCCCTGGGTTTTCAACGGATATGGAGGAAACCCCTCTTATTCTCCTGAGTTCCACCTTGCCCAGTGGTCCACCTTGGATGATGGCTTCTGTTTCCAGTTTCACCAGGTGAAAGTCACTAATGCCTCCAGCAGAACACTATTGATACTAGTTCTTGTTTCAGTGCGCGTGTCACTTTCCCTTCCCCCATTCCAGTGTTTCCCAGTTGGGTCTACATTTAAAATTTCTGCCACAGCATGCCTGTGGATTACCAGTTTGTGCAAGGTGGGTAGTACAGCCCAGGGAAGGCAGCCTCCATTGACACAGAGTCTGAGATGATATAGGAATGACCCCAAAGATTTCAACAGATATCTCCATTAAAGATGGAGGACAGCATCTCTGGATGTGGGAGGATCACAGGTTTCAATAAGGAGCTGAGGCAGAGGACACACAGTAAGGGTATGCCTACAGTACAGCAAGACCCCCCACAGCTGGTCTGGGCCAGGTGACTCAGGCTCACAGAGCTGTGGCAAAAGAGTTGTTTAATTGCAGTGTAGACATCTGAACTTAGGTTGCCACCTGAGCTCTGGGACCCTCTCACCTTGCAGAGTCCTCAAGCCTGGGCTCCAAAGTGAGCCCATAAGCCTACACTGCAACTGAATAGTAAGTCCAGCAGCCCAAGCCCTACACAACTGAGTCAGCTGCTACAGGCCAGCCACGGGTTTTTAATTGCAGGGCAGACACTCCTTAAAAGTTTGTGTGTAATCAGGTAAGTTTGGCGGAATATAGTACAGCCAAGGGGTTCCAGAATTACATTCATAAGAAGGAGATTGGGCAGAAGAGGGAGTTAATTTGCATAGTTTACTCTATGCTTGTTGCTCATGATGTAGCCAATATGAAAGTGTGTTGTACTGCTCCAGACAGAGCACATATAAAAACAGTACAAAAACAAACTCCTTTTGACCTTGCCTCTGCTTTCTAAGGATATGCTTTCAGGAACACATACCCTCACTTTAAAAATCTTTTTCTCCCCAAGAGGCATGTGATTTCCACTAAAGTCAACAATAATCCCCCAGCTAAGAGCCACACATATCTTTGAAAATGTATCCCTTCTGTTTTAAATGCTGGGCCAAGGACATCTAGGAAAAAAACCTCTGCAATGGCATGCACCCGATTGCAGAAGTAAATGTTAAAAGGGGACTCTAACCACCAGTAATGTTTTGGTTGGCCTTACACTAGTCTATACTATAAACAACTCAGCATATCCTACAATTAGCAAATTACCCATATATAACTTACATGAGGTCAGGTCTGAAGCGGTGCATAATTGCACACAGTGCAAGGCCACTTCTCCAAGAAGTAGTGAGATCAGTGACATTAACATTCTTGTAGCCTTCTGTCTGTTTCTGACACCAGGTTAAAAGCTTGTTAGGCCGAATATCAGATTCTGCAGGTTTTGCATAAGAAGAACATTTCAGTCACTTAAATGCTTTGAACACAAAACATACAAGAATCATCCTGGCAGAAACCATCACGTACCATGCCTGGAGATATTCACTGATCTTCTAATGGAGCTGATCCTTTCAAGAGGACATTGTTGTAGCTCATTTGTAACATACAAATGTCTAACCTAGAGCAAAAACAATTTGAGCATAAGTACAACTTTATTCACTGAAAGTCATTTTAATATAATATTTTCTTTTCATGTGAACTTTATTGGGTAATTTGATCTAACCTAGAGAATCTCATGAAGGTTTTGTTTGTTCAGCATTTTAACTGCAGTCACATTACTCCTAGGACAAAAATTGATGGTGACCTTGGTAAGTGAGCCTTTAAAAGAACTGACCTGATGAGGTCGAACACAGCTGGAGTTCAGGTTTGGATAGCGTGTTCCGGGGTCAATGGTATACTGGTCAAAGTTCTTGTTGATATTTTCGGGTGTCGTCTGGGGCAATAGTCGATAAATGCTCTCTCTTACAGACAATAATAAAAAAGTGACAGTTGAAGATGCTGTGCAACCATTTTTTCTACTGCATTTTTGTAACTGCCCTCACCTGTATTTAGGCTGTCATTGATTAGCACTTTACACTAAACATGCCTGCCTCAACTGCCAGTATTGTCCCAGAACGAGAAATTTTCCACCCCAAATCTGAGACAGAGACTTAAGTGATGTCTATGTCTTCCTACGACAGGAAGATTGTAAAAAAGTAAGTTACATCATGCAAAGCCATCTGGTTTTGCTTTAATATCCACTCAAGGGATAACTTGTCCTTTTACCACAAAACAGCATTAGATGCAGTCATCCTGCAATTCACACAACCACTAGCAGGCCCTTCTTTGTTTCCCCATTTGATTTTCCATTTGGGATTCTCTGTGTTTGAGTCATCCACAAACGTCTGCCTTTTCATTCCTTACACAGAACTGCATTTACAGTGATCCTATCATTACCACAAACAATACTGTTCCCGAACAGCTGCCATACATCAGCTTCTAAAACATCCTGACCAGCTGTCACAGTATCAAATCTTTGCCACTGGAACCATTAAGCAAGGTCAGCAAATTCAGGCCACGACCACGCAAAATGTCTTTTGTTGGTGCCTTTAATGACAGTTTTAACTATAGTGAACAACAGATTATAGACAAAAACTTATGATTAAAACCTATGCACATTCTTCCTTGCTGCAGTCAATAAACGTCACATCATTGACTCCAGCATGGACTAAAAGGCACAGCTAAAAAATGAGGTGCCATTTCTGAAGACTACTGCTGTTAAAATATTGTCTACTTGTGTGTTCTTTGACAAAAATCAGATCATTTAACAAATGCTTGGGGAGCAGATGATTTGTGGGGCTGGTAATCTGACACAAAGCCTTACAACTCTTCTTCAAAATTTCAATCTGGTTCTGGTCAATAATGATTTAGGATCTCATCATTCAAACTATTCCATGTCAGTGGGACCCCTGCACCAGCAGAGAGTAACTTACGACACCACATCTCAAAAGGCACTACCACCTAAACCTGCTCAAAAGCCTAAATTGACCGACTGCCATTGCAGGTAAACAGAATACTTACTGGCACTGTTTCTTCCAACATCTTCCACCACTACTTGTATTCCCTTAAAATTTATTAAAAGGGGGCAGAAGAAGGAAAAAGGAAGTGCTTACCGTTCAGCAAGGATCTCTAGTGGAGGTTTTCCTTGATCCCAGCTCTTCACCATCCATGCTGTATCAAAAGCTGCTAGGAAGCCTCTTGCACAACCAGTACCCATTGGCCAGAAGGGCTATAAGAAGTATTTCCAAGTTAGGCATTTTTATCCTTCATCTTTGTTAAAAAGTCTTATCACCAAAGCAGGTGCTATGCTGACTTGCAAACTAGGTTTTCACAAAAAAACCAATCAGAGTCCTGTGGCACTTTACAGACCAACAGATTTCTTTGGGCATAAGCTTTTGCGGGCTCCATCCCACTTCATCAGATGCTCACAAAAGCTTATGCCTGAAGAAATTTGTTGGTCTTTAAGGTGTCACAGGACTCGTGCTGTTTTTGCTGTACACAGACTAACACAGCTACCCCTCTAGGTTTTCACACACTCTTAAAAGCGAGGCAGGAGAAAGTATTGCCAGCTCTCACAATATTTGGAGTTTTTCCTTCAAGCCTCATCTCATGCAGTCATGAGACTCTCAGCTTTCATTTGTATATTCATTTTTAAGGGAAAGTTTCCAGCTGTCATGCAGAAAACAGCTGAAAAACATGAAACTGAAAAGGTTCAAAAACCAGAAGGGAAGAAAAGAGATCCAATGTTTCTTATGATTAAAAACAAACAAAACCCTCTGACTATTTTTAAGTCAGTCAATCTCAGGATGTTTTGGGGATTCAATAGATAATTTCTGAACCATGGGGGCTGGTGACACCAAGTACATGTTTGTTCACTCTAATGTACACTTCTAGCATAAAAATTATAAAGCAAGACTGTCTGACTGGGGAGACAATCTGACTGGGACTGTAGTCAAGGGAGCAATGACATTTATACTAGAAGAGGACCTGGATCATTGTCTTCATCTGTGATATACAACTTATGTTATATACAAGAGGAATCTACAACAGACATCTTTAGCCAGACATTAGTTACTGATAAGTTATAATGTGAAAATAACAGAAAATTCCAGTGTAAAGAAAAAGGCTCCATTTCACAATTTTACTCTAACACAAAGTAAATAGGGTACACAGACATTCCCAGACTATCACTAATGACTATGTTGTGCAAGATATTCTGAAGAAGGCCCATAATGACCCATCATTCTGATGCAGACATTTCAATAATGAGCAACTTAACATGTAGCCATATGAGCAACTCCTTTGAGTACTTTCCTGGGATTACTCATGCAGGTAAATTTACACACATAAGCTAAATTTTTAGTTTAAAGTGGCACCTAAGGTGATTGTAATGGAAGAAGTCAGCACAAAGCAAAAAATAGTTCTCTGGATTTTTTTTTAAATTTGTTTCTTTACTCTGTGCATTTGACTGTGTTTTATGTAGATAAGTCTCACTGTTTTTCCTTATTTCTTGTTTCTCCTTAAGAGAACATCATAAGACCTTTTTTAAAATAAATAAATAAATAAATAAAATTTCCCTCTTCCATTCTATTTAATGGATGTTCTATGGGAAATAGGAGCTTTAAAATAAATAAATAAATCGGTGATTGCAAAAATTCTACTTGGCATTGTCCCTTTAAACAAACACATTCTACAAATAAGCTGCAAAACCATGTAAAAATTCTGTCAATTACTAGACATTGTTAATATGGGGCTAGTTCAGCTGGTTTCTGACTCTCCCTTCTTTTCAGGAAAGATCTCAGGTTATACTGGTGATCAGATAAAATTCATGTTGCCAACTTCTCAGTATTATACTGTCCAAATTAGCAAGTGATGCATTTACCAAAGTACTTAAAACAGAGCTTAACAAAACTAAGCCAAAATCCTCTAACAACATAAAAACATTTTTACTTTAAGGAATTCAAAATGCTATTACTGTTGTTGTTAACTGTACCTCAAGTAAGCTGTCTCCAACAAGGGCAACTAAGAGCTGATGTCTGTGCCTCTCTCTTACTAGTGCAGCATTTTCAGAGGCATACATGGAAGTAAAATCAAACATAGCCACATCTGGCTGCCCATAGTGATTAATTGCAAAATCCAAGGAAGGGAGCTGGTAATTGGTTGCAAAGTCAGCAGCTTCTCTTGCATAAGACAGCAGATTGTCCTGGTTTACGTTTTCCCCACAGAGGAGCAGCTCGGTATCAATATAGTCCTGAAGAGAGAAAATTCATGCAATATTAGCGATTTTAAAGCATACTGGTGCTGGGATAGAAACAGAATAGCAAATAGCAGGTGGCAATAATATAACATCTTGTGGTACAAAATACTGAGAGAAATCTGGCTGCTACTTAAATACTTAGAAAACTTGTTAATTTGTAAACACATTGCTTATTATTTTTAAGCTGTACACTAGAGCCGATCCAGATAGAGTAACACTTTATGCAGCAAGCCAAATAACTATTATTAGCTGCAATGGAAAAGTGTTGCTTCTCCCCCTCTTCTCCTTAGCTACACTCTATTTTGGTAAATTTACTACTCCCTACTGAGAAGCTGTCACTACCACCAACCATCAATATGCAATGCAATGCATTCCCTCTTCCATATTTTATCACAGTTGAGAATGTTGCACTTTGAGAATTGTGGATCACCCTATTGCAATCGCATGACTGGATACCAGCCTGCAACCTAGAGTGTCATATACATGGGCGCTGAAAAAGACATAATAGAATATCCAGAAATTGGGCAAGGAAAGGCAAACTGCTCAACTTCACAGAACTATTTCTTTATGGGTCAAACTGCTTAAGATCAGTGACTGACAAGGTGATTTCTATTTCCAGCTTAAGCATGGATGAGACCTCTGACTCAGCACATACTAGATGAATGATGCTGCAGAACTGATTTTAGCCCATTTGTCTCCAAACAGGTTGTATTTAGCTAGCATGACACACAAATGGATCAAAGAAATGGTATGGATGGGCCAGCTACCTGTGACCGTAAGGTTAAGCGGCTCCATCTCCAAAGCAAGATTTGTTTGAGCACATACATATTGTGAGAGTCCTGGGAATAGGATTACAATGAGAAAAATTACAGTGACTGCTGTGCAGATGAATGCAGACCACCACTACTGTATCCAGTGGATCTTTCGTCCAACTGGCTGGAAGAAAGGGTGGCCGCTGCTGCCAAAAGGAAATCCCTCTGCAACTAGTGCGGGAGAGGACGGGAGGAACCTAAGTGAAAGCTTTTGAACAAGAAGTGACTGAATCAGATGGGGCAGAAAAGGGTACTGCCCTTCCAAATATCCATGTAAGGGAGGTGTAATTTGTATCCCAGGCAGGCCCAGAGAAGGCCACTTTATTTTACTGCCCATTTTATTGCGCGCTCGAGTGCATAGAGAATGGTGTACACCCATCTGAATGGGGAGCAAATGTATTTTTATTTAACACTAGGCAAAGAATCAGTAAATATCTGGGAACCCAGTCAAGGCAACAGGGGCACAACAAAGCTAATTGTAGGCACCTCTTTGTTGCAGATGTCTAGTGCAGATTCTCATTATAGAAAGGATATAGTTACCAGATAAAATGGACTAAAAGGGAATTCAGAAGAAAGAATCATTTAAGGAAACTAAGTGGGAGGTTCACGATTCTTAGTGTCTGGTATAGTACTGGTATCCCCTTCCTTCTCATCCCTCTTAATTCTTATATGAGGGGAGGAAGGCAAGGTCCCAGCAATGGGCTAGCTTGGACCAGGCTGGGAGAGGGGAGACCTAACAGTACCTTCCAAAGAGGTGGAAGTACTGATATCCTGCACTACAGTTTATTGCCAGAAATCAAGTTGCAGCCTAATCAAACCACTTCCATTCCCTCCTGTCTTTCTTATTGCATGACCAGACAATTTGACAATACTTTTAGAATAGAGTTCCTGTTAAAATACAGTATTAATTTTGTGGCAGTAAAAAATTAACAAGAAATTTATATTTGGGACTGTTGACAGGAATTTGGTTTTGCATGTTGTACATCAACCACCACACAAAATTTTTCGGGAAAAAGCAAAACAAAAACAAAAACAACAACATTTGAAACTCAAGGGATCAAGTCAGTCTTCAAATGAAACAATTTCCAGTATTCTCTGTTTTCAGATGTATTTTCAAAGGAGAGCAACCTGCTTGTTAGGCACCCAAAACTCACTTATTCTGGCAAGATTACAAAATAATCATAACAGAATAGAACATTCCTAGGATGAAAGGAAGTATCCAAACATGGGCTATAAGAAGCTTGTTTGGCTTGTGGGTAATACTGATGGGGCAAGGTGCCACCCCTTTTTGGAAACTACTTCTCCAATGAGTGCTTAGTAACTATTTTCAGTTCAGTGAGTACAAGTGAGTTTGGTAACTCCAAAGGGTACTAAATGTTCTTGCTGGGGAAATAGATAACTATTAGGATTTATTGTTGAAGTCTGATCCAGTCTCTGGGAGACAGAAAAAGATCAGCAAAGATTGGGAAATGCAGTTTGTGTCTCTTGGTTGCAGTACAGTGGCTTCGAGCTCATGACACACAATCCAATTGCTATTCCAGTGCCTCAGCTTTACCCTCCTGCCTACAGTGAGTGTTTGGCTAGATGGCTCCCTTGTCCTCTGCTCATGGAAGACAGTTAAACAAAACTAACCTGTCTGCCCCTGAAATCAGACTGTACAGCATTGCTTTTAGTTTAAATGTCATTAAAAAATAAACAAACCCAGTTTGTCAGATGCTTTGAAGATGGGGAAACTTACAGAATGGGAGAAAACAAATGCAGGGAAGTGTATGTCATGGGATCAGGTCATACTGTAACAGCAAATCAAAGCAGTTGTTAAGAGTCGAACACTGGGAAACAGCATTTAGAGGAAGGTGAGGTCAGATCATCTGCTGTAATTGGAAAGAATCCATATTCCCATTACAAAAGGTGATTTGACCTCACCTTCCTCTATATGCTGTTCCCCAGTGTTTGAATCTTAACAGCTTTGCTTTGCTGTTTTGGTATGACCTGATTCCATGACATACACTTCCCTGCCATTCTGTAAGTTTCCCCATCTTAAAAGCATCTGATGAAGTGGGATTTTCTCCCATGAAAGCTCATGTAACAAATAAATTTGTTAGTCTTTAAGTGCCACAGGACTCCTTGCTTGTTTTGCAGAACTAGACTAATACAGCTGCCCCTTTGGAACTTGGCAACATGCAAGTTCCTACACACAATTTTTCCTAATTTGATTTATTGAGTTGCTGAGGTTTATTGTCTTTAGTAATATCAATGCCTGCATAGCCAATGTCTCCTCCAGGGTGTCTCAAGATCATATTACAATTGCTTTCGGAACTGACACTTAAATAGCCCCCTTTTGAGTTCTCTCTCCGAGCTTTGTGTTCTCACTGTAAAAAGTAATCAAACAGAGGTAAATCACAATATTGTTAATCATAAAATGGTCAAATGAGTGTTTTAATATCTACTGTTCAACTGCTCTCAGGTAGTTTGAGCCAACTAAATAAAGGAACAAATACGCAGAGTGCTTTGCCCTGAAGTTATACGTACATTGATAATGACTCCTTTGTCCAGAAGACTCTGCTTTTTTGCTGTCATTACAAAATAGTGAGTGCTATCTTTGTAGTAAACAATATTCTCCAAGTCAATTCCTGAAAAGAGGACAAGACATTTGTGAAGAAAATGTAAGATATGAATTTTCTTCATTAGTTTAGTCATTTGCCATCAATATTGGACATAGTTGCCACAAGAATCTTTCTTTTAAGTTTAGTTGAATTATTTGAGTACAACAGCAGTGTGGACACAAGAACAAATGGATATGAACTGTCAGTCAATCAGGAAACTCAGATGAAGATTTCTAACCATTAGAGGTGTAAAGCTCTGGAACAACCTTCCAAGGGGAGCTGTGGGGGGGAAAAAGGCCTCACTGGCTTCAAAACAGAACTTGATAAATTTATGCAGGGGATGGTACAACAGGACGGCCTGGCTTGGAAACTGACCAATTTTTGGCTATGCCAATGATCTGAGATGGGATGTTAGATGGAGTGGGTTCTGAGTTATTACAGAGCATTTTATCTTGGCTGTCTGGCTGGTGAGTTTTGCCCATGTGCTCAGGGTTTAACTGACTGCCATATCTTGGGGTCAGGAATGAATTCCCTCCCAGGCAGATTGGCTAGGGCACTGGAGGTTTTTCACCTTCTTGTGTAGCAAGGTGCAAAGCTCACTTGTTAGTAGATTCTCTGTACTTTAAAATCTTTAAATAGTGATTAGAAGACTTTAATATCTCAGTCTAGGTTAGAGTTTTAATATAGGAGTGGATGGGTCAGGTTTTGTGGCCTGCATTTTGGAGGTCAGACTAGATGATCATATTGGTCCCTTCGGACCTGAGTATCTATGAATTCAAGCACCTCCCAATATAAATACCTGGACCCACCAACTGAGATTGTACAGTGCATAGTACAAAGAGGCACCAAATACAGAACATAAAACAGTCTGACCAGTTGCAGTATATATTTAGCTATTAATACCATTCTAACTTATCGTTTAAGAAAGAAACAATGTGATCCACAACTGCTGAAAAAATTGTAGGTTGCCATAGGCTGGCTACTGCTCTGAGCAAATGTTCATAGATTTAAATGGAACTAGGATCAAGTGCGTTGTGCCCATAATGTTAATTTAAAATACAGGGTGCAATATGGGAATCCTTCTTAAACAAGGGAATGGAAGAATATACTTAGTATGCTTCTAGTGATGTTGCTCTATGTTAGGACCCTTTTTACACACATGAAAGATGAAGACAATCCAATATATGGCTTATATAATTTACAGTGAATGACTTTAAATCAACTATTTAAATTTTATTTTTAAAGTAATATAAACAGAACACCAACATGCACTTCAAAATTACTTTTGTAGCAAACAGATAGTGATGCTTCCAGGAAAGCAAGTGAGCATATTTTGAGGTATTTAAAATACATACAACATTTGAATTAAGATGAAGGGGGGGAGGGGAAGCATGCTCTCCTTAACAGACATCTCTTGACATAGAAATTGTTGTCTCAAATGAAGTTATAATTGGTGCCAAAAGTATTTTTTTCACAGTTGAGAAAAATGAAAAACACTAGAAGATCCAGGCTGTGGTAACAACCCATGCTACAGAAATTCCATTGTATGAAAACCTCCCTCCCTCTGACCTTGAAATCAGCAGAATGTTATTGCTGTATGTTATTTAATATATTATAAACTATTGGGAGGTGGCACAAGGCCCTCTCTGAATCAAGCTGCCCTACTGTATATTTTGCTTGGTCATGAAAAAAATAGGAAATTAAGGATCTACCTGTTTCCTCTTTAAGGTCCTGGAAGAATTTTTGATTGAAGATGAAAGCAACACCACTAATTTCCTCCACCTTGGCCTCTGCAGTTGTGTTTCTGTTGATAAAGTTGGCTGTGATAGCTATAGCCAGCTTTCCACGAAACTCTTTCCTTCTGAAGCCTGGAGAGCAAAAGAGAGAAGTAGCAGTACAGTAACACTGAGGTTCCTTTACTGAGGCTGGCCCAAGCATCTTGAAAAATTTAAGGCTGTCCATTTCAAACTCTCAAACATTACTAGCTTTTGTAGTCTAATTAAACAAAGGAGGGTTGTATCTTTCCAGCATTTTAATGCTATTACACTTCTTCAGTGGCAATTAAGATAGGCACATGCCAGAGAATTTTCTCTAACCCTAGGTGTTTCATAAAACCAACAAAAGTTTTCACCACTGTGTTCTGAGGCTGCAGCCCTTTAAAGGTAACTCTTTCTTTCATAAGCCAACACCAATCTCACTCCTAACTTCTGACCCATCGATTCTTTCCTTTCTTCCAAAATCCCATTCATTTAATCTCAAATGCCTGCATATTCCTTCCCCCAAACGCATCCAGATACATGTGTGATACTAAAGTGAAGCTACACAACATTTAAGTTAAAGGTCAGGTTTTTGTTTTGTTTATTATTTTTTATTCTGGGATGGGAGACAGAAGAGAGAAGTATGCAGTATAAACAACCCCATGTATTCATTACTTGAAAATTTGATAAATAAAATAAATAAATAAAAAATAAAAAAATAAAGTGAACAGAAATAATTCTGGAGAACATTTGTAAAATCTACTTCATAAAACCCAGAGTTCTAAATATTTGTTTAGTCTAAAAAATTCTAGTTGTCAACAATTAAGAAAGGGAACAGAGAAAAATATGAAATATATTTGGAACCTACCAATAAAAAAATATAGAAAGAAATTGTGTGAAAGAAAGCTATTAGGTCATGATCCAGCAAACATGCATCTGCTTAAGTTTCCTATGATGCTGATACCGCAAATGTGCATCTGGAGCAGTCCATTGATACCTTTCGTATGTGAGCTTAAACAGATGCACACTTGCAGTATCAGCATCATAGGAAGTGGTTTAAAACAATGGAGAAAACTATGCTTTCCAGCTGAACCAGTGCATTCTTCCATAGTTAGTAATGGGGAAAATAAAGAAATCCATAGAATATAATGATTTGTCTGTAAGTGCAGGTTTCTTTGTTAGTTTTGACCTGAGCCTTTGTTTGGAGTATGAGTAATGTGTAAAATTACCTATATTTTATTAATGTCTTCAGGCTGATTAAACAAGTATGGTGCACATCAAATTCTCTTTCTTATTCTAATAGTTTCCTTAAAGGGGCTACCAAGATTCTGCTAGGATCTGCAGCCTTTACCAGGTTATACTGGTGATAATTTTGTTTTCTGCAACAAGCATTCTGCAAAGATAGCCAAGGAAGTGTGACTGAAATTTTCTTTTAAGAA
This sequence comes from Podocnemis expansa, assembly GCA_007922195.1. Taxonomy (NCBI): domain Eukaryota; kingdom Metazoa; phylum Chordata; order Testudines; family Podocnemididae; genus Podocnemis; species Podocnemis expansa. Next base: position 126,110,363 of record ML681963.1, read on the forward strand.
GTACGGGGGAAAAATCCATCAAAAGTATATTGTGTTTGGCAGACATGAGAAACAGCTGACACACAGAGCTACCTAGGACTAATAAAAAGGGAAATCAGGAATCTGGTGAACTGAATATATATAATTAAAGCTACCAGAAGAGCATGTAATTAAGTAGCAGGTTTGCTCATGTGATGCCAGAGCTGCTTAGCTAATGTCTCTCTCACAAAAGGCAACTCAGGGGGTTGGAATTCTGTCTGATGACTATAAATTTTATAATATAAAAGATGTAAAGAGCAGGACCTTCCAGTTATTTACTATCTTTTACATCTGTTACTGAAATGACTGCTTCTGATATTAATCACCATCATTCAAGAATAACTCCTCTGATGTGTTCATTAAATACCTGGCAGTAATCATATGATCATTATTTCAAGTATACACAAGTGACTTATGACACAATGACATGAAATATGTGCAGTTCCCAACATATTTTTGTCTATCACCATATAATTAAACTAGCATGATATATCTTAATCTTGCAGTAGGGCTTATGGTAGTAACCATCACTTCAGACTGTTTTGCAGAGATGGCCCAGAATTAGTAATAAAGTAAGTGTTGGTGTACAGCTGAAAGCATTTACTAAAAGGCAGAAGACACCCCATAATGGAATTTCCATGATCATATATACAAACTCTAAAGGAAGGAGAAAAAGTGGCACCCCTTTGCCTTTTGCTCAGCTCCTGACCCACCCACTGTACTTAAGACAGTTAGTAGTAAGCTTAAGAGTATCTTTTCACTCACCTTCTAAAGTGTTCCTGCGACCATCTGCACCAATAATAACATCAAATTCAAACTCTGATAGGGGATGATCCATTGGCAGAAATTCAGCACGCCAACCTATCTCTAAAGAAAGATGACAAATCTTGTTTGGCTGTTGAACTGGTACAGAAGAAGCATTACTAGCATTAAAAAGAGAGTCTGTTTTTCTGTCAGACTGAACCAAACTCTTCCTTCAGACATTTATATACAACTTCCACTGAAGTCAAATTATGTGCAACTCCCACTAATGTTAAGAAAGGTTAATTGTGCAGGCTGAGGGCAGAAAAGAACACCTACATTTGGATCATATGAAACATTATCTTGAGTAGGTGCCCAATCCTGTGAATGCATGCATAAGTGATTTTATTCACAGGGATAGTTTTGGGTTGACCTCAATGCAACAACTATGGAGTGAGTTCACTCACATGAACCTTTCTGGAATTGGCCTCTAACAATTGTATTTTAAAAATTGCTAAGTAGCTTCAAGTTGATCTACCACAAAGAAAAGGGAAAAATTCTGGCCAAAAATTCTACAACCTTTTTAGCAACAGGTATCATCTCCTTTAATCAGAAACTGAACCTTGCAATATATTTCTATTGCCTGTTTTCATATTAACAATAAATATTCTAAATACAAACACTGAAATACTCATAACTAATATCCCTTTTCTCATTTCATCCACTCACAATCAGCTAAAAATAACATAGTGGGAGCAGTACTAACTGTGCAGATACAACATGGAAAACTTGCTCATTCTCTATTAATGTTTGCACCATTCAAAGAGAATGGCTAAACTTCTGACTGGGTACTAACTGCCAGTCAGAGTTACATAGGATGGAAGAAAGAGCAACAGTAGCCCATAGGTCTTAAAGGCATCCTCAAAATTCATATTTATCAACCTAAAAATGATCTTTCCAAGGAGACAGCAGAAGACCATTCTAGCTAGTCTCCTTACAAGTCTTCAAGCAAATGCCAGCAGGCACAGTGAGAAACCCCAACTTCTTTGGCCACAGCATATTTTTAAATTTTATAAATTGATCCACTTATTGACACAATGGTAGTTATCACTCTTGTGATTCTGGAATATACTGTTTCATAAAGTTTTTTTTCCTTAAGGGGAAGATTACTTCCTTGGATTGATCAGAAATTATTTCACACGCGGTAATACATTTATTTCATACATTGAGAATAATTCGATAGGGCAAAGATACTGGCTTCTTAATTTGCTATTTGAAGTTTAAAAAAAATAAAATAAAAAAAAAAACCAGTCCTACTTTGGTTTTCCTGATCTTCAGGTGGTTCCAGAACTTTCACAAACTCTATGTTGACGTGGATTTCAATTCCGAGCAAAAGTGCAACTTTGAAGAGGATAAGCTGAAGCTGTCGAATACCTGGGAACGGTGATACATATTGGTCATTTTAGACTACGTAACGGCATGTCCTTTATTAAAAGGATACTGTGGTGGCAAGTGTGAGCCCCATGTTATGGCAGACACTGCAGAGATACAGTTCACATTTTCAGTTTCTCTGCCAGAGTCCCTAAATCAGCAGTTGGCAACCCCCAGCACACATGCGAAAGATGGCACGCAGGCTGAGCCTGAGCACCACGTGGCACTAATCGGGTTCCCCAACTGGCCGCACCCTCCCAGCACTCGTGGCCTGGGGCCATAAGAGCCATGTGCCATGGCTCCAGGTCCCCACTGGCCGTGCTTCCAGACCGGGGAACACGGCCAGCAGGGACAAAGAAGCTGTGGTACATGGGGCTCCTGGCCCCGCCTCCTGTTGGGCACAGCTGCTGGAGGGAAGCGGGACAGGTTGGCCTGCCCTGAGTCGCTGCTGCGGGCAGTAGCCAGCCCCAACCCCAGAAACCAGAGGCCATCTGCCGGTGGGTGCCAGTGCTGGCCCCAGCTGGGAACCAGAAGCCTGGCCCTGCTCCTTTTTGGCCCCATCCCCAGCACCTGCTGAGAGTGCAGTGGGCAGGGCTGGCACAGGGGCCAGCAAAGGTTGCCACCCCTGCCGTAGATACTAGGCAAGTCACTTGAGCCAAACTTTTCACAAGTGGTCATTAACTACATATTCCTCATTGTTGGGGTGCCTCACCTGGGACCTGGGGCTCAAATAATAAAAATTTTAAAAAAGTATATCATGTAGTTAAAGACTACAGTAATGCATACACCCAGCAGGGCTCAATTAAAGTTGATTAATTCTAATATTTCCTAATTTCACTGAGTGCTTGATTCTGCAACCTTAATAATGTCCTTTTAACAGTTTGGATCCAACACATTGATCTCTGTCATGTGAGCTAATCGAGTAAATGACAACATTAGCAAGTTGACATTCCTGTGTGGATCAGCACCAGAAGGGATTAGACGTGGACAGATTTCATAGATATTTGCAGAAATTAGAGGAATCTTTGGTTTCAGTACAATTTCTGGAGGGGGTTGTGCTTTATTCTGAGCTCAAGGAGACAAAGACTTTTCTGTCCCTTCATCCAAACTTGACCCCTTCTGCCCCTTCCCCCAAACTTAACCCTACTCCAGTCCCATCTCTCTCTCACCAATAGTGCCTTGCATCAGTCTCATTCTTCTCACATAGCCAATCCCAGACACCATTCCTCAGGGTTCTCATCCCACTCTCTTAGCCCAGTCATTCCTAGTTCCATGCCACCCACATCCTGAAGCCTCCCTTCCCCATTTTTTGCTCCCCTGGTCCTTGCCCCAAATCTGGCTTTTGTCCTTCTGTATTTGATTCAGGCAGCTTTCTCCTCCATGCAGCTTAAGCGCCAGGCAAGAGAGCACTGAGAGTCACCAGGAGAGATAGGTTAAAAACCCTTTTGGTTAGGTACCATCGCTTTTTCCGTAACTTGTAAGCCAATGTAGCACAATTAAAGTGCTAAAGATAAAGCAGCAGAATCATTCATGCAAAATTAAACCCTTTTATTTTTAGAATACTCTTTTAAAGGTGCCCTATAATGAAGCCTGTTAAACTGGTCCTGGACAGCAAATTAAAAAACCAAAAAATCCTATCACCCACTTAAGGCTTCCCTTAATGGTTTGATGACAAATGTAGTTTATCATTCATCTACAATTACGTGATTGTGCCAAATCAGAAGAGCTTGACTCCGGGAATTTTTCTCTTTGTGTGCATTCAAGACATGTGTCTTTGTAATATAACACCACCCAGTAAGCACAGACAAGATCCCAATTAATATTTTTGAAGCAAGTCTTCTGCATAGTAAGTGTTCAACAAAATTGTACATTTCCATCTACTTACTGATATGATCAATAGACCCCCCGCAGAATTTTCCATAAAACTTTTTCGCTCCCAAACCTCGGAGGTCATGAATTGTAAAAGGCCAGAGATGCAGCACATTGTTTCTTGAAAACGTATCTCGCTTCTCCACAACAACCACCTTGGCTCCCAGAAAGGCAAGTTCTATGGCAGTCCGCAAACCACATGGACCACCTCCAACAATCAAACACTGAGAGAAGAAAGAGGAATTTTTCACATAAATTTGTTCATACAAATGGAAGTCAATAAAATTGTCAAATCACCTCAAGGGTGTAAACTGTCAACTAAAGTAATGCTAATGCATCAAGAGATGACCAAATACCTCCAGAAAGATTAGAGTACAGTCTGTACACTATTTGACAAAATGAAGCAGTCACATTCATCAAATATGTTATTTAATGGAGAGCATTCAACCATTTATTGAACTTGGAAAATTCCTCACACACAGACATCAAAACTGATGGAAGAAATATGGTAAAAATTAGTCAAATCATGATTTCATACAGCTCTAACTATATGTAAATGAATTTGAAGGACACAACAGTTTATTCCAAAGCATTTGCAGCACACAGGATAGACTTGGAAATGAAGAAAGAATCGTCTCAAAGCTGATTATTTTAAGAGGCTCATAAATGCATTGTTGAGGGGCTCTGATTAGACCAGCAATTGTTAAGTAAAGTCATCCCCATACACTCCCACACAGTTTAGCCAATACTATCTCCATGAAGTTACTTGAGTTGTATTATCTGTCACCACCACAGAATTCTAACTACAGTGGATCAGCTCACATAAATCAACATAACTCCAGAAGTCATTAGACCTACCCTGATTTACAGCACTTGAGAACTTGGCCCAGTCTACTTACATATTAGTCAGTATATTAAAATTGGGCTTTTATGTTCACATGTAGGCACCAAAGGGTGGAATTTACAAAGTGCCTAAGCACAAATTTCATCTATATATGGATTTCAAGTTTGGCCTATAGGTCTACAACAAATGTTGTGATTTCTAGAAGATTCCATGTGCATCGGCATTTTCTGATTTGATTACCAGAAATTATTGGACTAAAACAGTCCTTCCTTGATTAAAAGAAAACAAAACAAACAAAAAAAAAATCACCCCAAAATTATGAGAAGAAAAAAAAATCAATTCAGGCAACAAATTTGACCTATTGGCCACTGAGGTGTGAATGACTTACTGGTAATACAGAGAGTTCTTGCTATGAGGTAGATGCCTGCCTGTGTTACAAGTACAATTGCATTATCTCACAATCAAAACATGCTCCTTTGGTTCTCACACATAGCCAGACAGTGATTACAGTTTCAATAGCATGGACTTAACATTCAGCCAGGTTTAGTTTACAGTAAGTCTGGTTCTAATTACATTTCTTTTTCATAACAGTGGGGTTATTTATTTATTTTGCTCTGCCCATTTGTTTTTCATCTCACATAAAAGCTTCTGTTAAATAATTTTTATGTACAATCAATCATAAAAAGAATTACAATTATCTTTTTAAGTAAAATAATATAACATATCAATAATTGTGAAATTTCCACAGAATGAACACATCATAGGCTTTTTTTTTTTTTAAGTCATTGGTTAAAGCTAATCAGTCCTGTCAGCCATTTCCCAGGCTTGCTTACTCCTAAATAATACATTTTTAGTTTGTACTTTCAAAGCAACATGCCACACTGTCTGCTCTATCCCAAGAAAACATCAATAGATCTAATTATATAAAGGAAGAAAATCCAGCACAAACATTACCAGGATCATAGAGTGGGATTATTGGCAGAGGCTGGGTCAGTTCCTCTCTGCACATACTTGTTATGATTAATATGGGAACTCTGAGTTCTGACAAATGAGTAAGTGAATGCGTTTACAGCTACACAGTTTTCCAATAACAATGAGCAAGCAGCTAGCAGCACTTTGCAAATACAGACCATACATGGTTTGATCAGAATTTTTCTGGTGGACAAGAAATATCATATATAAATACATGCAATTTTTTAAAGTAGTCTTTTGAGATTTAGTCACAGTGGCTCCTGCCAACTAATATAACTGCAAACACTGACATTTCCTTCTGGTGCTGAAGGAAACAATTTTGAGACACATGCGAGAAAGCAAGAGAGAGAATTTCCCCTTCTCCCTATCAACATATCTTCCAACTTGTTCAGAGCACTGTGAAAAGCAATTTTATTTGAGCCACCATCCATGGTTACCATCTACAAACATTTATCTATGGGTCTTAGAGTTATTTGTTCTTTGATTTATCAGGAAAGCTTTCCCAATGATATAATTATATGGCTTATTCCTCCTAACAATTTATTATCTATTTTGGAAACTTCAGGAGCCAAGAGCAGCAGGAATCTATTGCAAAAATAATGTTAAAGATTCTACCTTTATTAAGTAATGAAAGAGACAACACAAGATAAAAACAAGCTCTTCTGTTTATATGTGAAGTTACAAAACAGAAACAGTGCTATCCTAGGCAGACCTGTGAAACCCTTAGCTCTATACAGTTTCTGCTAATAAACCAGTCTTTGGGCTCACTATTAGCCACATTCAGAATGTAATATACTTATTCCTGCTTTCACACAGTTGGGTGAAGACATTTTTAGTGTCATACAAACAAGTCTGTGGTCAATTTCACCAGATTTCTAGCAACTAGCACAGGGAAATAAAAGGAGTTCCGGCACACAGACACTAGTCATGGCTAGGGGTACCAGATACCGAAGCCTGGAAAGGAGGACATTGGAGGACACAGAGAGAAAATGTAGTATTAATGTAATATTCTTCTGTTTTTAGGGGGTCCTGGAATGCTTTCCCCTAAAAATAAGGTATTCCGTGGCATTCCAGCATACTTTAACCCCTATAAGTAAAAAGCCAGACAAAATCATGTATTTTAAAATGCCTGCCAGACAGAGGACGTGAAGGTAAAAAAAAAAAAAAAAAAAAAGACGACATGAAGCTAAAATGGAGGACATGTCCCCCTTTTGCCTGGCATCTGGTAACCCTAGTCATGGCTGAAAGGCTTGATTCTGCTCCCATTCAGGCCAATGAGAAAACTCCCTTTACTTTTAGGATACAAGATCACTTCATTCTTCAAAAGCCGTCTATCTGCTTAGGGAAACCACAGTAATTGAAGATGACTGGAGAAGACTGTCCACATTGCTCTTGCAAGAAGAGGAAGTCAGTATGTTTGACCAGGGAAGCAAGGAGCTGCACAGAAGACTAAAAGGTAGCACTGGAAAAGTAAGATCATAGCTATACTTCTGTTCCATCCACAACACAGAATGAACACTGCATCCTTCTTCTGCTCCGACTAAGGTGATGAACTTCTTTATTACTACTGTAGTGATGTATATGTGCATGGTGTTTCATAATTCATATTAAAAAGAGTCTCTTCCCTAAGGATTTTACAGTCTAGAGGTCTGAGTCTACAAGCAATAGTACATGGGAGTAATTTCTCTCACTTAAGGAATTTACTTTAATTTAATAAGCCTAACTCAAGTGAGCATTTCTAGAATACAGTTCAAAACTAAAATGAGAACACAACAGGAGAAGACAGGAATACAGGAAGGAAAAGTGAAGGAGGCAGAAGAGAATCATATGATTATTCTGTTACTTTGCAAACTAATGTACTGGTCTTGAAAAGGACAAAAGATTAATTTATTATTACAATTATACCATTTTAAAAGGGTATTTTATTGGCATAAGAAGCCATAATTGAGACTTGGTTATAATTAGGGCTCTATCCTTTATAAAAAAATAATAAACAGATTATATGAAGAGCTCTTCATTCACAAATCTAACAACACTTTAAATATTGCAGGACTATTACACAGACAGAGCAACTGACATTCCTAATTACATAAAACTTGCTGCAGCACTCATTCATAAAACACATAACTTAAAATGACCCGATAGAAATTTAACACCAGACTGCAGGTTATTCTCTTCTCAGTTTGAGTTCCAACATTAAATATCCTATGCAATCGGGCAGGGGTTCCCAAACTTTTTAAGGATGGGGACCCCTTTCAGAGCAGGGGGGAAGTTTGCAGCCCCCCGTGGGGGAGCCAGATGCTGCCGCGCAAGGCAGAATGTGGCCCATGCTGCTCTCCTGTTGAGGAGAGGAGGCCACTGCGGCCATGGCCCCCTACCCTTACCCCCTCGAGTGTTCCCTGCCCGTCAGGCCCTTCTCTGTCCCCCCCCTCCCTGCTGGTTCCCCATCCCCAACCCCCTCTCACAACACCTTCTCCCCCCTTACCTGGCCACTGGAGCTGGGGGCACCTGGCTGCCCCTAGGCTGCTCTCCCTGAGCACATGCTCAGGGAGTAGGAGGTTTAAAATCTCCCTGCCTGTGAGAAGCTCCCTGCTGGCTGGAAGCCTGGGTCTCTGTAGCAACTGAAGACCTTGGTGTTGTCCAGCCCCAGGTCCCAACCTATCCGCGGACCCCCTGGAGCCATGCTGCGACCCCACCATGGGTCCCCAGACCACAGGTTGGGAATCACTGCAATAGGGAATTTTTCAAATATATTTTAAATAATAATCAAACTATGCACATCTTATAAAGCTTGGATACTTTAGCTATTAAATTGACAAATGTTTCTCTATGGCAGTGGTTTTCAAGCTCTCCCCTCTGGACCCAGTTGAAAAAAAAAATCACTTATGCCTGTGACTCAGTAATTACATTTTTGAGCAATGCACTCCAGTATTTTGGCAGTGGCAGCAAGGGGTGCCGCAACCCAGTGCTTGAGGGTCTGCGACCCTGTATTGAGTCCTGACCCTCAGTTTGAGAATCACTTCTCTATGGTACCTTTAGAAAGTACTTTTTTTTTTTTTTGTAAAGTATAAATCTGTTTCCTTACAGATTAACAAGCCAAGCTCTATTTCCATCCAAAGTCAGAGAAAGCAAAGGGCACTGGTGTTACTTTAATGTTTTTGAACTAAAATTAATAGATACAAGAAAGCTTTGGTTCCCAATGAGGTCTATATATCCATGGTTTAGTGAAGACACAATACGTGTTACTTTCAAAATAGGCCCCACTCAAACTATGAAGTTCTTGCCAACCATATGTTTTTGAGAAATGTAGTACTCGGATAAACCCCCCTGCATGTTTCTATACCATAATGTAACTGCCATCAGTTTGGTGAGACAACTAAGAACACAGGTAAGCTTTGTGAAGCCAGAATTATTTTTTGGTCATGTTCTTTGTAGACGTGTTTTCAATAATCCCTGAACTGACTCCTCCTGTTGGGATATAGGAATAATAGTGTGTGGAGATGGCAACATGACTGGGCTGCAATGATCTTCTGTGGAGTACCCACACCATGGACACCCAACACCTGTATCATATCCTGCAAAAGCCTTGTGTGGCTTATGTACTGTAGATCTGCAGGTGAATAATTCAATCAGTTTTGGGGGAGCTGGGGTTAGGTCTTCAAGTATCTGAGCAATCAAACACAAATAGGACTACATAATTATCAGCAATTAAAAGGAGAGTTCTATTGATCTGTAGAGCCCTGCACGGTTACAAATAAGTGAATCTGTATCTGACCTGCATCTACAAGAAATGGTCTGCGGATATCTGTGTTGTATCTGTGGATGCAGATATAATGTGGACATCCGCATATTTGCGGGGCTATAGCTCTGTGCAGATAAAAAGATGTGGATCTGTATCTGATCTGCATACACAAGAAATGGCCCGTGGATATCTGTGTTGTATCCGTGGATGCAGATATAAGGTGGATATCTGCGCATTTGCAGGAGTCTATCGATCGGGTGACAAAAGTCCCATTTATACACTTTAATCACTTGACTAGCGCAACCTACTCATTTATCTTGCAAATATGGAACTTTCTACTTCCAAACTCAAGGAATCTAGCTTCTGAAAATAAGGTAAAAAACATGGCATGTTAGTTACCAGTCCTGATTGTTGCTCGAAAGCGTAGCTTGAGTTTGTGGCTGGTGTCTGCAGCTCATGGTGACTACCTCACCAGGGAAGCCAGGCATGAGGAAAGGTGGGGTGTCTGTTGGGCACATGGCTGTGCACCAACACTCTTGGATGTTGTATAGAACATAACCCAAAGCTATGCAGTCTCACCCATCTTTTATGTCTCTCAGTTCATGGATCTTTCTGTGTCACACTGCCTTAGAATACTGTATGATCATCAGTCATCAGTTAATGGCAGATGTGACTTTGCTCTTGTTCTTGATGGGGCTTTTTGTCCCTTTCTTTCTAGGGTGCATTCTTCTGGCTTTTGCAGGCTTTGTCTGCCTTGTGCTTCAGCCATTAAGGCGGTGCCAGCAGGACAGGCTGGAGTTGGAGACTGATCCCATCACACACCCCTTTCATTCACAGATCCAAACTAAGGGTAGGTCCTCACCGACGGCGGCAAAATCGCCACCATCAGGCTGACGTTCCAGGTGTGATTCGCAGTGAGTATGAACTTTCTGCTGCACTCCAGAAGTTGGCTCTGGAAGTCCCACCCTCTAAATTTGTGGTCGGCTTCCCTGAGTGTGTCCCAACAGCTTAGACAGTTGCTGGCAGATACGCAAGATATTTTATGCGCCTTGCGTATCTGCCATCAACTGCTCCTGAAAATCCAAGTAAGTGTAGACTAGTGCTAAGTTCACACATATAAAAACAGTTTCAGCAAAACTTAGGCAGGGCAATACAAAATGAAGCAAAAAGTTCAAAATACAGGTTTAGTTACAATACAAAATGAAGCAAACAATTTGAGATGGAGTTACATCAGACTTCAGTTATGATGTGAATGAATGAACAAAGGCATTTTTATCAAAGAATAATAGGCATTAATTCAGATAGAAATTCTTGCTGGAAGCAATTCTATGGTATAAATTTATCTTTAGTACTGCACAGGAGAGGAATAAGAGTTGAGAGAACATCAGTGTGTAACTGTAACCTGTCTGTGGTAAGTTAAACAAGTTCCTAGCCCAGAGGAGGGACTCCTGACTACAAGAAACAACCGTCAGGCTAGCCACAGAGAATGTATCTCTTAATATTTATGTGCTTGAAGGGATTCCAGATAAAGTTGTCTTCAGAAATTAAAAACAAGGAGTCCTGTGGCACTTTTGAAGACTAACAAATTTATTTGTTGCATGAGCTTTTGTTGGAGAAAATCTCACTTCATCAGATTAACGCCTATGTAATAAACAAATCTTCTAGTCTCTAAAAGTGCCATAGGACTCCTCTCCTGTTTTGCTACAACTATAACACCACTGTGACCTCTTTGGAACTTGTTTTCAGAAATTAAAGAATTCCCTTCATCATACTGGTAACAATTCAAGGAAAGAACACATTGCCCACAGGAATGACCACAGCATTAGAAAGACGGAAAGTTAGCCTCATGGACCTCCGTCTGGCTAAAAGTCACATGTCTCTCTGTCAAGTATCTGCATATCATTGTGCTTTTCTCCCCAACAGTCATTTACGGTAGTAGAGGGAATCCGTTGGGGTTGCTCTTGGCCCACAACGATGGCTCTCCAACCCCCCCCCCAAGATGACACATGAACAGGAGGATATCTTCATGGCATTTAGGTCCTAACAGAGTCCCTGCTGTTGTGCTCAGCCCTCCCACAATTGACACTTTCCTTTAAGTGTGTGGGGGTTTTTTGGCAACTCCAACAGGCTCAGTTGCAAGAGTAGGTATCTGAATCACAGGAATTATGGGATCATTAAGAGAAAGGCATGCATGGTACTGACATTTTGCTTTGGTAAAGTTTATAGACAAGAGTCTGCACAGTAGGCCAGATAAGTGCTTGATGCAACTCCACTTTCTGCAACAGGATCATACCCAAAATGAAACTGGGCCAGTGTTTACTTGCAATATAAAATATAACTAAATACGATGCCATAAGAGTTAACCGTAACGTACAGTAAAACAACAATAAATTTTCTGGATCAGCAATGACCATTTCCATGGAGTAGTTCCAGGGGAAAACAGTTGCATCTGAAGCAGACAGCTAACAGAAGCTTCAGTGGAAGTTCTCTCCAGCACCAGTTTTCTTATTTTATATTTATAAGTAAAAACTGAAGCAAATCTGGCAAGCATGTGGATACTGTTTAGGAGATTCATGACAATTTCTGGCTGCTTTATCTTGGTTTCAATTTTAGCACATAAACTTGTTGTCAGTCAGTGCGCTCAGATGGAAAACATATCCCTTTATTAAAAACAATTATATCTATATTGGATATTCTAGTATAATGTGACAGAAAATGAGAATATCCCATTTTTTTAAAAAAGAAAAAAAGCAATTTCAGTCAAAATAAGATATCCACACTCAGAACTTTGCTTTAAAAAATAAGTGTGATAAAAATGAGTAATATGTTATACCCCATAATTCGAGTGCTGGATAGCCTATGATCCCAGTCTAACAAATCACTTAAGAACATGCACAGTCCCATTGAACTACAGATGTGTACGAGTGGTTTGCTAGATCAGGACCTATATATGAGAAAGAGAGCTGCTCCCTGTGATCCACCATATCAGAGGATGTCAGCTGAGGAGCTTCATCAAGAATCCCTAGGTCCAAACATCTGAGAAATGGAAGGAAGAACATCCTTGGGGACAGCCTTGACTCTGTAATTCACTCTCTCACTGAGAGCAATACATTCTCTAGGCATGGTACCTTATTCTGCTAGGGCCTCACAACCACCCTTATGTGAAAAAGTACCTTGTTACACAAAACATCCCATTAAAAGGTGACAGAAGATGACATTAAGGCTGAGTCTATCCTTCAAACTTACATCAATATAATTATGGTGCTCGAAGATGTAGAAAATCCACACCCCTGTGGGATACAGTTATACTGACAATTCCTGGTGTGCACAGCACTATGTCCATTGTAGGGTTTCTCCCATCAACATAGCTACCATCACTTGGGAAGATGGAGTACCAGCATCAATGGGAGAAGTTCACCCACTGGCATAGGTAGGATCTTCACTAAGCACTACAGCAACTCTGTTGTAGGTGCTGACAAGCCTTTAGGCTTTTGCTTGATGGAGGTGATACTAAGTGTACGAAGGACATGATGTCATTTGTGGAAGGTTAATAGTAAGAAAATTCACCAGCAAGTTGCAGTTTCAGATAGTGGACCTCATTCCAAATGCCACTGACAATTTTTGTTGGGTTTATAGACATGTTTTCTTAAAAACATATATATATATATATATATATATATATATATATATATATATATATATAAATTCCTCTCTCACCCCTATGGGTGGTATGTGTCATCCTCAACCTCAGGTCCTCGTTCTACGCAGTATCTTAGCTGTTCCTAGCACTGCACTCTTCTGGACAGAGAGAGCTCTGATGTTGTTCCTGGGATCTGTTGGAGCCACTCTCCCAGCTTAGGAGTCACAGCCCCGAGCGCTCCTACCACCACCGGGACCACTTTGGCCTTCACTTTCCACATCCGCTCTAGTTCCTCTTTCAGGCCATGGTACTGCTCCAGCTTCTCATACTCCTTCTTCCTGATGTTACTGTCACTTGGCACTGCTACATCTATCACCACCGCTGTCTTCTGGTCCTTGTCTATTAGCACGATGTCTGGCTGATTGGCCAGTACCTGCCTGTCCGTCTGGATCTGGAAGTCCCACAGGATCTTAGCCCTGTTATTCTCCACGATCTTCTGTGGGATCTCCCATCTGGTCTCGGGAGGGTCTAGCCCATACACTGTGCAGATGTTCCTGTACACAATGCCAGCTACTTGGTTATGCTGTTCCTGCCTGCATCTTACATCCTGCCACTATGTGTTGGACTGTCTCTGAGGCCTCTCTGCACAGTCTGCACCTTGCGTCCTGTCTAGTGTGGTAGACCCCTGCTTCAATGGATCTGGTGCTCAGTGCCTGTTCTTGTGCTGCTATGATCAGTGCCTCAGTGCTGTCTTTTAGTCCAGCTTTTTCCAGCCACTGGTAGGATTTCCCAATGTCAGCCACCTCAGCTATCTGTCGATGGTACATTCCATGCAGGGTCTTGTCTTGCCATGGCACTTCTTCTGCTTGATCTTCCTCCCACGTCTGCTGCTGCCTCAGGCATTCTCTCAGCAGCTGATCTTTGGGTGCCATCTTACTGATGTACTCCTGGATGCTCTGGGTTTCATCTAGGACAGTGGCTTTGACACTGACCAAACCCTGCCCACCTTCTTTCCGGCTGGCGTACAGTCTCTGGGTGTTGGACTTGGGGTGGAAACCTCCGTACATTGTGAGGAGCTTCCAGGTCTTCACATCGGCAGCCTCCATGTCCTCCTTTGGCCAGCTCACTATGCCGGCAGGGTATCTGATGACTGGCAGGGCGTACCTGTTGATGGCGTGGATCTTGTTCTTCCCATTGAGCTGGCTCTTCAGGACCTGTCTTATCCTTTGGTGGTACTTGGATGTTGCTGTCTTCCTTGCCTCCTCATCGTGAGTCCCATGTGACTGTGGGATGCCAAGGTACTTGTAGCTGGTCTGTATGTCTGCTATGTGGCCTGCTGGTAGTTCCACCCCATCAGTCTTGACTACCTTTCCTCTCTTTACTACCATCCGGCCACACTTCTCCAGTCCGAATGACATCCCAATATCCTCACTGTAGATCCGTGTCAGGTGGATTAGCGAGTCGATGTCTCGTTCATTCTTAGCATACAGCTTGATGTCATCCATGTAGAGGAGGTGGCTGATGGTAGTGCCACTCTTGAACTTGTATCCATAGCCAGTCCTTGTGATTATCTGGCTGAGGGGGTTCAAGCCAATGCAGAACAGCAGCGGGGACAGCGCATCACCTTGGTATATGCCGCACTTGATGGCCACTTGTGCAAGCTGTCTTGAGTTGACTTCCAGTGTTGTCTTCCACAGTCCCATTGAGTTCTTGAGGAAGGTCCTTAGTGTCCTGTTGACTTTGTATAGCGCCAGACATTCACAGATCCATGTGTGCGGCATTGAGTCGTAGGCTTTCCTGTAGTCAATCCAGGCTGTGCTCAGATTGGTCTGTCTAGACCTTGAGTCTTGGGTGACTGCTCTATCTATGAGCAGCTGGTGTTTTGAGCCTCTGGTGTTGTTCCCAATGCCCTTCTGAGCTGTGCTCATGTACTGGCCCATGTGGTCCTGTAGCTTGGCAGCTATGATGCCTGATAGGACTTTCCACGTTGTGGGGAGGCAGGTTATTGGCCGGTAGTTGGATGGTGCTGTTCCCTTGTGGGGGTCTTTCATGATCAGCACTGTCCTTCCTTGTGTTAGCCAGTCTGGGTGGGAGCCTGCTGCTAGCAGCTGGTTCATCTGTGCTGCTAGGCGTTCATGCACTGCTGTTAGTTTCTTTAGCCAGTAGGTGTGGATCATGTCCAGGCCAGGTGCTGTCCAGCTCTTCATGTTCTTGACCCGCTGTTGGATGTCGGCTATTGTGATGGTGACTGGTTCCTCTTCTGGGAGATTGCTGTGGTCTGTTCTCAGGTCCTGCAGCCACTTTGCACTGGTGTTATGAGTCTTCTCTTTCTCCCAGATGTTCTTCCAGTACTCTTCAGTTTCTGCTGTTGGTGGCTCTGCTGTTATTGTGTTGTTGCACTGCAGTTGGGAGTACACCTTGGATGGTTCTTTGGAGAACAGGGCATTTATCTTTTTGGCCTCTGCTTCTCTAGTGTATCTTCTTAGCCTGGTGGCCAGTGCTGTGAGCCTTTGCTTAGCAGTCTCTAGGGCTTCAGATGGAGTCAGGCCCTTGTATTTTCTCAGTAGCCGAGTCTTATCCTTAATCTCTACACCCTTCTGTAGTTCCACCAGCCGGCTAACTTCTCTCCGGGTTGCCTTGATCTTATCCTCCAACCTCATTTTCCAGGGAGGGTATGGTATTGCTGTTCTTCTTGATCATGTAGCCAAGCATCTCCAGGATTACAGAGGCTGCCGCATATACAGTTCATTGGTTTCAGTGATGGTGGTAGTAGGAATTGTCATTAGGGCTCTATTGGCATCTTCTAGCATACTAGCTGATGGTACTTCTCCCACAAGCCTTGGTAATCGGTCTCGAGGGTTGACTGTAGCTAGTTTATCCATGATCTTATGCCTCATATCAGCTGCTGTGTTCTGTAATGGAGAGGGTGGCAGGGAAGTTCCAGCTTCAGGTGGTGGCTGCAAATCGAGTTGTTCTTCTGGGGCTTCTTCTTGAGTGTGGGAGGTAACGTGCAGTTGGTCTATCTCCAGTTGTGAGAGCAGCTGCCTCTTTACTATGTTGAAGTGTTGGGTAACTAGCTGTTTCTCAGTTAGTGTGGATGTAGGGCTTTTGTCCATCCATAGTTCCCTCATACGTTTCATATATCCCCTCTCATTAGGTCTGCTGTTGTAGTAGCATTCCATCAATTCCAGGTTCTCTTGTCTCATCCATGGTTTGTTCCAGTAGCCCACTTATTGTCTGATTGTCCTGGTTCCCCAACATCTGGCACGGACCTTGTTAATCCGGGCGACGTCCGAGCCGGCATGACTCTCCTAGTTCATGTCACTCTCATATTCGAGGTAGGCAAGTGAGGCGTTAGGGGGTCTTTTGCCCAAGGACCCCTACTGGGAAGGTAGATAGGAACCCACTGGGATTTGAACCCCGGTCTCCCGTATCAAAGGGCGTCAGTATTAACCACTACGGCGCTCTTAACCACTACGGTATCCAGTCACCTATATGTATACATTTTCCCCTTGACACATGCAACTCACTCTCTCCTGATGCTGAAACATCAGACAGTGTGGTGGAAGCTAACCAATGACTATACAAGTTTCCAGTGAAAATGAGTATACTGGAAGTATACTGAACAAAGTTGTTTCTTTTCCTGTTACAGAAATGAGGATCGTGTATGTTTCTTATAATCTCAGTACACTAAAAAAAACAAATCTAAAAGAAGGTGTGAATTTTCAGCTAACTGTTTCTCATTAATGAGACATATTTCAATCCTACAAAGACTTTTGCATGCTTAACTTTACACACTGAAACTAACCTCATACTAACCTTATTTATCTCTAATCACATGTGGCAAGAGATGCTCAGTTTTGAAACACTTCTCACAGACTTCCAATTATGTTAAGGTGTGCGCTCTATTACCACTTGGGCTATTAACCGAACACTATAGACTGTTATCCCCAAAACTCTCTATCACCCGAGAACCATCTGATGATGTAGGTTTCTAAGGGTAAGAAGCTGATTAAACAGCCAACTTTACTAATTTCTGACTTCCAAGTTCCTGGAGATAGCTGACAAAAAACACAACTCTCATATCAGATTTTTTTAAAAAGCATATGGCAAGCATTTTAAGTTTAATAACTTGGCCCAATTCTATATTTGGCATTACTGTTGTAGCCACAGCTGAACTCTCCAACAACTTGACAGTAGAATCCATTCAGGAATCTATACAGTGCTTATGAGAAAATAATTTCCTTACAAAAAGCACTTATTTTTATCATGCCGCTTTCTTCCTATACACATATGGTAAGATCTCCAAGAGATGAAACACCAGTGAATTAATGCATTGCATCAGCTTGCCTTTCCTTAACAAGATTTTCAAAGTTGCAAAAGGGTAGCCATGTCAACCTAGTTCAGCAAAACAAAACAAAACAAAACAAACAAACAGCCTTGTGGCACTTTTTTAAATCAAATCAAATCATAGGGCTGGAATGGACCTCATGAGATCATCAAGTCCAACCCCCTGGGAATTGAACCCAGGACCTTCTGCATGTTAAGCAGAGGTGCTAACCACTA
This sequence comes from Podocnemis expansa, assembly GCA_007922195.1. Lineage (NCBI taxonomy): Eukaryota > Metazoa > Chordata > Testudines > Podocnemididae > Podocnemis > Podocnemis expansa. The sequence goes on from ML681963.1 coordinate 126,128,186, forward strand.
CACTATTTTTGCAATGTAGTTAAAGACTAACAAATTGATTTATTTAATTTATAAATGTATTATTTATACTCTTTAAAAGTGCCACAAAACTCCTTGAGGATTTTCTAAGTGAGTGGTCAGATAGTCTAAATCAAGGCATTGTCCTTTCTAGTTAGAAAAATGCAGACACGTTTCATTGTTGTTGCTGGGGTTTTTTTTTTGTTTTTTTTTAAGTAATTGCAAATACTTGTACATTTCTCTCTCTCAAATTTATATATTAGCATCAGGCTCACATAAGAGTGTCATAAAATTCAACCCCCTCCACAATAAAAAAAACTTGTAACCCCCCTGGGGTTTTAAGCAGTGTGGTCCCTTTAAATTTTTGCCCTGTGGGAGAGGTTGTGGAGCTGAGGAGGGGGTTGGGGCTGGAGCCAGAGCCGGAGGCCAGGGAAGGAGGAAGAGAGAGGGAGGCCCTGCCTGAAGCCAGGGAAGACAAAAGACCTGAAACTGGGATGCCAGGCCAGCCCCCACAGAAGGACACTGTGCTGGGGAGAGTCGCCCAAGGACAGAGCAGCATCCAGTGACCGGCCATCTGGAGCTGTGGGGCCGTGAGTGCAGCACCTGGACTCAGGGGGGAGGTCGTAGTTAGTTAAGTGGGGAGGGTGTTGCTCTGGGTTCGCAGAGAGCGGCAGAAGAGGCATCAGAGGGTTTTCTTTTGCTGGGAAAGTGCTGGCGCCGAAGACTAGGAGTTGCTGGACTGAACTCTGGACTGGAACTGTGCTGGGACTCCTGAACTCATGCTGCAGAAACAGAGCTCACGTCTGCCTCCAGCCTGCTGCATTGTTGGGCCTTGCAGGGCCCTGTGTTAGCTGTTTACTCTGTGTTACTGCTGCCCCAGCTCCCCTGTTGGTTTCCCCTTTACACCTCTGTAAATAAACCTTCCCCGTTCCCATAATCCCTGTGCTATCCCAGTGTGTGTGTGGTCACTCTGGGGGTTTGAAACAGGTGCCCCTGGGGGCAAAGGGGCTCTCCTTGCTGTGTTCCCGTGCACACCCTTTCTCGGGTCAGAGCTGCCTGCAAGGCAGACTCAGTCTGGTTACGTGGGTGTTACACTTGACCCAATCGGCATAGCGCACTGCAGGACCAGGGGCCTCAGAGACTCTGGTATCATCCTCATCGGGAAACAATACCTGTCCAACTGGTAACAAGTGATTCCGGTGTAGAGTTTTAGTGGGGCCATGACTGCCCTCCAGGCATATCCGATACACTGGTAGATCTCCCAGTTTCTCCTCAACGACATACGGGTGTGACTCCCAAAGATCAGCAATTTTGTGTTTTCCCTGTAATCCCAGATTTCAGGCCAGCACCCAATCACCAATCTGAAGTTCCTGTTGCCTCACTCGCTGATCATATTGCAATTTGTTCCTTTGATTCTGTTGGCCAGAAGCTTGTGTTGCTATCCAATATGCCTCCTTCAATTGGTCTTTTAGGCGAGCCACATACTCCAAATATGTTTCAGGGAGTGCCCCATCGGAAGACACTCCAAAACAGAGGTCAACTGGCAGCCGTGCCTCTTGACCAAACATCAACATGTATGGTGTGTAGCCAGTTGCCTCATGCCGAGTGCAGTTATAGGCATGTACCAAGTGCTCCATGTGCTGGCTCCAGGATTTCTTCTGGTGAGGCTCTAGGGTTCCCAGCATGTTGAGCAGCGTGCGGGTGAATCGTTCAGGCAGTGGGTCCGCTTGTGGATGATAAGGGGTGGTGTGTGATTTTTTGATCCCCATGATTGTACAAAGTTCTTTTATTAATTGACTCTCAAAATCCCGTCCCTGGTCTGAGTGTAGTCTTGCAGGCAACCCGTAGTGAACAAAGAACTTGTCCCACAGGATCTTGGCAACTGTGGAAGCTTTTTGATTTTTTGTAGGATAAGCCTGAGCATAACGAGTAAAATGGTCAGTTACCACCAGGATATTTGCCATACCCTGGCGATCAGGCTCTAATGACAGAAAGTCCAGACAGACAAGCTCCATGGGTGCTGAACTTGTGATATTGACAAGAGGGGCTGTCTTCTTTGGCAAAGTCTTTCGTCGGATGCATTGGGTACAAGTGTGTACATGGTGGGCAATGTCACGCCCCATCCGGGGCCAATAGAACCTCGCCTTAACTAAGGCCTCTAATCGTTCTACTCCCAGGTGACCCATTTGATCATGGCAGACCTCCAATACACCTTGCCGATACTTTTGTGGTAGTACCAACTGCTTTGGGTGAGGTCTCGGGGAATGCTTCTTCCCTCAATAAAGTCGCCCACCTCGGACCAATAAGCGATCCCATTCCTTCAGCAAAAGGACGTCCTCTGGATGACTGGGTCGAATACTCTTGGGATCCTTTCCCCTTTCCAATCCATAAAGGACATCCTTCATTCGTGGACCAGCCCTCTGGGCATGTTCCACCTCCCGATCCTTTAGTCTGGGCAATTAAGGATCCTGTACTCTACTAAAACTTGAGTAGGCTATGGGAACGGCTTGTCGGGGCGCCCCCAAGCAGTCAATTGCTCGTTCCCCATTGGCCATGGAGTGTTCCTCCACAACAGATACTCGTTGGCATAAAGCTCTCAATTCAGGGGTACCCACATTCGTCCAATTATTTGGTGACAAGTCTTTAATGTGAGGCTGACGAGACAAGGCATCTGCATCTATGTTTGTTCGACCCGGACAATACTGAAGGGTGAAATCGTAAGCAGAGTGTGCTGCTAACCACCGATGGCCCGCTACAGATAATTCTGCTGTTGTCTTGATATATGTAAGAGGGTTATTATCAGTCTTTACAATAAACTTTGCTCCATACAGGTAATCACGAACCCTCTCTGTCACAGCCCATTTTAACGCCAGGAACTCCACTTGATGAGCAGGGTAGTTTCTCTCTGATGGTGTGAGGCCTCGACTTGCAAAAGCTACGGGTCGAAGTTTGCCTTCACGCTCTTGATAAAGGACAACTCCTAAACCAGTGTAGGTTGCATCAACATGGAGCTCCTATGGCTGAGTGGGGTCAGCATACACCAAAACAGGTGCTTGAGTAAGCTGTTGAATGATGTTATGGAAAGCTGCTTCACATTGAGAAGTCCAGCGCTTTCCGAACGGTGTGCTCACATTGAAGTTATTTATGCCGGGGTGGTCTGCCCTTTTTCTTATTTGTGGGAGGGTATCCCTTTGTGAGTTCTGTGAGGGCATGCACAATATGGGAATAATTTTTTATGAACCTGCGATAATAGCCACAGAATCCCAGAAATGATTGTAATTCCTTGAGAGTTGTAGGCCTTGGCCAGGTGGTAACTGCTTTTACCTTCTCTGGGTCTGTCGCTATACCATCTGCAGATACAATGTGTCCTACATATCGCACAGATGTCTGGCAGAAGATGCACTTGTCTAAGGATAACTTGAGACCAGCCTCTTCCAACCAATCCAGGACCTTGCACAGCCAAGTTTCATGTTCTTCTAAAGTGCGCCCAAAAACCACAATGTCATCCAGCTACACCAGGCACTCTAACAGGTGCATATCCCCTACAACCTGTTCCATGAGTCGCTGAAATGTGGCTGGAGCCCCAGATACTCCTTGTGGCATATGATTAAACTGGTAACATCCCAAGGGGCAGATGAACGCTGTCTTCTCCTGGTCCTCTGGTGCCATGGGTACTTGATAGTATCCACTGCGGAGATCAAGTACAGAGAACCAGCGACTGCCATTCAGGCTATCCAAAGCATCATCCACCCGGGGCACTGTGTATTGGTCAGGAATTGTTCGCCTGTTCAGGGTGCGATAATCAACACACATGCGCACCTTGCCACTTTTCTTTCGTACCACAACAATTGGAGATGCATAAGGGCTTCTGGATTCCTCAATAATACCTGCTTGGGCCAGTTCCTGTAGGTGCTGCCTCACATCTTCAATATCTGCAGGGGCTAGTCGTCTTGATCTGTCTCAAAAAGGCCGATCATCTTGCATTTGGATATGGTGTTCCACACCCTGAGCACACCCAACATCCCACTCATGCATAGAGAAAACAGCCTTCCTCTTGACTAACTCCTCACACAGCTGGTCCTTCCACTTGGCAGGAATGGGGGAATCCCCAAACTGGAAACTATCCTTCCCAAAAGGCTTAGCCTTGGTCTCCTCTTGGGATGTAGGGCACCCCACTCTCTGGTATGCAGCTTTACATAAAGCATGCATTGGTAGCTCCTGCAGATAGTTATTCCCCACCATCTCTTGACACTTCTGTGCTAATCTTTGAAAAAGCTTTGCATTTGTCCCTAGGATTAAAGGTGCATATTCTCTTCCCTTTGGATCTGGGCAGATCAATGCCAATGTTTCTATTTCCTGGGTTGTCCCAGCAATATCCTTTGGAAATTGGACCTTTAACAGGATATACCCCAGATAGGGGCAGGAGTCACCACCAATTCCCCAGACTGTCAAACCGGACAGGGAATGCAGGGGCAAATGCTGCAGGTGTTGTCGATAGTAAGATTCATAAAGTATGGTGCCCTGTGATCCACTATCCAGCAATGCCTCACACAAACATCCCTCTATACGGATGGGCACGACAGCTTGGGGCCCTATTAGCCCATCAGGGTAACCCTGATCCGTGTCCTTTTTGGGGGAGCCTTGGAATTTCAGGGCCTTGGATCGCTCCTTCTCCAAGCCCCGTTGGGGTTTCCCTGAAACCTCCTACGGCCTTCCTGCAGTCTCCGAGATACCCTTGCATGGTCTGTCCTGTTCTGGCACTCCAATGCATAGTGTCCATCTCTCCCACAGTTATAACAGAACCCCTTTTTCGGGCTATCACCCCTCTGGTTATTTTTAGTTGTTTCAGATGGTGCAGCATAAGCCTTCAGCATGGCCACTTCTTGGTCAAATCTCTCAGGGCTGCTGCTACTGATGGGGCATCCTCTGTTACTCCATTCACTGTGGTCGTGTAACTCCCTACCTTCCTTGGCAGTGCCACGGTATCTGCCTGCATAAATCACTCCTCTTCTTCACGTATCTCTCGAATGAGATTGTGGAATGGAGGTGGGTTTTGGATCCACTCCCTCAGCTGTAATCGCCACAGCATCAACCCATCTTGTCGGGTTCCCCGAAAGATCTGATCTAACCTAGCAGAATCAATGTGCTTAGTGGGAATTCCTCCCTTCTGCACTACCTGCTGCAGTAAATCCTCCAGCCTCCTGATGAAATCTGACAACCTCTCATGAGACCCTTGATAGGTGTGATGAAACCGATAATACAGGTCTTCGCTGCTATCCGTTGTGCCATAGACACTCTCAAGAGCAGTTAAATATTCGTGCACTGTGGCAGCTGGTTGGGAGTCTTTCAGGGTTCGGACAATCCGCATAGCAGGTCCCCTCAGACTCTCAAGCACCCGTTTCCGCTTTTCAGCATCGGAGCATTGCCACTCTTGGACAAGGGGCACCAAAGATTCCCTCCAAGTTTCATAATCATCTTCCCCTGAGGGTACAGGTATGACTCCAGAGTAACAAGGTAACCGCTTGTATGGTGCATTTTCAGATACTGGCTTCAACACATCTCTGAGGGCATTCCCCAACTCTTTTGCCCACTCCACTGGGTTGGGTGCTGCAGGTGTTGGAGTCCCTCCTAATGCCAATATTAATTCCTCTCGTGTTCGCTTCTCATTTGCCATCAGACTCTGTAGCTTCTGAGCTAATGAGTCCACCTCCAGTAACAAAGATGCGCTAGCAGAGGACTGTCTTGGCCCCAGAATTGTCCAGGGGGTACCTCCCACTTGCACTTCTTTGGGTACTTTATCAGGATCTGCTTCTTTGGAATGAGTACATAGTGCTATCACACCCTTCAATTCACGCCTGTGAATACAAGTGTGGACCTTCACTCTCCCCAGTATTCGTACTGCATCTAGGCTCTCCTCAATTTCATTGGGTCCCATCTCTTCTGGGAACCCGGCCACCAGCACAGCCTGGGCTACTGAGATCTGCGCCCCTCGGCAAAGTTCTCTCTCCATTCCCCTTTTCTTTTTTCTTTCAGCAGGTGATCTCTTTTCACTGTGAAGGAGCACCCAGAGTGTGTGACATAGAGGTTTGTGTCTGCAAGAGTTCCCCGTACGGGCCACCAAGTGTAACACCCACGTAACCAGACTGAGTCTGCCTTGCAGGCAGCTCTGACCTGAGAAAGGGTGTGCACGGGAACACAGCAAGGAGAGCCCCTTTGCCCCCAGGGGCACCTGTTTCAAACCCCCAGAGTGACCACGCACACACTGGGATAGCACAGGGATTATGGGAACGGGGAAGGTTTATTTACAGAGGTGTAAAGGGGAAACCAACAGGGGAGCTGGGGCAGCAGTAACACAGAGTAACAGCTAACACAGGGCCCTGCAAGGCCCAACAATGCAGCAGGCTGGAGGCAGACGTGAGCTCTGTATCTGCACCATGAGTTCAGGAGTCCCAGCACAGTTCCAGGCCAGAGTTCAGTCCAGCAACTCCTAGTCTTCGGCGCCAGCACTTTCCCAGCAAAAGAAAACCCTCTGATGCCTCTTCTGCCGCTCTCTGCGAACCCAGAGCGACACCCTCCCCACTTAACTAACTACAACCTCCCCCCTGAGTCCCAGGTGCTGCACTCACGGCCCCACAGCTCCAGATGGCCGGTCACTGGATGCTGCTCTGTCCTTGGGCGACTCTCCCCAGCACAGTGTCCTTCTGTGGGGGCTGGCCTGGCATCCCAGTTTCAGGTGCTCTGTCTTCCCTGGCTTCAGGCAGGGTCTCTCCCCCTGCTTCCTTCCCAGGCCTCCAGCTCCAGCCCCAGCCCCCTCCTCAGCTCCACCACCTCTCCCACAGGGCAAAAATTTAAAGGGACCACGCTCCTTAAAACCCCAGGGGGATTACACACTGTATGCAAGGGAAACAGAATTTATGCTCCATTATACAACAATGTGTCTTTTCACTTACACAAAAACCAATTAAATTTACAGGGATTTAGAGATACTCTGGATATCTTCATTATTAAAGCTAAACTGAACCATGTCAATCTAGTTTATTTTGGATTCTAGTGTCTTTCAGTACAATCCAGCTCTCTCATTACTTTCTTGTCATGTATAAGTCTGTATCTTACATCCAAGAGTTTTAAGAGTTTATAACTTATTAAAAATAACTAATAATCAATAATTGTTAGACATCACACCGAATCTGCACAAGTTTATCTAAAAAATTTGAATTCTTCATTGCCAAACGTGAACCAAAACTGGTTGAAAAGACAGAAAACTAAACCCCTAGGCAGGGGCGTTCCTGGCTAGGGTTGGGACCCAGCAACCTTGTGCGAAGCGGCAAAAACCAGATCTGGCTTGGAGCCTCCCGCAGGTGGCTTGAAACCAGAGCCGTTTCCTGCCACTGCCCTCAAATGGAAGGAGAATCATAGAATCATGGGGCTGGAAGGGAACTCATGAAGTCATCTAGTCCAACCCCCTGCTAAGAGCAGGATGACTCCCACTAAATCATCCCAGCCAGGGTTTTGTCTAACCAAGCCTTAAACGCTTCCAAAGATGGAGATTCCACCATCTCCCTAGGCAACCCATTTCAATGCTTCACCACCCTCCTAGTGAGAAAGTTCTTCCTAATATCCAACCTTGACTGCCCCAGCTGAAGCTTGAAACCATTGCCCCTTGTTCTGTCCTCTTATTACTACTGAGAACAGCTTAGGTCTCTCCTCTCTGGAGCATCCCTTCCAGTAGTTGAAGGTTGCTATCAAATCCCTCTCAGACTTCTCTTAAAGAAAAGGCCTTGCAACTAATGTATCAGCTAGCACATCTGCTTTACATGCAGAAGGTCCTGGGTTCAAACCCCAGGGGGTTGGACTAGATGATGTCATGAGGTCCCTTCCAACCCTATGATTTGATTCTATTCTATTCTGCAGACTAAATAAGCCTAGTTTCTTCAGTCTCTCCTCATAATTCATGTGGCCCAGGCCCTCTAATCATTTTCACTGCCCTCCACTGGACTCTTTATAGTTTGTCAAATCCGTTCTGTAGTGTGGAGCCCAAAACTGGACACAGTATTCCAGACGCCGCCCCACCAGAGCTGCATAGCAGGGAATAATCACATCCCTCGATCTGCTGGCAACGCTCCTACTGATGCAGTCAAAATACACCATTGGCCTTTTTGGCAACAAGAGCACATTGTTGACTTATATCCAGCTTCCCATCCACCATAACCCCCACGTCCTTTTCCACAGTGCTGCTACTTAGCTGATCAGTCCCTAGCCTGTAGCAGTACATGGGATTTTTCCATCCTAAGTGCAGGACTTTTGCACTTGTCCTTGTTGAACCTCATGAGATTTCATTTGGCCCAATGCTCCAATTTGTCTAGGTCTCCCTGAACCCTAACCCTGCCCTCCAGCATGTTTACCATTTCCCCCCAGCTTGGTGTCATCTGCAATCTATCCCATCTTCCAAATCACTAGTGAAGATGCTGAACAGAACCAGCCCCAGGACCAGCCCCTGGGGCACTCCACTAGTTACTGGTTGCCAACTAGACACTGAGTCATTGATCCCTGCCTGATGATCTAGTCAGCTTTCTCTCCACTTTAAGGTCCATTCATCCAAACCATACTTCCTTAATTTGCTGACAAGAATGCTTTGGGAAACCATACCAAAAGCTTTGCTAAAGTCTATCACATTGAAGGCTATTCCTGCATCCACATATCCCGTCATCTCATCATAGAAGGTAATCAGGTTAGTCAAGCACGATTTACCCTTGATGAATCCATGTTGACTGTTCCTGATCACTCTATTTTCCTCCAAGTATTTCAGAACAAATTCTTTGAGGACCTGCTCCATGATTTTTCCAGGGGCTGAGGTGAGACTGATGGGTCTCTAATTCCCCAGGTCCTCCTTTTTCCAAAGATAAGCACTACATTTACCTTTTTCCAAACATCTGGTACCTCCCCCATTCACTGTGAGTTTTCAAAAATAATGGCTAGCGGCTCTGCAATCACATTGGCCAACTCCCTCAGCACCCTTGGATGCAGTTCATCTGGCCCCATAAATGTGTGCATATCCAGCTTCTTTAAGTAGTCTCCTTCTCTCCATTCTGCATTACCTAGTGTAGTAACCTGGGAGCTGACCCTGCCTGTGAAGACTGAATAAAAAAAAAAAGCTTTGAGTACTTCAGCCTTTTCCACATCATCTACCACAAGAATACCTGCCCCATTCAGTAAGGGACCTACACCATCCCTGATCCTCTTCTTGTTACTGATATACTTGAAGAACCCTTCCTGTTATCGTTCACTAGCTGCAACTCCAATTGCCCTTTCTGATTTTATCCCTGCAGACCTGAGCAATATCTTTATATGCCTCCTTAGTCATCTGTCCAAGCTTCGACTTCTTGTAAGTTTCCCCTTTTGTGTTTCAGCTCACCGCAGAGTTCTCTGCTAGGCCACGTGTGCACCTACCATATTTGCTGTTCTTTCTGCACACCAGAATGGTATCTTGCTGTGCCCTTAACAGGGTTTCTTTAAAAATACAGCCAGCTCTCTTCGATGTCTCTCCCCTTCAGATTAGCCTGCCAAAGGATCCTGCCCATCAGTTCCTCAAGGGAGCCAAAATCTGCTTTTCTCAAGTCCAGGGTCTGTGTTCTGCTTCTTTCCTACCTTCCTTTGACCAGGATGCTGCCGCTTGTGGGCAGTGGCCTAGAGCTGGATCAGGCCCCTTCCTCTGCACTGCTGGCCAGGAGATGTGCAGTGATGTCTCTGCCCCTAGGGAAGAGAGGACCTCTCACATTTCAAATGGAGCCTATTTGTCTATCTGGCTGTGCCTCCATTACCATGGTATCTGAGCACTTCAATTTTTGAGAACTGATCCTCTCAACATACTTGGGAGATAGAAATACTGTAATCTCTACTGGTCCCCAGCCTCCACAAACACATACATACAGAAGGAGAACTGAGACATTGATAACTTAAAATACTTACTCAAGGTCACAAAAGAATATGTGGTAGTATATGAACTTAACTTACATCTCTTAAGTTGTAGTGCTGGTGCCTTAGCCACTTGACCACATTTCATCTCCTGACTGAAGCCTCAGCTGCTACTCTTGTAAGAATGACCTCATTAAAGTCAGTGAGACTAGTTATTTGAGAGAGTTTACCATGTGTTTACAGGATCAGGACCTTAGCAAGACAATGCTGTTAGGCCCGGAAGGGAGTCCTGTTCTGGCATGAGGAAGGATCATCATACTAAGCATGATGAAAGATTATGGGGTTGGTTATAAGACTCTCGCAAGCTCATCAACAGCCGCAGTCTTACTGGAGGAGAGAGGAGATGGAGGAGTTGGTAATAAAGAGCATTTTACTATTTCAGACAGCTATATCTATTTGCAGAGACAGCATATTACACTGTAACAATGCTTGCTTATTTGGTGGTGTCCCTAGAGTCTCATAAAAAATACTCTGTCTTAATTGTATTAGTCTAGCTAGAACATGCTGTGCCATAAACATTTTCAAGAAGATAAAGAGTGTTTTTGTTTTAGACATTTAAAATAAATCTAGTAAAAGTACAAGTTTCTGATGCATGCTGAAGACAAGGTTACAATGAAGCCTCTGGAGCTGCACTTTACAGAGAGCCTTGCAGATAAAACATGAAATTTGAAGGATTTTGTTTTTAAACAAACAGTATGTTTTTAAGGCAAGTGACTTTCTCAGGCATTTCACAGAATATTTTACGTTACAGTTTTATTTAAAACTTCATAATTCTATGACAGGCAAATTCAGAGAAATTTGATTCTTTAGGAGCTATGCTATGATGCTTGATCTCATGTAGTAACTAACGACCTCATTTGAACTGGAATCCAGGTTTGTAAAGGAGCAGACTACTTACTCTTACAAATTATCATCATAAACATAGTGAATGCTTAATGATGAGTGGCAGTTCTAGTTAAATGAAGGATGAAATACTTTACGAGGTTATTTCCCTTCCAATCCACCTTTCCTTTATTTCAAAAGAACTGCATCTTTGATCACAGGCACTTTGTTCTTCACCATTATCACTAACTAGCAACATCGACTGTCACTCCGCAGAGTGTGAAGCTGAGGTTTTCCCAAGCTATCACACTTGTATACACAAGATCATATATAAATAAAGACATTTCTTGAATTTTGCATTTCTACCAAGAAGCCACACAACATTTTTAGTGCCACTGTTTTCCAGAATCAACAGGTAGCAATACCCAGAACAGTTATGAGTTATAACTAGAATTAGAGAGTGTACCTTTACTCTCATAATTACCGGGAACATTTCCAACAGTGCAGTGAGTTAACCGAACACGCTCTCACCGAGCCAAGCCTACTAGCCTGGCTACAGTCATACTGTAGAGAGTTCAGAGACCTCAGCTGTCCTAACAAAGGCTGCTGAAACATTAATAGGCTGAGGGGCTTTGGGACAGCTAGGGCCCCCTTGTTGCCAGAAGGTAAGCCTTTTAAAAAAAAGAAAGAAAAAATTAAATGTGCATGTGCAAGACTGGGAGCATTTGGAGGGAGTAGCATTCCACAGTGGACAGAAAAACTGAAGCTTTAGGGATCTCCAGTTTATATCATTGTACAAGCCAGTTAAAAGGAAACACTGCATTTCTCTACGCAAGTTTATATTTATGTGGCTTTATAATCACAACTGTTTCCACGTCCTAAATAGATGAAATTTTAATACCAGGGTCAACACCAGTAACTGCTCTGTCACAATGATCTCTATACCCAGACTGATTAAACAATGAATTTCCTAAACTGGATGGATACCCAGAAGCAAAATGTGGGATTTGTGAAGCCAGAGCAAGTTTCACCAGACATCTCATGTGCCAAGTCAGGTCAGTCAGGTTATAATTTAGTAAGACTGGCACTCCTACACATTGTGCCATTCTTTACAGGCAGGCAAATACCTCTTAATACCACACCTTAAATCACAGAAATTACTTCCTGTTTTCTTTTTACCACTGAACACTCACTGAGCAGCATAAATGATTGTTAATTATTTGGGGATGCATAGTGCTTGCAACATTTGTTTGACATGGGTCATAAATTACTCCAAGGATTTTGTCTCACCTAAACTGTACAATTTGTAAGAGATTACAAGAGTAAAGTTTGGGAGGAAGGGGTAAGAGAGAGAGGGGCAAAAGTTACACCAGTGAAAGATTCAGAGATGCATTTATTGTAGTTCATTTAAAATAACTCAATTTTATTTTTAAACATGGCACTGCAAATTAGTCATGAAAGACTAACTGAAATGCAGGCAAAGCACCTGCATTCAATAGTTAGCACCTTTGGTTCATGTACCTGAAAACCACTAGAAGCAGCAACCACTAAAAGTGAATTCTATTGCATATGAAAAAGTCAGCCATCTGACAGGAAAAGATAGTTGTAAGGGACAGCTCAGTGGAATGCATGTGTCTGAAGGTCGTATTTACCTCCAACGGTAAGTTTACACTGCAGTTCAAACACTTGTGATGGACTTGGGGCAGCTGACTCATGCAGTCAAGGCTCAGGCTAGGGGTGGGGACGGGGGCATAATTACAGGTGTGGCTGAGTCTAGAGCCCAGGCCCTGGGATCCTCCTTTCTCACCAGGTCTGAAATCCACACCACCGCTTTACAGCCCAGCAACTGAAGCCATCTAACTGACACAGATCAGTCACGTGTGTTTATTTGCAATGCAAATATGCCCTGCATCAGTGGTTCCCAATCTTTTTCAGGCTGGGGACCCCTTTTTGACAAACAAACAAACAAAAAAACAAAAACAAAAAAACCTGTGTGCCCCCCGCCCCACCAGCTAACTATGTAATCTGGCCTGCGCCAATCTGGCAGTGCCACTGGAACAGCCAGTAAAGCAGCACTGCTGCCACCATGGCCCGTGCCACTGGCGAGCCGAGCCATGGTGGCTGTGGTTCCTGCCGTTGCCCTTGCCCCTCCCAGAGAGCTGCTGTGGCCTCACCCCCTGCCACGATCCAGCTGCAGGCAGGGAGAGGCAGCCCTGGCAGGGAGCATCAGGGCTGCAGCTGGATTCTGGCCCTGGTAGAGAGAGGCTCTGCAGACCCCCTGCAACACATCCACAGACCCCGGGCTGGGAACCGCTACCCTACATTAATACAAGCCAGGATGAAAGTCCTTATCACCCGATAGATGTTTTGTAGCTTTGCTTCACTTTCATTATTCAAGTATCCAGCAGCATCACCGTCCCTGTCAATAATGACACCCTTTGTTGGCTGTCTCATCACATGTTCAAGGACAGGATAGACAATGGAAATGCACTGAATTACCCTGTTACTCCTAAAGGTTGCCCTTCACCTTGCAACGTCAGGACACTGGTAGAATAGTTGGGGGGAGGTGACACTCCTGGTACACTTTCTTCTTTAGAAAAGAGACATTTTTCTAAAAGTTGCATTGAATATGGTTGAACTCCCCAAGCACCCTACAATTTATAGTTTTTAAAGCAGAATTAAAAACTCTGTATAAAGTTAGCTTAGTGTTCCAGTTCTTAATTACTCATTAGGCTGTACTTCTCATTCTATCGATAAGAAGAAGTGCAAGTAAGTTTCTACAGTGCAGGTCATTTTACTCAATAGAAAACTGCAACATCATCCTCTCCCCTTCACACAGTTCCCTAACTTGTCCATCAGTGGTGAACATCAGGGCTCCAGAGCACTTATTGATGTCCAGATGTAATCTCCATAGAATGTAAAATCACCTCAGTCATAATCAGTGAAAAAGGAGAGTAATGCATTCCAGCTCACATAGTGGAAGGAAATGCAAAGTTTACCTCTCCATTTGCTCTCCCAGAACATGGTAAAAACACTCACCAGAAGTCCTGCTACACAAAGACATTCTGCTGTCAATAGACTACATGTCAGTTCAGGGACAGAGCGCAATGAAACTGCAGTGCCGTGAGCTATCTGAAACATAGACTTTTATATTCTGGTTTCCTGTTTACAGCACATCTTGATTAAAGATCTCTTCAGAAAATACAGATTTTTACCACCATAATATCCAAGAGACAATAAAGAGAGGACTAGGAAAAAACAACAGGAAAGCTTTTCTTCACAGACTGTAAAGCCAGGAGGGACTGCAAGATCATCCAGTTTGACCTCCTATATGTCACAGGCAGCAAATACCCTCCAGAACCCACACACTAAATGCAGCAACTGAAATGAAACCGAAGTATTGATCATCACAAGAGACTAGATCAGTGGTTCCCAACATTTTCTCTGCCGCGGCACAGCTTGCTACCTTTAGTTAATTTGAGGGACACCACCATATAGGTTTCCAAATAAAGTCATGAGCCAATAAGCCAATCCAGAGCTCTTGAGTAAAGTTTTGCAAAAAATTTTGTGGCACAGCTGCTCAGACCTGATGGCAACCTGTGTGCCATGGCACACTGGTTGGGAGACACTGGACTAGACTACTATGCAACAGAGGCTGAGGTGCACCAGTGCCCAAAGCCTCCCACCCTGCTAGGAAAATGGTATTTTACCATTTTAAACACAAACAGTTCACAATGCAGTCATTTACAGTAGCTGTTTACTTTTGTCACAACATTAAAATAAGTATCAAATATACTTAACTCTGATAAAGGGGGTTTGTTAGATTTTTACATTAAAAACCCACTGCAAGTTACAAGAGATCTGAAGCCATTTTTTTTAATATCTCACTGTTGCTTGTTCAACCAAAACATGAAACAGAAAGCCATTTAATCAAAATAAACCGATGTGTGGAGAATGACAGCAAAAACATTTGACAGGGTCCATCCTTTTGTGGAGTTCAGAGGCAATAAGTTATTTCTTCTCTATTTACTAGTATACTTCAAACAGTCTCTCAGTTTTAAATGGACTCAGTTGTATCCAGATTCTGCAGTTCAAAAGCTAGGTGATTGCGACAGTTGTAACCTGTGCATAATAATTTAAACAAACAAATCTCATGTGGTTTTGGATAGCCCTAAATATGCAGTTTTCAACATGTTACTCTCACCAATTTATTACCGAAGACACATTAAGTTTCCAGACAACAGGTTTAGTTAAAATAAAATAAATTAAACTGGATTGTTGTTCATTATTTCTATTTAGGTTTTTCCTTCTGCCAGAAAACAATATTTTAGCCTGCAGATTAAAGAACCTGCATTTGAATGCCTGGGAGTTCAGAGAGACAGTCCAGAAATGAGAAAGCATGGCAATTTGGTGTTGTCCTAAGGAATCCTGAACCACCATACCTCTGCTCATAGAATTTGGAAAGACAGTGAGAGGTCATTGGGCCCAGTCCCCCGCACTCATGGCAGGACCAAAATACCATCATAAACCATCCCTGACAGGTTTTATATGTATTAGTTTACCATTTTGTGAGCCTCTCTTTTTATATATAGTGTATATCATAACTAGTGACATGTTGAAACCAGGTTAACTTGCTAGTTTGGCCAGAAACCTGGATACCTGTGTGCATCATCCATTCTCTGTTTGGGGCATATGAGAAAATGTTAGTATATATCAGTCAGTCTGCAACTCTAGAGGCAAGTCTTCTATCACTGTCTGCATCTGAAACATACAGAATAAAGGCTTTATCTGTTGTGGGAGAGGAGAAGTATCATTTCCCTCAGAATTTACTTTAGGCTATTAACTGTACTGAACACACCACAGAAAGAAAGAAAAGAAAAGAAAGAAAGAAAGAAAGAAAAGAAAGAAAGAAAGAAAGAAAGAAAGAAAGAAAGAAAGAAAGAAAGAAAAGAAAGAAAAGAAAGAAAGAAAAGAAAGAAAAGAAAGAAAGAAAAGAAAGAAAAGAAAGAAAAGAAAGAAAAGAAAGAAAAGAAAGAAAGAAAAGAAAGAAAAGAAAGAAAGAAAAGAAAGAAAGAAAAGAAAGAAAAGAAAGAAAGAAAGAAAGAAAGAAAACCTTTATCTATCATGCCACAATTCCTACAATGGCTAGTAAAACAGTCTGAAAAAAAGTCAAGATTTTGTGTATGCCAAAAATGTATCCATATGCTACTGTGTCTCTTCTACATACAGAAATGGCACAGAACTTGAGTGTCAAAAAGGTTTATCAACACGAAGACCCACAGAGCATTTTTTTTGATACAATGCCATGCATCTCAAAACAGCAAAGTAATATGCCATATATTATATCAACAGGAAAAAAACTAGCTGGTTCTCAGAACAGGCATGAAAATTTAAATAGGAGAGGCACTTGTTCTGCGGAGGACAGGAAATTGCCTGCTGTCTAAAACCTATTCTGCTCCCAGCCAAATGTTTAATCGAATCCTTTCCTGGTACTACAGTTATATGTTTCCTCTCTTATCTGCAAAAAAATAAAAAGTTGGAGCTTAATGTTGTTAAGAATGAAGTTCTATCAGAGCTCAGTTTGCACTGTCTCTTTCCAAGGGAGAAACAAAGGTCTGACTCCAAACCATCAATAAAGAAAAGCAACTGTCTGGCAGGTCTATATCTATCTGAGAGGCTGCATTGGAGAACTTTGTTTCCTTTGGTTTGGCACACATTAGGAAACACCACCCTGTAATTTGGATGGATATCTGTCCTTACTATTTTTACACAGTCATAAATTCAAAACACCAAACTGTAACAGTAAAGTACTGTGCCTCACTGTAATCTCTTGATTCAGACAAATTTAATTAAACCATGTGACAGCAACAATATTCATGATTTGTGTAAAAGGAAGTTGGGTGAAGTCTTCTAGTTTAGTAGAGGTAGAGGTAGAGGTAGAGTGTGTGTGTGTAGAAAAAAAGTACCTCAGACCTCAGTTCCTCTCTGTGAATTACTAACAGAAAAGACAAAAAGAGAAGCACAGAACAGCACTACTGTCTTTTATGAGAGATGTAAAGCTACCAGTATCTTGTCTGCCAAACCTTAAGACTTTCAAACATCTATAAAACATTACAAAAATGTTCATAAGGCATTCTGATTAGGTTATTTTGGCTACAGATTATTCTCTCTCATAAATGGAAAGCTGGGGTGCCTGACAAAACATTTTAGTATAATTTATACTGATTCTAATAAAAATAAAGTGATTTCATTATCAAAACAAGCACCAATACTTGGCCTTTGGTGATTTGGCCTGATATGTTCAGAAAGTCAAATACTCAGTTCTGAGACAATATGTCTCTACTATGTGTCCGTTCACCACTCTGACTTTTTTCCAAAGGCAAAATACTTTTCTTGAAAGAACAGTAAAAAGTCAGAATCCATCACTGACAAGTAAAAGACTCTGATCTAACATTTTGTCCTTATCCTGATGTCACATATGATGATAATCCCACAGCCTTCCACAGATCTCAAAGCAGTCTGTAAAATTTATTTATATGGATTTATAAAAATTAAAAGGGACTCGCTCCAAGGCTCTAGGCACCCATACCATAAAATTTACAAAAATAAAGGAACCTGGATGCTTAAGTAAGAGACCTGATTATCAAGTGTGCTAAAAAGTCACAGCTGCCATGCTCATCAGTGGAACTTATGAGTATTCCATATCTCCAGCAGCTATATATCTTTGGGACCAGCACTGAAGGTCCAAACAGATACATGTTTGTCACAACAAAGTGTTTTTATCTTTTTTGTTTAAATGAGGAAGTTGATATCAAAATGTATTTTATCATCAACCACCACAGTGTTTTCTCATGAGAACTTCCTGTAATTATTGTACTTAATTCCTATTGTGACATTTGGTGACCTGTTGATGAGTACAATAGGCTTCGTTTCTACTTCGAGAGACCTAACTGCTTACTACAATACCCCACAGAGAATTGTCTTTAATGAAACAATAATAGGATGTAGTTTTGCATACCTTTTATATTATCTGCACCTCCACAGGCATAAAGGGCAATGATTAATGGAATTTCCTAACTGTTGCATCCACTGTTACACAGCAGGTTTAAGAATTTATGACAAACACTTCACACTAGAGGAAGTTTAACAACAAGTGATCATGGAAAGATGGTAATTCCATATCAGCTGAAATGAAGAGGCAGAAAAGGTGACAAAAGCTGTTTTAAAAAGAGGAATAAGCTCAAAGCAAGAGCTACCATTCCACCACCAAAAGCAGAATTGTCACTCCAGGAATGTTGAATGTGTTGCTTGGGCTATGGAATCACTGGGGCAGAGAGGACTCTGGGAGCTGTTTTCCATCTTTAAAAGCACACTCCAAATTAAACAGAATTCCTTAAATTCAAAAAGTTTCCTTTCAGTCAAGTATTAGTTCTTACATTTAACTTAATGCTGCCCTCACTATTCCTGCTCATTGCCTGTAGCACTGTCTTCCCACAGAACCTCCTTTCAAAATCCAGATCTTAAATGTTCTGTGTCCACTCTTCCACAGCAAAAATCCTACAGTCTAGCCCTAATCTGCCATTACATTACTCTTTCACTAAAATCTGGAGATCACAGCATTTCATTCCATTCCTACATACATGCAAGACTACCTTTTCCCCATCCATCTTACAGCCTACAGATCCCCTTATATCTCTGTACACTACTGCGACTTTTCTATAGCCATGGAATCTAACTTCCCTATTTTGTTCATACAATATAGGTCAGAAGCAGTGTCCTTGACACATAAGCCCAAGATATATCAAGTGTACCTTGTCCACTGAAAAAAGAATGTCCACTATTACTGACAATACCCCAACAGACCTCAAAACCTTGTGAAATGTATAGCACTGTAAACTCATAGCAGCTCAGCTTTACATTATTCTCCAAAGAAATGCTTGTCCAAAAACTTAAGGGTGGCCAGAATTATGAGAAGACAAGGCTTGTAGGAAACTATTTCAGTAGTGTTTATCAAAGCTTTTTTTTAAAAGTGTTATTTATTTTAAAAATGAAGATGTTAGTTATCTTAAAAAACAAGTAACACCTACTGGAAACTAACTCTCTTAACCAAACTGTATTTGCAAATAGCCAATTTTTGTCTATCTTTTTTAGTTTACTGCAATACTAACCACTAAGATATTCATTGCTACCAATCTATTGCAACCAGCACTCTTCCCTAGTTAACCAGAAGTCGCAACTTTGATGCTACATTCTCCCCAGCAACCTTACAGAAGCCTTTTACAATGTGTAAAAGACACAAACAGAGAGTGAATTTGGACCATCAAGTTTAAGATGTAGAAAAAATTCCATTATCAATTCACAGCATAGGGAAAATTCATGATGGTTGGACGATGGCAATTTGTTGGTAGCATTAATGCATTAGTTAACACCATACTAGTAATAAATTTGTGCATTTAACCTAACTTTTACCATCCAGTAGTATTTTATTGGACTAGTATTTCTGAAACTGACTTATCTATACTTTATCATGATCTGTAAATAGGACTGTCAGAATGCATCATGCTAATAATAATAATAATAATAATAATAATAATAATAATAATCAGACAGTCTGCCCTCTTGACTAAATGCGTCTCCTACCATTCATGTGGCATAGATATGCTTTCACAAGAGACTATGATTCATATGTAAGGAATGTTTGCTAGATATCCACACTAAGCTTGCAGGCCACAGTTAACTTTTTCATTTGCTGCAAACTCCAGATTTGTTCTTTGCACATGTAGTCAGTTCACTTTGATGAGAGTGAATTATAGGCCTTGGCATGGCATAGCAGAATATCAAACAACAAAGGCAGGTATATGTTACAGCTACACACACCCTTTTGTAGCTATGAGTTATCCTACCTTTATCCAAAACCCTGTGAGTACATTTCATATATACAAGTTCATTAGTTTATTTTTACTGAAGAGGCATAAATATTTGTATAAATCTTTATTCCAAAGCACAGAACTAATACCACCAGAAGCAAATTAGACTTTTGGGTCTCAGTACATTGGCGCTTAAATGTTACACATTGAGATTACCACTGACTTCAGTGTGCCTTCACATTATGTGTGCAATTAAGCAAATGTTTAAGGCTTTGCAGGATGAGGGCCTTGCATTGTATGGGCAAACTTCAGAGACCAGAGCCACGCTCTCCTAACACTTCATACATCCCCCTCGATTACTTATCTTCTGCTGCTATTATCTCCTCTTAGCCTCACAACAGAAAGGGGGGGGGATGATGTGGCACACAGCATGACGCAATTATTATCTACCAGACCGTCTTTCACTTCTTCCCTTTCCTGTCTGTGCATTTACCATGAAGTTGCTCACTGACACACATTGAAGAACTACTTTACAATTAAAAAAAAAAAAAAAAAGGAAAGGAAAGGAAAGGAAAGGAAAGGAAAGGAAAGGAAAGGGGCAGGGGGAGGGAGGATAGGAGGAAACAGAAATGACAGGAAAGGGGCGGAAAAAAAGCAACCAGAGGAAAAAGTGGGAGGCAGATAGGGAAGTGTAGAGAGGACACTTTTAGATGTCTAAAAATCTAATCATTTTCCAAACGGTCTGTGGTAGATATATTTTAACCCCTCCCTTCTCTTGTTTTGAAGGAAAAAATTAAAAAGTTTTACAGACAAAATAGGAGCTTTTACATATGTTCCTAGTGATTTAAAAGCCCCTTCTCCTGGATGCTTTAGAAAAGTTTCAGTTCGGGTGTGGGGGGTGGGGTATTGCCCCTCTGCAGGGATTATAACTATGAAATTTGTGATGATTTCAATTTATGAAGCCCTTCATGGTTCGAGTCCTTTGTATTTTATACTTTGCCTCTCCCATGTGTTCTCCTTACACAGGTGTCAATAACTCCTAGATTAGTCCATCTGCTGGTTGTGCATTCTCACTAGGTGACCAGTATGGATTGTGTGTAGTTTATAGCTGTAATTCAGCAACAAAACTGGGAGTCATATTTATACAGTCACAAGTGAGGTGCTCTAAAATGAAATACAAATCATCAAAAAGATGGACCAGGTGGCATAAACTAGTTCAAAATATGTCTCTGTTATAAAACTTCCATAGCAGCACTTATACTCTCTGGAAGCCAATGGTTTCTAGCACGTTTGCACCACATCTTACAAGAAAGAACATCACTGTTTTCAACCACATAGACCACCTCCTCTTCTGCTCTTGGTCTCAATCATGTAAAATTAGTGTGAAAATGACGATTATCTAGAAAAGGAACAATAAGAAGATATTTAAATATAAACTAGAAACAAGGCAAGCCAATGCCATGTGACAAGCCAGATCTCTGGATTCCAGCAAGTGTTCTACAGATAACCACCATTCTCATTCACTGCATAAGAAAAACAGTTTATACTGTGCAGAGTGGTTCATGTTTGGTAGCAAACCCGGAAACCAAAAATTATTCTAAACCATAAATTAGAAACTGAAATTCTCATCTTACCTTGGTGTTCACACAAGATCGTCCTCGCTTATATTCTTTATGACTTGCCCTTTTATCAAGCTTGTTCCACAAAGCTTTGGCTTTCCAGCTGGTTACCTTTGACTTCAACTTAGTATAGAAATTTTTGTTGTCTGATGGATCTAGGTCAAGTTGTTGGGTGAGGATATTAAAGGCCTGAATGGTACCTTTGCATGTTGATGCTTGTACAAAGTTCTCAAATATCTGGCCACCTTGGCTGTGTTTTTCATCATCATTTTCCCCCATGTTCTGAGCAGTGTGTAGAAAGGACTAAATTTGAGTTGCGGTTTTCTGATACTGCTGACAGATACCATCAAGTATTTCCAAGAATATTATACCTAGAAAAGAAGGATACTCAAATTAACACATTTTCAGCATAACAAAGATCAAAACCCTACAAATCATATTTAAAAACCAGCTAGCCACAAGCATGCAGAAATGAATGATTCTCTGTTCCGAGTCATAGCTCATTTAAAGTTAGCAAAGGTATTACATACACCAACTGCAGAAAATTATAAATAAAATTATGCCACCTCTGTAATGCTAGGCAACAGTTTATTTCATAGTTACCACTACCATTATGAACATTCTTAAAGACTTTCAAGTGAGCTGGTTTCAAGGACAGCTCATTCCCCTCAAAAAACTCTACCACATTCGTCTAATGACAGTCAGTTCTGGCATTACTCTAATTAGCTATCAGTCAATACCTTTCTGAAGGCTTTTCACACAATGATTCCTCAGAAGCATTTTTTTAATCATAACTTTTGACAGAGCCTTGGGTTCCTAGGAAAGGTCAACACTGTTATTTTAAAGAAAGATTTCCAGTTACAGCTAGGCCTCAGGCCATGGCATAATTATAGCAGTGGCTGATGTCCACACTCCCATCCTCATGTCAGCAGAGCGCGTCCTCACCAGGACCATTTCTGTCAACATAAGTGGTAATGTGGGAGACCTGAGAGAGCTATCACTCATCTTCCCCCAGGGAATCCACAGGCTCCCAGCTACTCTCTCACCCACCACTCTTGGCCCAGGTGACCCTCAGAGTAGCCACCTCCGGGACACCAGCAAGTGCCAGGCAGCTGCAGCCCGTGCCTGGGACCCCAGCAAGCTACACCTTCTCTCTCTGTTTTGTTAATTTCAATGCTCTAACAGAGCAAAATGACAGCTCTCCACCACTCTAAGTGGATACAGTGTCTTCACAGACACCGTGATACCGTAGCTCTGCCGATACAAGCCCTATGCCTCTTGCTCAGGTGGTTTTATTTTGTCGGCAAACCAGAGAAGTTTTGTCAGCAATGATGTGAGTGTAGTGCAATGGTTCACAACCTGTGGCCCAGAAGCCACTGCCTAAGGGCCCAGGTGAAGTGTGTTTCTGCAGAACTAAAAGACCAGTGCAGGCTCCTTGATGCAGCCAAGGGAGCAGTGTTCTCCTCCCCATCTGCAGCAGGGAGCACAGTAAAGTGCTCCACCTAGGTCCATGGTTGCAGGGGTCCCTGCTGGAGCAAGAGAAATGGGAACACTGATCTGGCTCCCCAGCTGAAGAAGGGAACCACCACCTAGGGACCCAGGTGGAGTGCACAGGGCTACAGGACGCATATGGATTCTACTGTCTACCACAGCCAGTAAGACAGGAGCCTCCTCACTGAACATTTTCCATCTTGCTGCAGTAGACAGGGAGGACTGCTGGTAGAGACAGGTGACCCTTCAGGGTTGCAAAAATGCCATCTGTGGCCCTCAAGCCTAAAAGGTTTGTACACCAGGACTGTTTTGTCGACAAAAGCTGCTTTTAATCAGCAAAACCTCCTAGTGTGTATAAGGCCTTAGATTCAGCGCGAGGAACCCAATCATTTTGTCATCAGCTTCACGGAGAAAAACTTTAGGATAACTGGGGCATCACTTCTTGCCGTTCCAAACTGAAGTGCCAGGAAAAAAAGGACCCACTCCATTCTCCAATCCCCATGTGACCCACATCCAAATGAAAAGGAATCTAGTATGAAGAAGTCAGTCCTGCATTCTTTCCACATCATTATTTAGAATGATTGAATGTATGTAAAAAGAGAGTCATCCCTTTGCTTGTGTTGATACTAACTAATGTGTAATGACCTAAAGTTCACACACCTCTAAGCTGGTCTCTAATGTGCTCTCATGTTTAGGATGAATACTATTAAGCTAGGAGAAGTATACAGAAGGTTAGCTGTATTAGTCTGTGTGCAGCAAAAACAAGTCATGTGGAACCTTTTATAGACTAACAGATTTGTTCAGGCATAAGATTTCATTAGCTTCAACTCACTTGGAGCCCATGAAAGCTTATTCCCGAAGAAAGCTGTTAGTCTAAGGTGCCACAGGACTCTCATTCTTTAAGCTAGGAGAAGAGAACTCTTCTCTAATTAAACAAGGAGTCTTGTGGCACTTTTAAAGACTAACAAATCTATTTATCACTGGTGAAATGGTCTGAGATAAAAGGAAAGCAATTCAATAAAGTTAAGTGCCAAGTACTCCACTTAGGGTTGAATAACCTATTGCACACATAAAAAATGGGCAATGACTGCCTAGGAAGGCGTACTACAGAAAGGGATCCAGATGTAATAGTGGATCACAAGCTAAATACGAATCAGCAGTGCAATACTGTTGCAAAAAAAGCAAACGCCATTCTGGGTATATTAAAAGGAGTATTATAAGACACGAGAAGTGATTCTTCTACTCTACTCTGCACTGATTAGACCTCAACTTAAGTACTGTGGTCAGTTTTGGTTGCCTCATTTCAAAAAGAATGTGGAGAAACTGGAGGAAGTCCAGAGAAGGGCAATAAAAAAATGACTGGAGGTCTGGAACATGTGACCCATGAGGGAAGATTGAAAGTGCTGGATTTGTTTAGTGTAGAAAAAAGAAGATAGGGGATATTATAACAGTTTTCAAATATCTAAAAGGCTGTTATGAGGAAGAAGGAGAAAAATCACTCTCTTTAATCACAGATGATAGAACAAGAAGCAACAGGCTTAAATTACAGCAAGGGAGGTTCAGCATAGACATTAGGAAAAAAATTCCTAACTATCAGGGTGATATAACACTGGAATAAGTTGCCTCATCAGGTTGTGGAATCCCCTACATTGGAGCTTTTTAAGAGCAGGTTAGACAAACACCTGTCAGGGATGGTTTAATGGGAGTAGTTGATCCTGTCATGAGTTCAGACGACTGGACCTGAAGACCTATCATTGTCCCTTCCAGTTTCTATATTCTGTGATTCTATGAGTTTTCATGGGTGAAATTCCACTTCATCAGACACATGAAATGGAGGTTATGGTATGAAAGGGGAAGTATAAATAAATTAAAAATTAAATAATACTCTAATTAGTATAGAATTTTAAAGTACTAAAATGATTTTTGGTTCACTCCTATAACCTATTTTAACTCCTCATTCTGCAGTTCAGATTCTTCCCACTAAAGACATCCCAATGTAGATTTCCAAGTAATGTTCTTATTTTTCCAAGAGAATTAAAATAGACTATTTAGCTGCTTTCAATTAAAGAAAGTTTACCTGGACTCAAGTCCAGAGTTTAAAGTATGATCATCATATTTCCTTCTTCCTGCTATTTAGGATTACCTACCATTCCAAAAACACTCAATACCAAACTGATGATTGTTTAATCTCCCACATAATTAGTTATTTTACTTGGACCACCATCAGTTGGCTTTTAGCTTTCAAATAAATTGTTAGAAGGGCATTTACAGATATACATTTAATTTAACAGGGCTTGCAAACCATTCATTCCTTCTCTCTCAGCAAATGTGGGTAGAGAGAGAGGCCAACATAATCAATCTATTTAAATTAAGAGGAGACCCCCATCACATAAATTTTATGTTCTTTCAACAGAAATGAACACGTAACCTATAAAAGACTCCTGTGGGAAGAAACAGGGAAGCATTCGGAATGCTTACATTTTGTGGCCATGCTTAAAATAAATAACCTTTGCTTTTACACCATCATTCTGTTGCCATTTTAGGACATAATAAATTTCCACTGTTGAGAGTTTGTACCTTTTCTTGGACCTACTGCCATGATTAAATATTTGTTGCCAAGACTAAGTTAGGCAATTTTGTTTTCCAGTCCCAAGTTCCTCATTTGTGGTATGTTCCCTGTTCTTTAGTGAAGGACTTCATGAAGCAAAAAGCCTTTCCCTTGCTCTGACTCTCAAAGTTCCTAATCTAGCCAGGAACAGACTGTCCCACATCCCACTCACCACCTTTTATGGTTTAATCCCAACATGATTAAACACTAAATTCTCAAAAAACAGGCATGGTATACGAAAGTCAGCATAAGAAAATGACTGACATAGCTATAGCCACCTACTTAGTTTCACTCAGAGACCACTTTAAATTTGCTGGCCTCAGCCAGAGTAACAGTTTATTGCATGAAAACCTGATGACTTTAGAAGAAAGTCTATCTCTGGGGAATGGTTAATGTGCCACCACAACCAAAATAACTCCTTGTCAAAGTAATCACCAGGGAAACCTGGAATAACACCTTACAAAAGTCTTTTATATTGTACCATCCATCCACCCTTTCAGATTGTACTCTAGAGCAGAGGTCTCAAACATGTGGCCCGGGGGCTGCATATGGCCCTGAAAGCTATTTCCTGCGGCCCGCAATGACACCATCATTACTGATATTTGCAATATGGTTGCATGAAAAGGTTTCAGTGGTGCAGCCCTCAGGCTAATATACTAGTCCTCGTGCAACCTCATGGTGATTTGAGTTTGAGACCCCTGCTCTAGAGCGTTAGTTGTCAAACTTTTTCTTCCTTGGGCCTCAGTTGAAAAAAAATATTTATGACAGTGACTCAAAAATTAAAGTATAATTTGACAGGCTCCAGGACCCTCCTAATCTCCAGGCCCCCTTCCCATTTGTCCAGGTCCCCTTCATGCATGTGCAGGCCCCAGGTCAGATAAGCATTTTTGAGCCCTACCAGCTCTTTCCTCACATATGAAGCAAGTCTCAAATCCACTACATCACCCCAACCTTGCCCGCTAGTGCCCATATCAGACCCCTTTCCCTCCCCATCTCCTCCTCAGTCCCCATCCTCCTTCCCCTTCCCCCAGGTCCCCACTCCAGCCCTCCTAACCCCCATCTGTCTTCACTCCACCCCCTTCAGCTCCTCAAACCCCTTCCCAGCCCCCTCCATCCCTACCCCCACTCCAGCCCCCCAACCTCCTCCATCACTCACTGGCCCCCCACCCAGTCCCCACTTCAGCCCTTCATGGCCTGGCCCCCCACTACCCAGCCACCATCAGCCCCTACCCAGTCTCCTTGTCCCCATGCCCCCCTCCACCCCTCCCCAGTCCCTCCCAAACTCCCTGTTGGTCCCCCCAGGCACCAGAGACCTCCACTGAAGACACTGCTCAAAAGTAGTTCTGGTTTGTGCACTCAGCCATGGCGGGACATTAACTTTCCCCCAGCAGCTGAGGGTAGCAGCCAGGTGCTCAAGGAGGTAGGGGAGAGGAGGAGGGGGTAGCCCTTTTTCCCAGAACATGTTTTCAAGAGCCTGCAATACGGAGAGTCCAAACTTACCAAGGTCACCAATGGGCTCTGCAGAAAGCGCTCCAGGTGCTCAGGAATGGTCACATCCATGTTTCCAAGGCACCAGGGGGTGCAAGCAAAAAGGCAGGTAGCGTGGGACACCTTTGCTCACTTGGGAAACAAAAGCGACAAGCTCATGTTCCACAGCTCCAGGAGGAGTGTGGATGGTGGCAATGGAAAAGCACAGCCCAGAAACTATCCCGTGCCCTAAACCTGGCAAGGCAGAGCCCGAGGAACAGAGCAGGGGCTGCAGAGATGCTTTTCCGTCCACAACTACGTGTAGCAGCAACAACTAGGAAACCCCCCGGCCCAACTAGATGGGTGGGAGGCAGCACAGAAGGCTCTGACAGGCATTGCCAGCTGTGAATGGGAGATTGGGAATGGGTGGTGGCTGAACAATGGAAGGTGCCGCTGGCCGAAGCTGTGATTTTTAAGTCGGCTAAGTGGAACAAACAACCTCTCCCAGAGGCAGTGATGCAACCCAGTACAAACTGGTCTGCAACCCAGTACTGGGGCACAACCCATGGTTTGACAAACACTGCTCTACAGCATCTAAGACATTAGTGCTTTTTGGATTTTCTACAGGTCCCCAATAAATGAAAAAGAAAAAAAAAAAAAGAGGCCTCATCCTGCCTCACTGAACTCCTCAGTTTGAACTGAGGAAAGCTGACATCGAATTAGTCAAACCTTGCTGACTTCGAAGTCAGGATCAATTTGAACCCAGTAATTTGAATTGACTCAGTGTGGCCATGTCAATTTGAACTCACTGAGTTCAAACAGACAAAGGGCTGACATCCCTCCCAGGGTGCCATGCATACTGGGAGGAAGAACAGCCCTAGAGCATCTGGGGCCAGCAGCCCCAAAGGTGCGTCCACCTCCCCCACCAGCCAGATCAAGCTGGGCCAGGCAATGAGGTTCCTGTCACCTCCGCGCAGGTCCTCTTGGGCTGGCTCCCCCCGCCCCACTGCACTGTCAACATGGAGCCAAGGGATTCCCCTGGCTGCGTGGACAGCTGGGGGGAGGATTCCCCCAGCTCCACGCTGACAGCGCAGCAGGGGAGGCGGAGAAGGGATTCCCCTGGCTGCGTTGACAGCACTAGGTGGGGGAATCCCTTCTCCCCTGCCCCGACTGTGCCCTGCAGGGAGGCGGTGGTGCCCTGGCCCCAGGGAGCCCTGGGAGGGGAAGACATCCCCTGCCAGGCTCCTGACTTCTGAACATAGCATAGAGAAAAACATTCCCTGCCCAGCTCTAGCCACACTGGGGCTAGAGCTAGGCAGGGGATGCTTTTCCCTGTGCCCAGCTCAGAAGGCTGGAGCCCAGCAAAGATTGAGTGGTGGCATAGTCCCTTTTGGGGGCCATGTTGCCACACCTCCCATGGTGCCCCTTCTCCAATTTGAATTAGCAAGTCCAGTCCATGGACATGCTAATTCGAATGGGAGCTTCTTATGTAGCCATGTCAATTCGAATTGACTCAATTCAAACTAATAATTATTAGTTCGAATTGACTAGTTCGAATTCAGTCATTTGAACTGTCATGTAAGTGTAGACACAGCCTAAGAGATGTATAGTAGAAGGTTGGTACATGGTCCAGCTAGACAGCTTCCTTGAATTCGGGGCATTTCTTATAGCCAAGAGACTCTCAGCCATGGCTGGTGCAACACAGTAAGCACTGCAGGGGGACGCCAATGTTTGAGGGTGCCAAAATGCGTTGCACTACTGACATCACTCATCTGCTGTGCTGCAGGGGGCATCAGAAACCCTAGCACCAGTGCTGGTCTCAGCCAAGCTTGGATTCCATCTGACTTTTTTTTTTTTTTGAATGATGGAGCAGGATCTTCTCTCTTTCTCCACCTCTTACACACTCATTGACTCTTTGTCACAGCAACACTCATTCCAGCTGAAGAGGACAGGAGTTTATTCTAGTCTTCTAGTGCTAATCTAGGGCACTGCAAACACCCAGTGAGCTGGAATGTCAGAGAATTTTAACAGGGCAAGGGGGTGGCATCAGTCTCAAGTGGCATTTAAGCACCTAGTGCAGTGATTCCCAGGGGCGTCACTATGCTGGGGGCAGCAGAGCATGGGCCCTGGATCTCTGGCTGGAAGCACAGCCAGAAGGGGCCTGATCTGGCTCCAAGCCACTTCCAGCAAGCGGCAGAGGCTCAGAGACGGCTCCTGCTGCTTTCAGGCAGCAGCAGAGGCCTGATTTGGCTTCAAGCCTCCTGAAAGAGGCTCAGAGCTGGAGATGGTCCCCGCCACTTTTCACAAGTGAAAATTTTTCATTTGTTAAAAGCAGCAGGGACTGTCTCCAGCTCCAAACTTCTTGCAGGAGGCTTGAAGCCGGATAGGGCCCCTGCTGCTTCCGGCAAGCAGCAGTGGACAGATCAGGCCCCAGAGAAGAATTGGGACCGCATGGGGGGCTGGCCCTAGCCTCCCTCCAGTAACACCCCTGGTGATTCCCAACCCGTGGTCCATGGCCAGTGCCAGCCTGACTATATAGGTGAGCTAGGAGGCCACGTAGTGCACTAGCCTTAAAGGGGTGCCAAATTAGACAGAACTTAAATTCCCCCCCCCCCTCTTTCTTTGCAACCTACTCCACAATGTAAAAGTGCTGGCAACAGACCCAGCACTGTGTCTGCTGGTTGCTCAATCTTCCTTCACTGATCACTCAGTTTAAAATCCCAAAGCGGTAGTCGTTTTAGTCTAGTTCAGCAAAACAAATAAGGAGTCCTGTGGCACTTTAGCACTTCAATCTTCCTGATTACTCCATTGAGGATTTGCTAATAGCTGTGCTCAGACAATTGAACAACAACTCAAAGCTTCAAAGAGAAGCTGCAGAATTGGAATTCATATGCAAATTTGACATTGTTTCTTCAGGGCTAAATAAGGACTTTGGATTTTTTTCCCCCTCATTCCAACAGATGATTTGATCTCATCTTCCTCCAGGTCAGTGGTTCCCAACCTGGAGTCCAGGGACACGCAGGGGTCCACAGACATGTTGCGGGGGGGGGGGTTGGTTAAAAAGGGGGTCTTTAGCCTGAAAGAGGTTGGGAACCACTGCTTTAGTCTATATGCTGTTCCCCAGTGTTTGAATCTTAACCGTTTTGATTTGCTGTTACAGTATGACCTGATCTTATGACTCATCTCCTTGCATTTATTTTCCTCCCATTCTGCAAGTTCCCCACATCTTCAAAGGGTCTGATGAAGTTTTTCTCCTGTGAAAACTATGTGATAAATAAATAAATTTGCTGGTCTAAGTGCCACAGGACTCCTTGTTTCTTTTTCAGTTTAATAAGCCATTTGACAGCTATGGCTCCCTGATCTGAAAATTAACCCTGGGGCTGCTGCTATTCAGGGGTAGTGGCTTTCAGATGCAAATAAGGGCAAGCCACCTGCCTTGTTAGCAAACACAGCAAAATAAATCACCTCTTACCCCCCCACACCCCCGTACCTACTTCTGCAGTCCCCATAGCCATAGCACAAGCTACCAAGACACTGGGCCAGGTGAGTAAATTCCTTTTAACTCCCAGTGGGCAAGTTACAAAGCTGCAGGGGTGGGATGAGGGCATGCAGTAAGTGGTGGTGACCCTGGCTGCCCAGGCTGATGTGCTGAGCAGAGCCCCCAGACATTTGGGGGTCAGGAGCCCAGATGGGGCCATAAGTCCTAACTGAGTGAGGAAAGCTGAGGGATCATGCCCGTTCCTGACCTAACTTGACCACCTAGCAACCTGGCCCCAGCAGAAGCTAGGAACAGAGGGGGCAAAAAGTCCTACCACTGTCAACTGCTGGTTGGGGAAACCATGGGGGGGATGCTGCCACATGACTGACTCCTGCCCTAGGTCCAGCAGCAGGTGAGAGAGGTGGCATAAGTCCCCCTGGGCACATGGAGGGCAGGGGGGTTGCAGACTCCCCAGCCCCGGCAGAGCCAAAGGAGGCATGTGGAGGGGCATAAGCCCTGGCTCTAATCACCCCTGGCTGGTGAAGCCATGGGATTGGGGAGAGGCAGGAATTTTCCTCCTCCACTCTAGCCCATTAGAACCCACTCCTTGCCCAGCCCAGGAACAGAACCCAGGAGTCCTGGCCCAAAGCCTGGGTTTTGGACTGCTTCTCTGCTGCCTTTGGTCCTGTATTGGCATTTGCATACTCCTGACAAGGTGTGGGAATAGAGGACCCACTTTCCAGAGGTAAAGCATGGCCTTAGATGCATGGCAGGGGTTACTCAAGAACCCAGAATGATGATTCTAATCTTGCTTCTGCCTAATATAAAGCAGGAGTGACTCCACTAGCATCAAGGCCATGACAACAGAACCAAGCCCAGTGAGGCATCTCTGGGACTGATCAGTGGCTTACACCATGCACTCACCTTGGATCTGAAAGCAGCTTTGACCTGAGAACATGATGCAAATGCCACTAGACATGACTGGGACTTGGGGGTGGTGGTGGTGGTGATTGATTTCACACTATTCTGGTCCTTTATCACTTTAATCCTCCTACACCCCATTCCACCCCCCTCCCAGGATGTGTCATAGACCTCCTGCTTGGGATCCCTCAAGTCCTCCGCCACCACCACACACCACCAGCATCTTCAGACATCAGAAACTCTTTCAGGTGACACAGACCACAGCTTGGTTCTTGGGGTAAAGAGAGGAGAAAGAGAAGAGAGGGACCAAAGAATAAACCAAGGACAGAGTATGGGGCTGGATTTAGTCAGGACTCCTGGGGTTTATTTGCTGCTTTGAGTAGGGAGTGGGGTCTAGTCGTTAAAGCAGAGAGGCTAGGAGTCAAGAACTTCTGAGCTTTATTTCCTGGTCTACCATGGATGCAGGGTATAATCTTACAGAAAAGGAATTCAAGTACCGTCAGCAAAATCTGGCTGTTTCCCTGCCCATTAAATGGAGATGGTGGCTCCATGGGGACAAGGGTTTCCCAGCCCCCTACTGGCTCTGTGCTAGGCGCAGCCTGGGGAGAGCTGTGCCTGCTGCTGGCTCCATCACTGGGCTGGGAAGGAGCTGGGCCAGGCTGCTGGCTCCAGACAAGGACGGCCCCACTAGGCTTTGTATGAGGGCTGCTCAGGCCTCCTGCTGTTGGGCTCCATCAGCTCAGCATTGGGTGGTTGGGGAACTACCTGACCCCTTTGGGCCAGGCTCACTGCCACGTTTCTTGAGTCATGGGCAGAGAGGGAGGGGTCTGCCCAGCTCCATGGTGTTGCGCTCATTACCCAGCACAGAGGGAGTGTGCATGTGGCTAGGCCTGTGCCCCAAACCTTTTTCCTATGTGTCTTTCCCATTCCTGCTGTGGAGTGCTGGCGTGTATGTGAACAGTTAAAATATGTTAGAGCATAGCTTCATAAGAGCCAGCCTGGGTTTGCCGCGTGGGGGTGGGGTCTGGCAGTTCAGTCACTCTCAGTAGCCCAGTGTTGGCTGGTTATACCCTGGAGGAGAGGGTCATCGTTCACCAAGGGTGCCAAAAAAAACCTTCAGCTAGCCCTCCCCACAGCTCCCCTTCTGCTGGTTGCAAAATGCAGCCGTTGCTTAAGTACCCAGACGGAGTGTGTTGCTGGTGCAGACTTCCTGCTGCAACCAAGGGTATGAGAGATCGAGGCTCCCCTCCCACTGGCTATAGCAGAGAGCACAGCAAAGTGCTCTGCCTGGGTCCATAGGTTCTGGGGTCCCTGCTGGAGTCAAAGGGAGGGAAGCATTGAACTCCCGCTCCTCTGGTTGCGGAAGAGAGGTGCTGCCTAGGGATCCGCACAGAGAACATGGCTTCCCTGCTGCTTCCTGGAGGATGGGAAATCCTCCTCACTGAACTCCTTCCTTCTGGCTCTAATGACAGTAGAGAGGGGCTGCTGGTGGAAACTGGAGGCCCTTCAGAGTCCTAAAAATTATATATTTTTGGCCCACGAGCCAAAAAGATTGGGAACCACTGAGCTACTTCATCAGAATACAGTGTGACCACAACATGGCTAGAAGGATCTCTGGGCAGATGTGGTGGAGCCTCAGGGACCAGCCATTCTAGGCAGCATTGTCCCTTCTTAAAAACCAGTGGGGAAACTCCCTTCTAAAACTGCCATTGATAGGCTAATAACATTTATTGATCCTCAATGTGCCTTCCACATGCAAGGGGAAGGAGAGGAGGACGGGAACAGCACACACAACTTAGTGGAAGCCAGTGGCGACATGACTTAGAACAAAACCATGACACTGGAGAGAGTGATAGGACATCAGAGACAGCACAGACGGATTGCCCTTTATGCAGATAGCCTAGGACTCCTGTCCCCTTTACATAGCCATCCCCTGCCACCCCTCATGGAAGTTGGGAACTCCGCAAACTGATACTTGTGCATTGGCCTAATATCCCCTCCCCCCTTTCTGTGCAGCTGCTTCACAGAAGAAAAGCCTTTAGGAGAGTCAGTTTCCAAAATAACCCTAACACAACTTAATATGGACAAAGCGAAATCTCAGCAACATCATTTGTCCAACAACTAGAACTTTTTTGATTGTGTCAGGTCAAGTTCATCACAATTTACGGTTTAAAGGGCATTATAAGCAGTAGCTCTGGTTACTGTGAATTCCAGACAGCAACTGAAAACCACCACAGCTCTCTTTTTGGCATAAGCATTAGGCTGACAGATGACAATGATGAAGATATTGCATTGAGGATACACAGTGTACAGAAGAGGAAATGATCATGGTCTCCAGACAGCATGTTCTGAGCATTCACTGGGACAGGATGAGCTCACTAGCAATAATGTAAAGATGCCTATCCGCTGGGCTTACACAGAGTAATTCTTAACCACAGATAAACGTATCCAAGTTAGTAATGATTTAAGAGGAAAAAACACTCCACCACTGTCTCGGGAAATTGTTGGATTTCAGATTTTTGTTCTGCTTGGCTACATCACCCCTTGTAAATTTGCATTTTTAAAATGCAAATCATTCTGAAGTTGAAATAGAATTGAAGGTCTCACAAGAACATGTTGTTGTTGAATCAGACTATATTACCCAAGGGACTCTGGAAATTAAAATAACAGAATTATAGAAACTATAAGGGACCATGAGAGGTCATGAAGTCCAGTCCCCTGTACTCATGGCAGGACCAAGTACCATCTTAAGTCGTCCCTGACAGGTGTGTGTCTAACCTGCTCTTAAAAACTTCCAATGATGGAGATTCCACAACTCTCAGCAACTTATTCCAGTGGTTAATCACCCTGACAGTTAGGAATTTTTTCCTAATGTCCAACCTAAACCTCCCTTGCTTCTTGTCCTATCATCAGTGGTTAAGGAGAATAATTTTTCTCCTTCCTCCTTGTAACTACCTTTTAGGCACTTGAAAACTTATGTCCCCTCTTAGTTGCCTCTTTTCTAGACTGAACAAACCCAGTTCTTTCAATCTTCCCTCATAAGTCAAGTGGTCCAGACTTTTAATCATCGGTGTCACTCTTCTCTGGACCACCTCCAATTTCTCAACATCTTTCCTGAAATGAGGTGCCCAGAACTGAACACAGTAATCTAGTTGAGGCCTAATCAAGGTAGAGCAGAGCAAAAGAGCTACTCCTAGGTAATGCACAGTTAAGTCAATTTAAAGACTTAAACGTCTTGCCCCCAAAAGGTAAACTTGGGGGCATGATAATATAAAGGAATGAAAGTTTTGGAATTTTTCTAGCATTTGAGGGTCAGTGATTCTGAGTCAGGCCAAGGACTTGGAATATTCTCCATTGTAATCCCCAACTGTTATACATTTGAAGTCTCATACCTGGAGTTAACGCTCTACCACAATGTTCACAGTACAGTAGAAGATGTTGGCATTTTTATAGGCAATAATTACAGTAGGTGGAAACAAGAAGTGGCTGATGTTCTTTCAAGTCGCCCACTCCCCATTCCACCTTACAATATCCCCCAAAACTGCTAACTTTCAGGTGAGATGCCAGTTGAAATATCTTTTGTCATCCTTGTTGACTCTGTAGGAAGAAAGTAAAAGATCCCATTGGGTTTTTATAAAGAAAAATAACCCAGGGAGCAGAAGTCTGAGTTTCTTAGTAAACATTTCCTCTTTCAGTGAAAGATTTAAAAGTGGCTAGTTGCGGGTGAGCTCAAGCTGAGAACACAAGGGCCCATTTCCTCTATTATCACAGTCATTTCTAATGGTAGTAACTTATTACTGAGAAGCACTTGAATATGACAGGCGCCGAAATGCTTTAAAAAAAAAAAGTATGTAGGAGCAATCCAGACAAGAACCACTTTAATTTTTGACAGTGATATAAAATAATACTTTAGTTTTAGAAAGACAGTGTGTTCAGGGTTTAAAACTCATCTTGCTACTTCAATTTTTCATTGGGGGGAAAACATTTTTAAACATTCAAAAGCTGTCTGTTTAAAATGAAAAGTTGTTTCTTAGTCATACAGAGCATGTTGCTCTCTTTTTAATTTTTGAGAACATACTTCTTGAGTGGATTGTTTTAAAGATTAAATTCTAAGTATTTCAATACCATTAATCCAAATTGCAGTTTCAATAAAGCCCTAATTCTTCCATGCTTCTTGAGAGTAAACGTCAGTATTGAGACTTTAGTTAGGTGTGCCGAATACAATGAACTTATTGTTTTTAACTTGACTAAATATTATCAGAAGCAAAAAGAATGGATTCCACACCATTTGTAGCAATTGGCCTTTCTCCACTCTTACATTTTACAAAAAGGATGAGCCACTTTATTTCTACTTCAACCATGTTTATATAGTGTGATAAGCATAGGACCAGGGACAATCAGTAACTTCTGAAAAACAACTTCTTTTGCCTGCCTCATGAAAAAATCTGAAAGCTTGGTACTATTACATTTAGTTTTGGAAGTGAAATGGGCAGCACAGCAGGGCTTTCTAGGCTTTCCAAATTAGTTTCTACTTAGATTTCTTCTGTTTTCACAACCACTGATTTAAATATATTTATGGTCAGAGGAAAACAACTGACTCCCTCCCCCCTCCCCAGAATGGTCATAACAGAAAAAGGTTTTCAAAAGAGTTACACCGAAAACAAAAACAAAAATCCTTTCTTCGCTTTACTTAGGAAGCTAGTTAAAATACATCATCCAAATTGCTTGAAAAAAAAAATTATTCTTGGCTCTGAATCTGTGCACAAACCTGAAACTCAGCAATGACCAAAAAATCAAGAAAAACTGTTGGGGTTTTTTTGGTTGGTTGGGTTTGGAGTTTTGTTTGATTTCTTTTTTTTTTTTTTTCTTTTTTTTTTTACAAAAGCTGACTCAAACAAAATGACTTCAAAATAATTTTTGTGGTCAAGTATGGAATTCAAAACAGTTCCTACCGAGACACATTGTGCTTATGAACTTACAAGGTTACCGTACGTGCTATCAGTTTATTTTCCTAGAGTTATACAAGACATTTTAAATGTGAACCTTCCAACAAGTGCTTCTCTGCTTAGTTAGCCTGCTCCATCTCAACTCAACAATAGCCAAACACATGTCCATGAGCATCTGTGCACGTATTAGCATTCTTCAGTGTACACTTGCATATCTTCATAGGAAACTGGAATTCAAATCGGAATTCCTATGCAAATTTGACTCCATGAACTCAGGACTGAATAAAGACTACAGGTTCTTTTCCCATTACAACAGGTAATTTTGCTTACCTTGTCCTCCACCCACCTCCCTGCTAATTGCTGTACTCCACAATTTGAATCCCAACAACTGCTTTCATTTGCTAACCAGATCCTATGACTTACACTTCCCTCCATTTATTTTCCTCCCATTCTGTAAGTTCCCCATCTTCAAGCATCTAAGAAAGTGGGCTTTTTCTCCCCACAAAAGCTCATGCAATAAATAAATTTGTTACTCTTTAAAAGTGCCACTGGCCCACAGGACTCCTTGTGTGTTTTATGGGACTAAACTAACACCGCTACCTCTTTAGAACTTGGCTTCATGGGAAACGTCTATTCAGTTTATAAGAATTCTACAGATTTATTCAAAGTAGTGTTTTCATTTATTTTCATCTATAAACCTAGGCATTTCAGATATTTAATATCCAGCTTCCACTTTTAGTGTGCACCAATGCATTTCCTCACACTATTAAATTGGTGTTTCCAGTTTCATTATGAAAATATGCAACCATATGTGTAATCCAAGCCTCAGTTCAGGACTGCTTCAGTCTATTCCAGACGTGGCCAAACTGTGGCTCAGGAACCGCATGTGGCTCTTGAATGAAAAAGCGTGGCTCGTAGAAGAACATCAGCAAATCAATTTTGTAGGTAAAAGTATATTGCTATATGCCTCAGTGCAGCTCTTGAAGGTTTAATGATTAATTTGTGTGGCTCTTGAGTTCCATAAGTTTGGCCACCCCTGGTCTATTTTAAACTTAACAAGGAAGTTAAGCACTATATTTAAATTACTGACTCCATGGAATTAGTGACTCCATGGGATTTCAATACTACTGTTTGCTTAAGCCCTCTGCTGAACAATTATGCGTTCCTGATTCTAGGATGCTAGGGAGGAAGGCTTAGTACACTTTAGAAGCTAAAAGCACACATTACTGGACAGATCACTTCTAAGGCATTATTTAAATATTCAACAGCTAATCACATTCTAATTTTAGTGATCTGGCATTATTCTTATTTCACTAGGAGAAGAACTAACATGCCCTCACTAACCGGGAAACTCATAAGCATGTCTTTTTTGTAACATGTAATCAAACCATTTAGCCCTGAAGAATTTCAGACCTTATAATTAATGTTAAGATGAAGATATATTTCATAAGAATTAGGAAGTAATTGAGCAATAACACTAATTCATCACGCTATACTCAAAATAAATTTACAGATAATCCAGTGAAATGCAATAAAATCTTCAGATTTGTTTTTTACAATTAATAACTTCACAATATGGAAACGCTCCCTTTGTGTATGCGTAAACAGATTTTAAAGTTAATTGTCAGAATATAAGCCTTATTAAAAAGTCACAGTCAGTGAAATAAGGATCAATACAATGTAGAAAGCTAAGACACAAAAGCATCATCAAACCAGGATCAATAACCTCAAGGGTTACTGATTTTATAATATATTTTTGTATATAACTAAATTAGAATGTTGTTTAGACTGGTTATAAAAGAATGAAGAGTTACTATGTTTTAGCCCCACTGTAGTAGAACATTAATGAGATATAAAACCACACTAGGAA
Organism: Podocnemis expansa; assembly: GCA_007922195.1. NCBI lineage: Eukaryota > Metazoa > Chordata > Testudines > Podocnemididae > Podocnemis > Podocnemis expansa. Next base: position 126,166,244 of record ML681963.1, read on the forward strand.
GTTTATGTTGATGCTTTTTTAGGTTAAAACCAAAACAGAAAAAGGAAAGTGCAAAAAATACACTAATGACCTCACGTAAAGAGACAAGAGGCAATTTAATAATTGTCCAACAAGCAAGTGTCCATCTCCTAACACAATATCCTGTTGTTCAAAGTACATTATAAATATTTTGTCACTGGAAACAATTAATGAGACAAACTTAAAATCTAGTGAAAATCCTGGCTTGTTCTCTCCTTGCCTCACCATGCTGCATATAATTGGCCTTAAAGATTCAAACTCAAACATGAAAACAGTCATAAAAGACAGGTTTTATAGAACATGGCTTTTTCACTTGCCTGCTACTCTGTTGAAGGGCGATGAAAGGATTCACACAACTGCAAAGCATTTGTGACTTAGAAATTTATTACACCCATCACTAAAGCAACTGGGCACCTAGCATTATTAACAAATGTTCAACACGTGCAGCACAGCAGCTACTAAACACTCCTTTCACTATTAATCTCACACCACAGCAGAGTGAAGCAAAGCAGCAAAGGGAAAGCTGAAGGCAGAAAACTGGAAGTAGCTTGTATTGCCAGATGGCAATCAGTCACTTCTGACTGACTCCCACCACGTGCAGCTGGCTAGCTGTTCAGTGGATTCCATGCTTCTCTTGCTCCCTTAGCTACTTTTGCATGCCTAAGGGCATAAGAAAGAAGAAGGGGGGAGATAAAGTTGAGAGAATAATGAACACTGGACCTGCTGGGGAAAAGGTGACTCATGAAAGCTCATGTGATAAATAAATTTGTTAGTCTTTAAAAATGCCACAAGACTCCCTGTTTGTTCAGACAGTCCAGACCCTAAATAGTCACTCTAACTTTTGACGCAAGGAACATGGGGAAGTGAAGGTTCGCAAGATCCAGCAAAAGCAGATCTTTCAAACCCACAGATGTGGATTTAAACATGGAACCCAATGGACTTATGAAGATTAAATCCAAAGATATTTAAGGGCTCCCTTATGACCAGAGTAAACTGTAGCCTCAGCTTGTCAACTGGGGAGCAAAGAAAAGCATTTGGTGTATGAAGACAGGTGCATTGCTCTTCTCTTTACCTGATGCTCCCTACATCCATGGAGGAGCTGCCAGCATTCACTGACTACTACCAACAGAGACTAGAGGGAAGTATGGTCTGGAAAGAGAAGATCCAAATACAACAGTGAGTGTAAGCATCCCAGAGGTTGGTTGGGGTGACCAACAAGGAAGAGCCTTCAACATCTTTAGTAAATAACGTTTGGAACAAGAAGATAAATATGACAAGCGTCTCATGTGTTTCCTATGGGGGTTCTGGAGAGAAGTCACTGTTAGGTCAAAGAAAAAAAATGACACATGGAAGGTAATCCTCATTCCACTGAAGTCAATGTAAAGTCTCCCTACTTGTGTTTTTTGGGAAGAGCAGTGTTGATTTTGTTGTTGTTTTCCACAGAATATATGACAAGAGAAGTGGTTGCCCAGCATCTCCAGAAGTCAGGTTATTCAGCATCTCTAGAAGTCAAGTCCTTTTTATTTAGACATTTATACATGGCATTACTTCCTATATTTCAACAACCAGGTCTGAATGGTTTTCAGAGGTAAGGGACCTGCAAATTAGGTAATAGGCCTTGGGCTAATGAAGCAGAGTGAGATATTGTGGCCTTCGTGCATGGAAGTTACACTGTGTGGTCTTTGCAGGTTGAGGCCCCTCCCCTTGCAGAAAAGAGAGTGCTATGACTCAGAGAGAGAGTCTTTGGGGGCAGGCAGAGGAGAATTATCCTGCACTATGGGTTATGGGGTAAAGTGCCCTGTAACCCTGGTGCTGGTTATGGCTATATGGCAAGGATCCTGATATACCCTGCACTGGTACCAATTAAATGTCTGGTATAAGACAGTAAGATTGGATAGCATCCCTCCTGTGTCATAGTTTAACAAAAGTTGCAGCCTGCTGCTTAATTCCATGCATGCATCTGTCCTCATTTTGCCAATATGTCCAGGTCAGAAGGAGAAACACAGGGCACTTCAATCCACCCTCCCTGTTTTTTCAATAACAATTTGCATAGAATTTGTCCCCTGACTACCAATCAATGAAAGCTGAGGCACAAAACAAAAATCCCCCCAAAAAGTTACAATCAAATATGATACAAGTGAAGTCTGTTTCACCCTGACATTTCTCTGAAAGTGGAGAAAGTAAACTGTAACAAAATGTTAGGAGTCATGTGGCACTTAAAGACTAACAGATTTATTTTTCACATGAGCTTTTGTGGGAGAAAATCCCACTTCTGAAGCATCTGACGAAGTGGGATTTTCTCCCACGAAAGCTCACGTGAAACATAAATCTGTTAGTCTTTAAGTGCCACAGGACTCCTTGTTTTGTTTTGCTGGACTAGACTAACACGGCTATCCCTTTGGAAACTAATAAAATGTTAGTCTACTGACATTGTCACTTTCATGGAGCAGATTGATATACAATGAGACTTAATTAATCCCCATGCATCGACAGCAGCGTGGAAGATTGTATAAGAAAAAAATTCCAGAATACATACAAGACTATTACTACCTCATTCTCATAACTGTTTATCATACAGAGTTGAGAATGCATGAGTAACTTTAGATCTGGTAAGTTCACTGTACTAATAACATAAAAGCCAACAAGAAAAAGACTGTTTCCAAAATTTTTCAACAACTGTTTCAATAAGTTCTTTGATCACAAGCACTCATTTCCAAAATTATCCAACAAAATGTCTTTGAAGGAACCTTAAAAGATACAAGATGTTATGTTCAGATCTTTAATAGAAAATAAATCATGGCTTTGTTTCTTAAACAATTTCCCACTTATTTCTGAATAACTTTAGCTCTTATTTCTTTGAGCTTCTAAAGATACACCCAACAGTAGCCCTGTGTGCATTCCTAACCTCTACATAACAATAAGGTACCATATAAACAACTTTTTCCATTGTCTTTTATACCTAACATTTGGTTTAATGCACAAATTTGATTTAAAGCAAAATGTCTAGCTGGAAAATCATCATTTATAGGATGCCAATGTCAAAATACACATAAATTGACTGCAAGTTCCCCATCTTCAAGTGTTTGACAAAATGGGACTTTCTCCCATGCAACCTCATGCAATATATAAACTCGTTAGTCCTTAAAAGTGCCATAGGACTCCTTGTTTGTTTTGCTGAACTAGACTAACACAGCTACCTCTTTTGAACCTGTCATAAATTCCCAGAATTTCCCTATGTTAAAATTGGCATGAAAGGCTCAGTACACATCAATAATTCAGAGCAAAATGAAAGCAAGCATTACAAATCCACAAAGTTTGAAACTAAGGTTACCACTTAAAAGAAACACACACGTTTATACATTGAAACACTCAATTAAAGCAGTTCAGATGCCTTAACTCCACCTACTAGCGATGCCATGCAATAACCATGTAATTGTGATTATTGCATAATAATGTTGCAGTTCTAGATTAGCCAATTTTTAAAAGCCATACTTCTTGTTGCTCCCCTCATGGGTCACTGTGGGCAGAGCCAAGTTTGGTTGGGTGCCTAAACTGCATTTCCATACCTTACCATGCTTGGATTTCTTTTGAGAATACATTAGAGTTCTTCAGGACAGAGGGCCATCTTTTGCACATAGCACAATGGGGTCCTGATCCATGACAAGGGAGTTCTTATGCATAGAATCATAGAAACTGGAAGGGAATATGAGAGGTCATCGAGTCCATCCCTCTTGACACCTGTGTACCCTGGGTTACGATCTATATGATTTTCCTGTTCACTTGTGCACTGTAATTGTATGATCTGTTGCATAACGCCACGCAGTGTTTCTTTATGGATGCTCATAACCTATTTTACATGATCACTATAACATGTTTCCTACAGCTTCATGGATGTACATAGATGTGTAGCATGTTTAGCATGGCTGAAAGGGGTGGGAGACAGACAGAGTTTTCTCCCAGCAGCAAGCAAGCACCTGGAGGAGACAATAAGATATGCTTAGGCCAAACAAAGAGATCATCTCTGCCCAGAAATGGAGGGGTCAGGGAGGATGGGAAACAAAGAGACACACCTGGAAGATTTTTGAGCTTTTGGCCTGCAAATCTCCATCTTGAAACAACTCCAAACAAGATCTGGGCCCTGCCTGGCCTCAGGCAGAGACTGGCTGTACAAACATCTGACAATCAAACACCTTGAGCATAAACTTGGACTATGAGGTCAGTTTAAAAAAAGAGATATTATATTAGCACATGTTTTACCTTTTATTTCCTTGTAGTTTCTCCTGACTCATTTGCATTGTGATTCTGTCATGACTGTCTACATTCTCACTTTGAATTATACGCTGATTAATAAACTCGTATTTGTTTTATCTACAGGTGTGAGATCTTTAGAGGGTGTGAGTGAAGAAGGCCAGGCAGAATACATTTCTTCGTTAAATGGATGGACTAGAGTGCATAGTGATCGGGAGTGAGTCCCAATCTCTGTAGACAGTGGATCCCACTATAGTAACCGCGGCCAGAAGTGCTTCCTTAGGGACCATCCCTCGAGTAGCCAGAGGGCATACACACATGGCTTGGGACCGACTGCAGACCAGAAGCCAGAGTGTACTGAGTCAGGAGTGAATGGTCACTTGGCAAAGTGGGATGAATCAGGGTTCAGGAGTGGGAATTGGGGGTCACAGCGACACACCAGATTGAATCTGGGGAGCAGCTTGTCACACCCCTGCACTCATGGCAGGACCAAGTACCCCCTTACAACCAAGCTTGACAGGTGCTTGTCTAACTTGCTCTTAAAAACTTCCAATGATGGAGATTCCACAACTTGCCTAGACAACTTATTCCAGGGGTTTATCACCCTGACAGTTAGGAATTCTTTCCTAATGTCCAAACTAAACCTCCCTTGCTGTAATTTAAGCCCATTGATTCTTGCCCTACCATCAGCAGTTAAGGACAATAATTCTTCTTCAGCTTCCTCATGACAATCTTTTAGGTACTTGAAAACTGTTATATCCCCTCTTTTCCAGACTAAACAAACCCAGTTCTTTCAATCTTCCCTCATAAGTAGAGCCCTGCAAACCTGCAGATATCCACAGATATCTGCCTTATATCCGCATCCACAGATACAACACGGATATCTGTGGACCATTTCTTGCAGATGCAGGTCAGATACGGATCCACTTATGAGTAGAGCCCTGCACGGATACAAATAAGTCAAGTGTTCCAAACCTCTAATCATTCTTCCTGCTGTTCTTGCTCTTCTACGGACTTTCTCTAATTTGTCCAAATTGTTCCTGAAATGAAGCACCCAGAACTGGATGCAATACTTCAGTTGAGGCCTAATCCGGGTAGAGTAGAGCTGAAGAATTACTTCTCATGTCTTACTTACAATACTCCTGTTAATACATCCCAGAATGGTGTTTGCTTCCACCCCCCTGCCCCCAACAGTGTTAGACTGTTGACTCATATTTAGCTGGTGGTCCACTACGATACCCAGATCCCTTGCTGCAGTACTCCTTCCTGGGCTGTCATTGCCTATTTTGTGTATGTTCAATGGATCGTTCTTTCCTAAGTGGAGTAATTTGCATTTCTCTTTATTGAATTTCATTCTGTTTCCTTCAGATCATTTCACTAGTCTGTCCAAATCATTTTGAATTGTGATCCTATCCTCCAAAGCACTTGCAACCCCTCCCAGCTTGGTATCATGTGCAAACTTTATAAGTGTATTCTCTAAGCCTGGGGTGGCCAAACTTATGGAACTCAAGAGCCGCACAAGTCGATTACTAAACCTTCAAGAGCCGCACTGAGGCATATAATCACATTTTTACCTAATCCAAAATTACTAAGCTTAAAATTCATTGTACACTTTAATTTTATCATAAAAATAGGGCAAATATTGATCCACTAATGTCAGATTCTAATAATTATTTAAGATTACCATGAAACTAGGCCTATACAGTAAAAATTTAGCTGTTGCTAGATGTAGAACACTACAGTCTTGTGGCAAGTTGTTTTTTTGTTTTTTTAATCTTGGTAGCAACTTGTCAATGCAGCAGGTAAAAACTCCCTGAGATGCTGATCTCCAAGGACTGCACAATGTTTTGAATTTCGTTGTGGAATGAAGCTTCACAGCAGTAAGTTGTGCCAAAAATTAAAAGTAATCTATGTTCAGTTTTGTACTTTTCTCCTTTGTATTTTCATTTCTTAGTATTCCACATCATGTTTAGGACTTGTAAAACATGATTTTATTTTAACAACGAGTACGCTGCATTAGGGCCTATGAGAAAATCTAAACATGCAATGGCTTCTCTGACCATGTCACGCTTCTCTCCCCCACCCCCCGTTGCTGCTTCCCTGCCGTCTCTTACCGCGCTGCTGCTTTTCTGTTCTCCCCAACCATGCCACTCTTCTGCCTCCCACCCCATCCTGGCACCTACCATGCCCCCGGCTTCCCTGCCAATATTTCTACCAGTAAAATTGTTCACTAAAATACTCACGGACAGTGAAGACAAAAGGTCTGAGGACTCAGACACAATTAATTTTAAAATGAGAGTAATAGTAAGGGAAAATACTGCTCTCATCCTAATTCTGTGAAGAGATGCGTACAGAGACACCTTTTCAACTGTTCAGAATCACAACAGATCAATGAAAATTTATGGGGACAGAACGTGCGAGATCAGAACCTGTTTCAGTAAGTGCTTTAGAGTCCATGCACAGAAGATACTATGGGAAAAAAAAAAAAAAAAATATGGTGAGAGATTTTTTTCCAGAAAGTTTACAACACAATTTTCCATCCTCAGCCCTTCACAACAATTACCCTCTTGTCTAATGGGCTCAGATACCCATAGAGTCATTCAAGAAGACTGCACTGAAATAGAAATAGATTTTGACTATATAACAAAGAAGAATTAATACATGTTGAACGCTATTTAATCAGTAGAAGTATAGTGCTGCTATTGAACTTTGCAGTGAATGTAAATTATCTTGGTAATTGACAATTATATTAATTAAAATTTTCTTATAAAATAAATGTACTAGCAGTTCCTTCTGCAAACAGATGACATACTGATGTCTCAGGCACATTGTTCAATGGACTTAAGGAATTTTTTTTCTAAAGCCAGTTTTCAGTAGTGGTGGTCTATCTTAAGTCTAAATCATTCTGCATGCTGAAAATGAACCATGATCCATAATAAGTACTTGTAACATTCTTTAAATCGAGGGGCTTTTTAATAACTTTTTGACAGTAGTCAGTGGTTTTGGATGTAACACTTGTGTCAAATTTCAGTCATTTCTGATGATTCTTATTTAATTCTCAAAATAGAAACACAAGAGAAATAATTTTGCATTATATTACAACATCTGGAAATGCCAGGTGATTTTTAAAAAAGAAAATTAACTTACAATTGCTTTTCAGGTTTAAATTGCTAATTATCACCACTTGTCTGTAGTTCACTGTAGACTTTTTCTTGATCAATTTATGTTGCCAGTTTTAAAAATATTTACCCAGAAAACAATATCAAGAAAGAGAAGTATTTGAAGAATCATGCACTGACGAAATTGAAGACTGTATCATAATGCACACAGACAAGGAGGGTAGAATTAATATTGTCTGGGTAGACTGTAGAATCTGGCCGTTATTTGCTCTGAGTGCTTCTCTTTCCACCTAACAGATGACTTGCTTCTCTCTGTGGGCTCTCACAATGCGCCCCCCCCCGGGCTCTCCCAGTGCTGCTCCTCCCTGCCCCTTCCCTCCCTGCTCTTATCAGGCTGCTTTTTCCCTGCAGGCTCTCACAGGGCTGCCCCCTCCCTGGCTCTGACCACGCTGCTTTTTCCTGCAGCTCTGACAATGCTGCTCCTCCACTGCCGGCTCTCAACATGCCGCCGCCTCTCTGCTGTCCCCAACCACTGCACATTTCTCGTCCCTGGCTCCTGCCATGCTGCCCTTCCCTGCTGCAATCTCCCAGGAGCCGCAATTTTTCTTTAAAGAGCTGCATGCGGCTAGCGAGCCACAATTTCGCCACTTCTGCTCTATGCTATCAGCTAAGTCATTGATGAAAACTTTGAACAGAACCAGACCAAGAACTGATCCCTATGATACCCCACTCATTATGCCCTTTCAGCATGACTGTGAACTGTTGATAACTACTCTCTGGGAGCAGTTATCCAAACAGTTTTGCACCCATCTTATAGTAGATCCCAGGGCCGTAACTATGGTGGGGCTGATGGGGCTTTGCCCCAGGCGCACTGGAGCAGAGCCGCTAATGGCAATGGGCGCGTGCTGATTAGAATGCGCTCTGGGCGCCAGACCACTGCATTATGGCTCTGGTAGCTCCATCCAAACTGCATTTCCCTAGTTTGTTAATGAGAAGGTGATGCAACACCGTTATCAAAAAAGCCTTACTAAAGTCAAGATGCACCACATCTACTGTTTCCCCTCTAGCCACAAGGCTTGTTACCCCTATGTTTTTATATTTATTTTAAAAAACTTCAATATTTTGTATTTAGTTTTTATTCTGTAGTACTAAGATGCCTTATGATAAGTGCTTTCTGAGTAAACTGAAAAAAACAAATAGGTTCAACAATGGAAGTGTTATATTAGATTAAGGATTCCAGACATAGTAAGCAGTTCATAACCACATCACAGACGGGTTTACTTCTACTTTTCTAAGATTAACGTAACAGCATAACATACAGATAATGAGTATGTTGTTCTCCATTGTAATAAACAGAAAAAGCCACGTGTTTAAAGCTAAAAAAGTGGAGCAGGGGAAAGGAATCAGATTCTAAGCTTTAATCACAAGTCAGCACTACAATCTCCTCTAGTGCTGCCCTGTAGAATTAGTATGCACACATCAATGGCTACTTGGAACACGTTAAATCTCAATTTATGATTAATGAAGGTAAAATGCAGGAAAGTGCCAAGTGCACTGTATATTACAAACTGTCAGCCAACCACCATTTCCTTTAGTACCAAATCTATTTCAGATAACAAGGAGTTTGTAATACTGATGTACTTCTGCCTTTTGAAACACAGTAAAAAAGTCCTGTTACCACATGCACAGCTGGCAGAGTATTTGACAAACAACCAGCATCTTACATGGTAATCAAATAGCAGAATGTGGCTAAACTTACTGAACCTCTGAGCCACATACAACAATCTTCAGAAGTTCAAGAGCAAGGGGTACCTACCAGGGCTCGGAGCTTCAATGCCAGGGGAGACACCTCTCTCCCCTCCAGCGGAGCTGAAGCCCTGAGCCCACCGCCCCACTCAGGGCAGAAGCCCTGAGCTCTACGGTCCCAGTCTAGTAGTTGGAGAATGGAAGGGTGTGAGGGGCTCTGTGTGCTGCACTTTTAACTGCAAGAGGCACATGTAGATCACAACCATGGCCTGGCCACTTGTGCTATCGCATATCAAGGCACTGTGCCAAATAAGCACAACAAGTTGATCATGCTTACTCTTCCCAAATGGGAAATCTGAATTGTTAGCATTAACATGACCACATTCCTGCACCAGCTGTTTCATGCAAGATGAGCTCTCCTCTCTCTTGCTTATAAGCTATAACTTCTTTATTTTGGCTTCTCACAAATGTGCCTATCTGCCTAATTCATTACACAGAGTTAAATTCTAGAGTGTGAATGCGAAGGCACCACTTGAGAAAACCACTTACAGGAACTTAGAGTAGAAAAGGGCTTCCCAACCTTTTTAAGGCTGGGGACCCCCTTTGCAGGGGAAAGGAAGCCCACAGCCCCCTTGGGTGAGCGAGGTGCCGCCATGAAGTGGCAGCACCTCCACGCAGGCAATGTGGCCCACTGCTCCCTGCAGCCATAGCCCCTTCCCCCAGCCCAGGAGCCGCCACGGCCGAGGCCCCCACCCTTGCCCAGGGAGCCGCCGCAGCCGTGGTCCCCCTCCCCTGGGCTGCCACTGCCATGTCCCCCCCCCAGGCCGGGAGCCACTACAGCCATCCCCCCCCCACTGGTTCGCCTCCCCAACCTCCCCCACAATCCCTTCCCCCCCTTACCTTGCCAATGGAGCTGGGGGCACCTGGCCACCCCCCAGGCTACTCTGAGCATGCTTTGCATGCTCAGGGCAGGAGTTTTAAGAACTCCCAGCCTGGGGGAAGCTTCCTGCTGGCTGGCCAGAAGCCTGGGTCTCCCTGGCAACTGGAGACCCCGGCGCTTCCAGCCCCAGCTCCCTGCCTCTTCACAGACCCTCTGGAACCACGCTGCGGCCCACCAGGGGTCCATGGGCCACAGGTTGGGAACCACTGGAGTAGAACACATGTTGCAAAATGAAAAAGCAGGGAATGAGAACAAACAGCTCAAATGAGAACATTTAATGCAGGATCTTCTCTTCCTGATGGTGCATCTGAGTGTGCATAACTTCAGCCCAAGTCATTTACCTAGTCATTTTCTTACAGAATTACATTTGTAGTTGCATTTGTTAAGCTTTCATTCAAGCTATGCTAACAAGAGATATTCGGTCACAATGCTTTCTAAGCAAAAAAAGAAAAATGGTAAAGCACTATTCAGGAAAAAAGTTTAGCTTTTCCTGCACTTTACTAATCTGCCAATATTGTCATTAAAGCCTTTATTATGGTTCTGAAGATGCCAACTGCACAGTGGAGCACACAACTAGGCTGAAGACAGGGAGGGATTGTATCAGGTGGTGTGTGAACACTGCGCATCATTGCCTAAGCACAAATATGAAAGCGAATGTTGTGTGTCCAATATTTTGCATAGACTCCTGCCTTCTACTATACACTGTGAATGAAACAGGATGAATCACAAATGAAATTAAAACAAACAAAAAAACCCTAAAAAAATTACATGGTATCTTACCAGATATAGAGGAATTGATCACAGAAATAAAATTAATGATAAGTTAGCTAGAAGCTATCATGACTCGATCACATTTTTATAATGTATAAAGAGAATAAAATTCAGGCCAGTAATATATAAAATTTGATACTTTACTAAGGCCAGTTTCATCAAACTGAAAATATTTATGAGCCAATTGAGGAAAAAATTTAACACATACAACTGTTTAAAAAAAAAAACAACTGGTTAAAAAATGACAACAGGTTTAGAGAGGAAGTAAGGGCAGGTGTAAAATATAAATTTTAAAAAAGAATGTAACAAATTGAAGGAAGGGGAAACTGTTAGTAATGAAAATAAATCCGAAGTTAAGAACTGTAAAATTCTAGGAGATTGGAAGAAAGCTGTGCTGGTTTTTAAAAAGGGTCAACAGAATGACACAGGTAATCACGGGCCTACCAGCCTGATATGAATCCTGAGGAAAATATTGGAACAGCTGGTACTAGACTCAATTAATAAAGAAATAAAGGAGGGAAATGTATGTTATGTACATCAAAATTAGCTCACAACCATCAAACTAACTTGATATCTCTGATAAGTTTGCAAGTGTGGTTGATAAAGGAAATAATGCTGATGTAAAATACTTAAACTTCTCTGAGGCATTTGACTTGGTACCATACAACGTTTTGATTAGAAGAAAAATATATAATTAACATGGTACGTGTTAGTGGATTGATCACTGACAGATGTCAAAATGTAACTGTAGATGGGGAATTGTCATCAACAGGTCTTTTTCTAGTAGAGTCCTGCAGAGATCAGTTCTTGGCCCTATTCTATTTAACATTTTTAGCAATGACAAAAAAGAAAACAGAATCACTGATAATATGATTTGCAGAAGACACAAAAATTGGAAGAGTGGCAAACAAGAAAACACGTCTGAATTGCTTAGCAAACTGGCATTAGCAAACAATATGGATTTTAATATGGAAAAATGAAAATATATATACTTAAGAACAAAGAACAAATGCTTATAGGATGGGGGACTATCCTGTGAAGCAGTTACTCTGAAAAAAGTTTGTGGGTTATGGTGGATAATTTGCCAAGGATGAGCTCCTAGTGCAACACTGTGGCCAAAAGAGCTAATGAGATCATGGGAGGCATAAACATATGAAACTCAATGAGCAACAGAGAGGTTATTTTACTTCCATATTTGTCATTGCTGTCACTGCTGCTGGAATATTGTGTCTAGTTACAGTATCATCAGTTTAAGAAGGTTGTTAATAAATTGCAGAGGGCTCAGAGAAGAATCACAAAAATGACCAAGATTTTAAAATAGACTCAGTGAGATCAATCTCTTTAAGGTATCTATTTAGCTTAACAAAGAGATGAACAGGTGATGTGATTACAATCTGAAAGTACCTGCTTGGGAAACAATGGGTATGTCTACACTATGGTAAATTTACCACCATCAGACTAATACTCCTGGATTGACTGGGCTGTCAATAAAGACACTCTCAGTCGATCAGGAAATCAACTTAATGAAGCTACTACCCCCCAAGTGGCGTAGTGCTCTGCCAATGCGAACACATTGCCCATCAGTACAGTGCAGGGACGATTGAAAGCTAAAGGGGAGTTACAGTCAATGGAACTTATGCAAGCTTGCATAAGTCCCATCAACTGCTGCCAAATTTTGCCAGCAGCATAGACCAAGCTAAATACTTAATAATGGGCTCTTCAGTCTAGCAGAGAAACACAGAAATGAGTTCCAATATCTGGAAATTAAAATTAGACAAATTCAGACTGGAAAAAACGGTTTCACAGTGAAAGTAATTAGTCACTGGAATGGTTTACCAAAATTTGCGGTGAAGTCTCTGTCACTGACAATTTTTAAATGGAGATTGGATGATTTTCCTAAAAGATATGCCCTAGAAATTAAGTTTGGCAGAGTTCTATGGACTGTCATATATAAGACATCAGACTAGATCATCATACTGGCTCCTTCTGACCTTAAAGTCTATTAACTGTTTGAATAAGAAAAGATTTGTGCAGGTTTTATTCAGTATAGATTCCTGGCTTCTGATATTTCTCATGTGAAAAGTTTAGCTCTTCCCAAAGGAAAAGTCAATGCAGCTCCATTTCCTTAGTTAACTGGTTTTTATGTGAATGCTGTTCTGTGAAAGGACTGTCCTTATTTAAAATCTTTGTCTTTACTTACTGAATCAAATCCTTGCCACTGATAGTTTTCACTGAAAACTTATTATTTCAGTGGGAATCCTGAAAATTATTAGTAACCATTTGAATTGGGTAGAAGATAGGAAAGCTCCCCCTTCTGGAGAGTTTTGAAAAAGGCTCCTTCTTAGAATCCTAATGGAATTATCATCAGAAGGGGGAAAAAACCAGTTTTCCCTCCCCTTCACCGGAATTTGGAACACATTATGTTATTTCAGTCTCTGAGCTGACAGTTTCACAACAAAATGTCAGACAACAGGCCAAGCCCATGTGGGAAGGAGCAAAGTTGGATTCAAAGCATGGGCTGTTTCTTAGCACATGACAAGAGATATAATTGACTCATCAGAGAAACTGTAATTAAAAACTAAAGACTTCCATAAACCACCCTGTGTCATCATCTCAATAGGTGAATTGAAAAGGGATTGAATGCCACAGGTCTAGTCAGCATTGACAGGTCAATTGGGAGACACAAGATAAGTTTATACTTTTATGTATTATCCAGAAAGCTTTTATCTTCTGTGAGTGTGGCAATAATTTTCTCTCTTACACATATGCACAATAAAGATGAAGGAAGTGAAGTTAGTGCACTGGCTGCAGTGCAGCTGATCAGTTAGAACTGTGGCTCCCAACCCGTGACGCGGTGACCCCTGTGGGCCTGTGGAGTTATTGTAAGGGGTCTGTGAATACAGTCAGGCCCAGCTGCTGCCAGCCAGTGATTCATGTTGGTGCAGGCTCAAAATCAGGGGTGTCAAGCTTACAGCCCGTGGGGCCAGATCCGGCCCACCCGGGCACTGATCTGGCCAAAGAGCTGCTGCCTGGGCTGTGCCTGGAAGCTGTCTGCAGCAGCGAACTACAAAGACAGGCTCCTGGCAGAGCAGGGCCAGGCATGCTTCTGACTCACTCATGTGATCCAAGTCACAGCACAGGTGAACAAAGAAAGTGCTCCAGCCAATCCTGGCTCAGCTCTCCTGTGGTCTGCAAACCAATCAGAGTCTCAGTCACAGTTGGCTGGGCTGGGCTCCTGGAGAGCCACCGCAGTGCCCTCCACCCCAGCTGTTCACTGCCAGTCAGTCAGCATGCTAAGTTGATTGATCGCACATTCCATGAATCACAAATTAAAAAAAGGAAAAAAGTGGCTGGGGCCCACATGGGAACAAGCCAATCAAAGGCCAGCCAGGAGACTGAGCCAGCCAAAGGCCAGCATTCTGAATGGCTGACAGTGATGGGCTGGAAGAGGTGAGACAGGAGCCCAGTCTGGCTGCCTGTGACTGAGTGATTTTTTTGCCTGTTACCAGAGGTAGGGGAAGGGGCGCCACAAGGTCAGGGAAGAGAGAAGGTGTGGGAGAGCCTGCAGGGTTGGGAGGAGAAAGGGGAGCCCATGCCACTCTGAACATGGAGGGCAAAAGGGCTGGGGGAGCCCATGTGGCCACATGGCCTACAACAGGTGTCCTGCCTTCCAATGTGGCCCCCACATTGAATGAGTTTGACACCTCTGTTCTAAATGAATTGTATTTGCCTGCTGTGAGCAGCCACACCCTGGATATGTCCCCACCCAGTGGCGTCAGACACACCGGGGCATGTGCCCCAAGTCCCAACACTAGTGCCCCAGATCTCCAGCCCAATCGGGCCGGGGATCTGGGGCCCAATACCAAGCAGGCCACAGTGACCCCGTCCCCAGCCAGGGATCCGGGGCCTGGCTGGTCACCCAGCAGGCCCCACCCCCCTGGCCAGGGATAGGGACGGGGGGGGGGGCTGTGCCGCTGCGGGCAGCTAGACCGCGTTGGGGTCGGGCCAGAAGCGACCGCTGGAGGCCAGGCCCACAGTCACGGCTGGCCAGGCCCCCGATCCCAGACCTAGGATCCGGGGCCCAGCCGGCTGGCCGCCTGTGGCGGCCCCGCTCCCCACTGGGGATCGGGATCCTGGCCACTGGTGGCCGCGGCCACATTGGCCCCGTCCCCAGCTGGGGATCCGGAGCTACATACACAGCCCTGGCCTCCGGCAGCTGCTTCTGGCCAGGCCGGGCCGCAGCCTAGCTGCCCGCAGCAGCGCGGCCTCCTCCTGGCCCTATCCCTGGCCAGGGGGCGTGGCCTTCCGTCTGGGGGCGGGGGCTGGGCCCATGCCCCAGCCCCAGCGACGCCCCTGTCCCCACCCCTTGGGAGCAGGTGTGGGTCAGGTCCTCCACTGCCCTTCTGCAGCACCACTGCCTGCAGTCAGTCCTCAATAAACTACTATTGTTTGGGGGTGGAGGGATCCACGAAATTTTTTGACATTTAAAAGGGGCGCTCATACTTGAAAAGGTTGGGAATCACAAAGTTAGAGCTTTGGAAGTTTTTACATTGACTATATACTACACTAAAAACAGAAACCAACAACAAAAAACCATGCAGGCTCTTCATCAGGGTAGTTTTAGTAACTACAGCAGTGTGTGCATCTGCATGAAAAGGTGGACACCAGCCGCAAATACATTGAATAGAATCATAGGGTTGGAATGGACCTCATGTGATCATCTAGTCCAACCCCATAGGGTTTGAACCCAGGACCTTCTGCATGTAAAGCAGATGTGCTAGCCACTACACTATTTGCAGAGCTTACCTGCTAGTTTGTGCCTTTGTTTAGTTTAGGAGTCAAATAGTGTTTCCATGTGTACCAAACAGGAAGATTGTGAAGCAACTATACAAGTATTTTTTAAAGAATCAGACATATATAGATTAAATTTCAAATGATCCACAGTGATTTAAGAGCCTAATCCCACAAGAAGTCCCTTGTAACTTATGTTCCTCTGAGAAGTTTACCGGGTATGTTACAAGACAAAAAATCACTCGAATGAATGAAAAGAAATAGGAAATGGAAATGTATTTCATTTTGACATTGCTTTATGCAATTATGTTTTTTGTCCATCTGAACTGTGTATATTAATACACTGCTCCACTAGAAAAACTAGACTTAAAAAATAGTCTCATAAAGACAAAGCTTGGATCATGTGTATTTGAGTGTGTGTAAACCTACACCTTGAACCTAGAATTGTGAAAATGTGTTGCAACACACAGAAGAGTCTCCACTTATCTAAAATAGATACATAGATCTTTTTATTTAGTTTTATTGCATAATGAGAGGTATAAATTCTGTCCCTACCTGAAGCTGTTCCTTTAGTAAATACACTACTCCATTGCTACTCAAATGAGTAGTGATGGGGTGGGGGAGGGGGGAAAATCAATGCATTCGTTAAGTCAAACATTAGCTAACAGATAGTTTGCCACGTGAATACATAGTGCCATTATCTAAATTCAATTTGAAGGGAAGCTGGATTTTTAGGGAAAAAGGCATTTCATGTATATGAGCTATTACTTGAATGGAAACAGCTTTCTGTCTATACATCCTGCACCTCTTTTTCAACCAAAGGTAGTCTAAACTCCTCTCATGGATTACAGTGGTACAAATTTTGCCCAAGCAACTGTAGATCAGGTTTTTGTGGAGCATCTCTTTTCATGGAAATAGACAAAGGATCCCATTTTAGTGTTTCACTCCCCATCACTCTACCAGCATGTGGGGACAACCATAAGGAGAAATTTGTTCTTCCAGGGAATAGCCAGTACTTTTTCCCCCCCCTCAGATTCTGCATGTTCCCAGTGACAGAACCACAATTTCCAGTGGTCCTCTGCCAGGTTCCTAGAAGCTGTACTAATGGAAGTTTCCTTCCCTCCTCTCCCCACCAGCTGCTGCTACCCCAAATACTCCCAGCACAAGGAATGGGCTCCCCTGTGCAGCAAAGTCAGCAGAATAGCTAGTGCAGTCCCAGTTTTTCCACAAGTCTTGAAGGGTGGCAGGGGCCATATACGCTGTTTTGCCCCAGGTCTATCTACTCAAGCCCATTTCTTGGCGCCGAGGAGAAACTGTTAGTTGCTTCCAAAGCACCAAATTCATGTCATCTGTATCAGAGTAATTTCATATTTACCTAACTTACAGCTAAAATTAATGTACAGCGCACATAATGAAAACAATTTCTATGCCCTGAACAGCATGAGTAAATTTGTTGCACATTAACCTACTTTCTTACCCAAATATTTAAGGCTCAATGTTCAAAATACAAAACCAGACTGACAGCCACCACTGCAGGTCAGGCCTTTCACACCACACACAGCAGCCCACAGTACAACTAAGCAAACGGAAAATAAACAAGGAGTCCTGTGGCACTTAAAGACTAACAAATTATTTATTGCATGACCTTTCATCTTCTAAGCATCTGATGAAGTGGGATTTTCTCCCACGAAAGCTCATGTGTTTAAAAGTGCCACAGGACTCCTCCTTTGTTTTGCTGAATTAGACTAACACAGCTACCCCTCTGAAACTAAATAAAGGGGTTATTACTTTACCCAACTATTATATAAGGCGTCACTGCTTAAAATTTCAGCTCATATAAATACATGAGCCCAAACTCATACCAAGTACTAAAGCTGCAACAGAGTGTCTTATTAAATATTTGGCATGTTGCAGCAAGTTACTATTGGTATGTGATTGTATGTTATGGCACATCATGAGCCCATGTGCAACAGCACATAATATAATACAAACATGCCAAGAAAGCTGACGAGAGATTTAAAAGAACCCCCCCCTTTCTGAGCACTTTTAAAAGAAAACACGTCACAAGTTGCCCAATGCAACCCTGTGTAGTCTTCATTTTCAGTATGAAAAACTATGTATTGCATTGTTTTATTGGATTTATTCATCTTAGCACTTTCACTATTAACACAACAGGTTTTAGATCAGTGCATAGCACTTGTGCTCTTCTAATGTTTTAGTAGGTACACCTTGTGAGATTGTCTTTCAGTTCAATTGCATTACTAACTAACCACTTTGGATTCCATTCTGCATCTTCACGGTGCCTGGCACAGAGATGATATCTCAAACAGGTATTCACAGTTAGATGAGTACTACTCAGTTTTGAATCATGCACTAATAGTTCACAATTGTGGAACTTATTTCCAGTACTTAAACATATGCACATTTCCGATACCTATTCAACCACACTAATGTTTTGAACATAAATATAGTATGTAGAACTGACGGATGGTCATTAAAAAAGGTATACACAGAAACAAAGTAGCTGTTACACTAGGGCAGGGGTGTCCAGCCTTTTTGGGTGAGGGGCCACATTGCAATTCTTTTCTCAGTTGGGGGGCTGCTGAGAAAATTTTTGATAGATAAGACATACAAATTGATCTTTGTTAATAAACTTTAACAAAGTAATGATTAGTGTGATACTTGGCATTGCTTTTCCTTGCATGAATTGTCACTGTCAGCCCGCACACTTCATGTAGCAATACAGAGTATTCCATATACCCCAGCCAGCCCCAGCTTCCGGGATCTTGCAGCAGCACTCAGTGGGCCAGATAAAAGCCCTTGGTAGGCCAGATTCTGGCCCCTGGGCCGCATGTTGGACAAGCCTGCACTAGGGTGTGAATCGCACAGGTTGCAAAAATTCTCTGAAACCCTCAGGATGGATCTAGACCAGTGGTTTTCAAACTTTTTTCCCCTCAGGAGCCAGTAGGGCAAAAATCACTTATGCCTGTGACCCAATCATCACATCTTTGAGCAATGCATTCCAGTCTTTTGGTAAAGACAACAGGAGGTGCCATGATCCAGTGTGTGAGGGTCTGAAACCCAGTACTCGGTCCCAAGACCTTAAGTTTGAAAACCACTGATCTAGACTTTAAACCAGGGGTCTTCAATTCAAATCACCACGAGGGCCACATGAGGACTAGTACATTAGCCTAAGGGCCGCACCACTGAAACCTTTCCATACAATGATATTGCAAATATTGGTAACAATTGTGTCATTGCAGGCTACAGGAAACAGCTTTAGGGGACGTGCGTTTGAGACCCCTGCTTTAAACACAAGTCTTTATAGTAATGCTCAGAGAACAGGACAGTTCCACTTCATAAGCCTTGAAGAGAGAAACCAGGATATGTTACCTAATATGTCTGTGCAGCAGCCTCTTTTAAGAGTAACCTCCACTGGGAAAAGCAACATCCCACTGACTTTGGCAGAACCATGACAATTTATACCACCTGAGCATCTGGCCCTCTGTCATGCCATTAGGTTAAATCAATACTTACTTGTATTTCTCATTGCCTATATCCTGAATGTTAATCCTTTCTTTTCAGAATGGCGTCACATGCAGAAAATGCACCAAGAAACAGCTAGACAGCAGCCATAAGGCACACCACTAGAGACACACACAAAGGGACTGATCTCATGAAGCAGGATCCCCTTAGCTCCAATGAACCAAAAGGATGCTCAACACCTTGTAGGCTAGAACTTATTACAAGTTATGTTAATTAACTGAAAAGATTTGTTCAGTCGGGAAAAACTATCAAAGTTGTTGGAATTCACAAAGATAAGAAAGATAGACAGGGTAAATTAGGAACCAAGTGTCCAGTTTTAAATGGTGAGGTTGCATTTCACATGGGCATAAACTAGCAGCACGCTTTGCTGGTTTTCATATTACAGTTTCTTCCTCACTTTCTAATATTTTCTGTCTTTCCACAGTCTCCCATTTGCCTCTAGGGTCCTCTGTGCTGCTCCATTTGTGTGGAGGATTAGAGGTAACATGCCTCTCTAACAATGCTAACAGATGAACTCACCTCAGCCAATAATCAGGATCGTTACTGTGATACACTATATATAAAACGAAAATATCATCTAGCAAACAGGTCTCCTCAAAGAAAATGGGTCTCCCTCGGTCTCTGCATCAATTTTCTTCCACCACGCCATGCTCTACTACCTAAAATCCATAAAAGAAGAAACCCTGGGCGCCCCATCATCTCAGGCACTGGCCCTCTTACAGCAGGCTTATCTGGCTATAGGGACTCCCTGCTCAGACCCTATGCTATCAACATCCCTAGCTATCTTTGAGATAGCACAGACTTCCTGAGGAAAATCCAATCCATTGGTGAGCTTCCAGAAAACGATTCTGGCCACTATGGATGTAGAAGCTCTTTACACGAACATCCCACACAAGGATGGATTACAAGCTATTAGAAGAATCATTGCAGATGATGCCACTTTGTGCTCACCCACAACCATTTCAGATTTGAGGACAATTTATACCTCCAAGTCAGTGCAACTGCTATGGGTACCCGTATGGCCCCACAATATGCCAATATTTTTATGGGCGACTTAGAACAACATTTCCTCAAGTCTCATCCCAAAGCACCTCTCTTCTACTTACGCTATACTGATGACATCTTCATCACCTGGACCCAAGGCAGAGATGCTCTTGAACATTTCCACAGAGATTTCAACTATTTCCACTCTACAATCAAACTTAGCCTGGAACACTGTACACAGGAGATCCACTTTCTGGATGCTACAGTACAAATTAGGGATGAACACATCAAAACCACTCTACACCAAAAACCTACTGATCATTATAGTTATCTACATCCCTCGAGCTTCCATCCTAAACACACCACACAACCCATTGTCTACAGCCAAGCCCTATGATATAACTGCATTTGCTCTGATCCTTCAGACAGGGACAGACATCTTCAGGATCTCTATCAAGCATTCTTAAAACTACGGTACCCACCTGGAGAAGTAAAGAAACAGATTGACAGAGCCAGGAGGGTACCCCGCAGTCAACTACTACAGGAAAGGCCCAAAAAAGAAAACAATAGAACGCCACTGGTCACCACATACAGCCCTCAAGTCAGACCTCTACAACAGATCATTAACGACCTCCAGCCTATTTTAAAAGATGATTCCTCACTCTCCCAAGCCTTGGGAGACAGACCTCTCCTCACCTACAGGCAGCCCCCTAATCTTTGACTGATACTCACCAGCAACTACAAACCTAACAACCGAAACATTAAAGCAGGCACATATCCCTGCAACAAACCACGCTGCCAACTTTGTCCACATATCTGCACTAAAGACACCATCATAAGACCTAATCAAGCCCGCTACTCCATAAAAAGGGTCCTTCACCTGCTCATCCACTAATGTGATTTATGCCATCATGTGCCGGAAATGCCCCCACGCCTTATTCATTGGACAAACAGGAGAGTCCCTATGCAGAATAATAAATGCACACAAAGCTGACATCAGAAAGCACAGCACGCAAAAACCAGTTACTGAGCATTTCCATCTTTGTAATCACTCTGTGGATGATTTGTTAATGACCATGTTCAAGAAATTCAATGGCACATCAAGACTTCAAAGAGAAACAGCTGAAATTCAATTAATATACAGATTAGACTGTGTGAAAGCAGGGCTGAATCATGACTATAGATTCTTTTCACAGTATAACAGGTAATTTGACTTCACCCTACCTCTGTATGCTGTTTCCTCGAGTTTGAATCCTTGCAAATGCTCGGATTTGCTGTTGCAGTATGACCTGATCCCATGTCTTACATTCCCCTGCATTTATTTTCTTCCAATTTTGTACGTTCCCCCTCTTCTAAGTGTCTGGTGAAGTGGGATTTTCTCCCTTGAAAGTTCATGCGATAAATAAATCTTAGTCTTTAAGTGCCACAAGACTCCTTGCTTTTTTTTTCCCCCCTATTCCAAAGATTTATATTAGAAATTACTCTTTAATTCTGAAAAAAGAAAAGCCTTTTAACTGACCACTCTGGGTGGGGAAACTACAAAGGATATAGATGTATTCTGTAAGTAGAGTAGTCTAAAATGCATTCAGCCTTCTAAAGACAGCACTTTGAGGTCATCATTGCACATTATGTGGCTTAATAAGAAAAAAGAAAGCAAGAAGTTTGCAACAGCCATAATAAAACATTTTAATATGGGTTCCTGAACACAACACAAATGGTTACCTGAGCTCATTGTAAGTTCAAAAGCTTGTCTCAAAAACAGAAGCTGTCCTATTACCTCAGCCAGCTCTCTCTCACATCTTGGGAAAAAACACAGCTAAAAACAGTCCTGCATAAACCTTCACTGAAAGTGTTACATAATTTTAATTTATTGCTCATTTATGGTACTTCTACACAGAAGACACAAATGAGTAAACAGGAAAAGCTCGTAGGGTGTTGTAACAGCACACATCCAGACAATAATCTGCAAGCTTAAATGTCTGAGAAGGGTTTATCACAGACTAAAATCCAGAGAACTTGCTTTTTAAAACACTTAAGACTCCATAATCATACATTTGCAATGCCAAACGTCATTTCAAAATTTCAGTTTAATATTAACTTGGTAGCACGCAGCCAATAAGAAAATTACTAGTGTCATTTTCTAAATTTATGTAGGTTAAATAGAAGGTGGAAATCAGTGGGAAAAGAAGACAAAACACGATCTTGATTCCTGTATTCATGACACTGAAGTCCATGAGGACTTTGTCTGAAGGAGATGGGCCCTGTATATATAGAGCATTTGGAGTCAGATTCACAAAAATTCAAAGATTATGTACAGTAACTGAATGATGCTGGCTGACTTGTGTCAAGATTATTAAAATGATTTCCCCTTCAGAGTCTCAACTTTGCAACAGGAGAAGAAAGGAAAAGGGGGCACAAACAGAACACTAAGTACAGGGGACTCTGGGGAAGATTGAGCCCCCTTAGTACTTTTATGGGCTACCTGACTTGTGTATGAAAATGGAAGCCTTACTTCTTACTACTATTTAAATTCAAGCAAGCCATCTGATATTCTCAACCTCACTATGTATTACCCCATAATTTGAGCACTGGCTATAGGGGCATGAGAGAAGGAAACTCTCTCTCTGTCAGTGTAACTGAGCAAAGAAATTGACTTCTACTCAGCAGAGACTACTACTATTACTACTACTACTACTACTTACTATTAATTGGCTTTGTGCTGGTATAAAGAGCTCTCATTTAGTCCTCCACTGGCATTAGGCATAGAACACAAATAGAACAAAACAAAATGGTTCACAGCCCCAAAAAGCTTAGGTACTACAGGGTAAACAGTTTTAAGTATGCAGTTAGAATCTCCATGTGTTTGCCTTAAACAGAATTTCCTTCCTTTTATGGAAGTAAGACAGGCCCTAATGTGATTAAAATCCAGTTTGAGGGAAGCTGAGCAAAATTCTACTTACTTGCAACGCTAAATGTAACTGTCTCTAGAGAAGACAGTTCACATAGAATTACTCAATTACTCTACATCAAAATAAAGTGAGCAAACTCCAGCTCTAGCATGTGTCACGATGCGGCATTAGCTGTACATTTGCACAGTTAATCAGAAAAGTGATAGACCTATCTCTAGTTTTTCAATCACATGATAGCTCAGCTTACATCCTTGGGTTAGAAGGAATATCTGTTCTCTGGAAACCATATAATACACAAATACTCAATAACAAACCTGGCAAAGGAGTGAGTCCCTACTGTGAACACCTCCTCAGGTAGTCTTAAAGAGGGGCAAAACCATACATGTAAAGAGAGAGCTCCAAAACGTTGGGCCCAGGAGCAGGCACGATATAGTTCAAAGGTAAGTTAGAATAGCAGAGATCTTCACAGAATGTATGATGAAACTATAAGTGGGTCTGTTGAAACATTGTGTATTCCACACAATATATATTGTTTTTTCATTGCCTTTAAGAACATGCAACAACAGTAAATCAGTCTACGACATGTATTGTTTAAATCAGGTGCACATGCTGTTAACTGAAAAGGGTAGCCTTGCAATAACATGTTGCCAAGTTCCAAAGGAGCAGCTGTGTTCAGTAAAAGAAACAAGGAGTCCTGTGGCACTTAAAGACTAACAAATTTATTTATCACATGAGGTTTCGTGGGAGAAAATCCCACTTCACCAGATGCTTTGAAGATGGGGGAAACTTACAGAACTGGATGAAAATAAATGCAAGGGAATGTAAGACATGGGATCAGGTCATACTGCAACAGCAAATCCGAGCATTTGCAAGGATTCAAACTCTAGGAAACAGCACACATAGGGAGGGTGAAGTCAAATTACCTGTTATACTGTGAAAAGAATCTATAGTCATGATTCAGCCCTGCTTTCACACAGTCTAATCTGTATATTAATTGAATTTCAGCTGTTTCTCTTTGAAGTCTTGATGTGCCATTGAATTTCTTGAACATGGTCATTAACAAATCATCCACAGAGTGATTACAAAGATGGAAATGCTCAGTAACTGGTTTTTGCGTGCTGTGCTTTCTGATGTCAGCTTTGTGTGCATTTATTATTCTGCATAGGGACTCTCCTGTTTGTCCAATGTATAAGGTGTGGGGGCATTTCTGGCACATGATGGCATAAATCACATTAGTGGATGAGCAGGTGAAGGACCCTTTTTATGGAGTAGCGGGCTTGATTAGGTCTTATGATGGTGTCTTTAGTGCAGATATGTGGACAAAGTTGGCAGCGTGGTTTGTTGCAGGGATATGTGCCTGCTTTAATGTTTCGGTTGTTAGGTTTGTAGTTGCTGGTGAGTATCTGTCAAAGATTAGGGGGCTGTCTGTAGGTGAGGAGAGGTCTGTCTCCCAAGGCTTGGGAGAGTGAGGAATCATCTTTTAAAATAGGCTGGAGGTCGTTAATGATCTGTTGTAGAGGTCTGACTTGAGGGCTGTATGTGGTGACCAGTGGCGTTCTATTGTTTTCTTTTTTGGGCCTTTCCTGTAGTAGTTGACTGCGGGGTACCCTCCTGGCTCTGTCAATCTGTTTCTTTACTTCTCCAGGTGGGTACCGTAGTTTTAAGAATGCTTGATAGAGATCCTGAAGATGTCTGTCCCTGTCTGAGGGATCAGAGCAAATGCAGTTATATCATAGGGCTTGGCTGTAGACAATGGGTTGTGTGGTGTGTTTAGGATGGAAGCTCGAGGGATGTAGATAACTATAACGATCAGTAGGTTTTTGGTGTAGAGTGGTTTTGATGTGTTCATCCCTAACTTGTATTGTAGCATCCAGAAAGTGGATCTCCTGTGTACAGTGTTCCAGGCTCAGTTTGATTGTGGAGTGGAAACTGTTGAAATCTCTGTGGAAACGCTCTAGTGTGTACAAAGTGTGACAGCACACATGCCTCTTAGGACCAAGTCCTGCTTCCCCTGAAATCAACCAGTTCTGCATCCAACTTCAGTCAGATCAAGATATGGCCACCAAAGCTAGAGTAATGGGTATATATTACCAGCAGCTCACAAAAAAATCTGAAATTCCATAGCACATTTCCAATAATTCACAATGGAAAACTCACAGTATCTAAGAGTTTCCCTTTTATTTCAAGTATTGTGATACATTTAAGACTGATCCAAGATCTGTGCCAAAAGAGGTGATCTATTTCAAATACATTGATTATAAAGAATACAACAGTCACCCTGTTGTTCTACTGCCTTACATATAACATACAGAACACTAATACCCAATAATGAGCTTGCTCACATTACTGGCCATGAAAACGGCATGAAAAAAATATTCTGCAGCATGTTGTAAGGGCACCAGTACAAATTAGAATAATTAGCACATACAGAGTTTTACATTTTCAAAGCACTATACAAATGTTAATGAACCCTCACACTTGCCTATCTCAAAGGTTTGTTATAAGTATTACCTCATTTTATAGATGCAAGACAGACAAAATCAAAAGGGGCAGCCATGTTAGACTAGATCAGTAAAACAAAAAAAGCCAATGAGTCCTTTGGCACTTAAAGACTAACAAATATATTTTTATTTATGGCATGAGCTTTTGTGGGAGAAAATCCCACTTTGAAGATGAGGAAACTTACAGAATGGTCCCCCATCTTCAAAAGCATCTGACAAAGTGGGATTTTCTCCCTCGAAAGCTCATGCAATAAACATATATGTTAGTCTTTAAGTGCCACAGGACTCCTTATAACAGACAAAGGTGAGGTTACTTGGTCAAACAGAGAGAGTATTAGAATTTAGGATTTTTCCAGTTTTCATCTGGTTCCTATTTCTCTAGCTCATGCCACAAACTGAGTTGCTTTAAAGATTTTTTGATTTAGTGGCGAGGGCATGATTACCAAAAACTTTGGAACTGTTTTATTTTTTTAAAAGCTCAGTCCTTCAAGTGTCGGATTAACTTTAGCAGCTAGTTTACCTGGGGAAGGTGGATCAAGGGCTAGCAAATATGTTTTGCAGCTATAAATCTGGAATGTACATCTGAATGAAGTATAAGATGCATATATAAGGGGATGTAATTATTGTTTAGTAAATTGGGTTAGTCATAAAATGTTTAAAGATTGGTATGCCAACACAAACTACAGTGAAAGCTATAGCTCAGATTTAAGGGTATATCTATATTAGAAAAGCTCTGGTGTCTACAGCAGGGCTTAGGTTAGCTAATTATAGTGTACAAGGAAAGAAATTTTTCACAGCTGAGTGACAAAGCTGGCCTAACTCTGTAGTATATACAACCCCTTCATCTACGCTTAAAAGCTATATGTATTAGCACAGTTATGCTAGTCAGGAGTATGAAAAAGCTACACCTCTGATTAACATAGCTATGCCACCACCACCAAAAGCGGAGCAGAAGCTCTGATGATGGAAGAGTGTCCGCCTATCTAATGTCATTCAGAGAGATCATGTTCCTACAGTGATAGGACAGACCCCATGTTCGTGTACGCTAGCTACAGCTGCACAAAAGGGCTATGTCAACATATAGCCATTAACCATCACAGCCCATGTGTGCATGTGACGCCTCATTAAAAGGGCTGAGGCTTTCTAGACTCAGGTAAAAATAAAAAGGTGTCAACTATGTGTCATATACTGGCTCCTCTGGAATATTGTTCACCAGACTTTTGGAAGAAGCTGTTTGTCACTCTACTATGCTTGCTTGAAACCACCACATCTGTTACATAAACAAGAGAATCAAGAAATAAAAAAGATGATAGGGGAACTAGGAGTGGATTCTAGGCCAAGAGAATAAATAAGACTTTGGGCTCTATTCCAATGGAAAAAAAAAAATACTTACAGGATTAAGGAAACAATTATTCTATAAATATATCCACAATTTTCAAAGCAAAATCTTTTAAAATATTAGCATGTGTGAAGTCGAGAGAAAATATAAGTACTTGGCCTTGATTTTCTTGTGTCCACAAGGGTCATCCCCAATAAGACTAGCCAGGAATGAAGTGGGCAGTAATTCTGTGCATTTTTTTCCTTTGTTTTAGTTCATAAAAAACACACACACACACACACACAATTAATTACTGGGCCCATTACATATAAGAGAAGTTATATATTTTAACACCAACTAGTTGAAATGTCCACCCTACAATGCCCTCATTGCTAGAATACAGTGAATTGTCATGCAGAAAGAAGAAAATGTATCTAATGTATAAAATGATATTTCTCTAAAAATTGTTTAGATTAAAAAAACAAATCAGCTAATTATACAAAGCCACAGGTGGTACATTATACCCAGCATCCATAAGAATATGCTAAATCACATACCTCCATTCCAGTTCAGCTGGTTGATAATTTGTTTTCCTTTCATATGCTATTCTATTTTTATATAGAGTAACCCTTATTAGGTGGCCAGGTCTGCCAGAGCAGTAGGTTACTTATATAACCTCTTTTATCCAAGATCGAGGTACTTTACAAACAAATCGTTGACATCCCTGGGAGGTAGATGTTGCAAGTCTTACTATCCCTGTTTTATAGAAGAATATGGAGTCATAGGGAGGTTGAGAGTCTTGCCCAAGGTCCACTGCAGACAGCAGAGGAGGAAGTATTAGAACTCAGGTGTTCCGACACCCCGTCCAGCGCGCTATGTTTTAGTCCATATTGTTTCCTTAATGAAGAAAGGCTAGTAATGCATACTCAGTGAAGTCAACTTGAAACAAAACAGAGGCTCTTATATAAAGCTTCCTAGCCCTGCCAACATACTTCAACTCTGACCTGCAGTGACCGGCTCTACATGGAAGAATGTAGCTCCATTTCCTTACTTGAATCACTTCTTGGTTGAGATTAACAGCAAAGTTGCCAATTGTGAAGAGAATTTTAAAACTGACTGAGGCATCCAGACCTTTTCACAAAGGCCATCAAACAGACATGAGAAAGTCACTCACTTTCATCCACCAACAGTTGTCAGATTCAGTCCAGCTAACTTTCAGGCAAGATAATCTACATCTCATCAATCATCTTCTGCGCTGTTCCAGTCACTTGCCATCTGCATTTTTTTCACCCTCAGATTTTCAATCCATACCTACAGTGTAAAGCTTAACAACACAGTCACTACTGTAGATTAATTTCCAAAGGGATAGCTGTGTTAGTCTAGTCCAGCAAAAAAACCAAGAGTCACTTTTTAAGACTAACAGATTTATTTTTTGCATGAAGTGGGCTTTCCCCCCATGAAAGTTCATGAGAAAAATAAATCTGTTAGTCTTTAAGTGCCACACGACTCCTTGGTTTTTTTTTTGGTTTGTTTTTTTTTTTAACTGTAGATTAAACCACACTTCAAAGCCTGGGTAAAAATGGGTGTCACATTCACTTAAGCCCAATGTGTAGGCAAAAAAGGAAGTCATGTTCTTTCACACTTAACACCACAGAAGCATTGTAGCATATGTATAAAGGTGTTTCTCGCATTACTTCAGGAAGTTTACACAGTGACTAACTGAAAAAGTTAGCATGCTCTCAAATACTTGTATTTATTTCTGTACATTCATCTACCAAAAAAAGAGTTAAGAAAGGCTCCATAAGCAAATACAAATTTAAAAAACTGTAAAAGTTATTTCAGGGTTTAGCAATCTAAGCTCATCAATAAAAGATCTATCTTTAGAGCAGACTAGTATTAAATGTCACTATATTCCAAGACCCATCAAGGTGGTAGATTTAACTATAAAAGTAATCTAGCCAAGCAGCTGCAGTTAACCTTCTTCAGTAGGAAAACAGGCAGTCAGCAGATCCTATTTAAGTGACCGCTGTACAACGAGGGACAACACATACCAGATACATGTGTGCGCATTAAAACCTTTAAAGATATACTCTGCAAAGTTTATATAGAGAAGCAATGTTAATATTCAGTAAGAAAATAAAGATACCAGTATTATACACATTCACTTATCACTTATTTCAAATACATTCGAATTCTGAGAGGCTCACATTCTTACTAGGTATAACAATTGTAGTCCAGTATGCACAATATGGATAAAGTCAGATGCCAGGAAGCAAGTAGATAGCTATTGAGGTTAGGTGCACTCATTGCCTGATCTATTGACCGCTGTAGCAGATCCATAATGTTTCTTCATAGATACGCCATACCATACAGTATTACATACAAATGCAAGTGAAGCTGGAGAGACATGTGCATTAATAAAAGATTTAATGAGGAGCAAGACAACAGTTAGTATCACCCACAAGAAGTGGTGTTCAGAGGTGGTGTGAAGACTGATCAGTTAATGTCTGAAGAAGAGCACTTCTGACCCACAGCATCAAGGGTTCATTCACCTGCTAATCCACCTATGTGATTTATGCCATCATGTGCCAGCAATGCCCCCACACCTTCTACATTGGACAAATAGGACAATCTCTGCACAAAGAATAAATGGGCACAAAACTGACATCAGAAATCACAACATTCAAAAACCAGTGGCTGAGCACTTCAATCTCTCTAATCACTCTGTTGATTGCTAATAGCTGTGCTCAAACAGACAGGCAACACATCAAGACTTCAAGAACAACTGCAGAATTGGAACTGACGTGCAGATTTGATTTGGTGAAGGCAGGATTAAATCGTGACTATGGATTCTTTTCCCATTATGACAGGGGATTTGACCTCAGCTTCCTCTGTGCCGCTTCCCAGAATTTGAATCTTAACAACTGCTCTGATTTGCTGTTACAGTGTGACCTGACTCCATGACTTATACTTCCCTCCATTTATTTTCCTCCCATTCTGTAAATCTCCTCATCTTCAAAGCACCTGATGAAGTGGATTTTCTCCCCCAGAAGCTCATGCAATGAAAAAGATTGTTATTCTTTAAGTGCCACCTGACTCCTTGCTAGTTTTGCAGAACTAGACTAATGCAGCTGCCCCTTTGGAACTTCACTTCTGAAGTGACTCTCAGTGCTCAGCATCAATTACACATGATGATACACATACCACACGCCCACTATCATGCTCAGGGCATAGCCGGGATCATGTACCACTGCACCCTCAGCGGCCATCTGATCTCAGATATTCCACTACTGTAGTCAAGAAGTGTTCAGATAATTCCCCAAGTTCCAAAGGGGCAGCCAGGTTAGTCTAGTCCAGCAAAAAGAAGAGTCCTATGGCACTTAAAGACTAACGGATTTCTATTTCACATGAGCTTTCGGGGGAGAAAATCCCACTTTGCCAGGAGTTTCTCCCCCTAAAAGCTCATGCGAAACATAAATCTGTTAGGAGTCCTGTGGCACTTAAAGACTAACAGATTTATTTTCCGCATGAGCTTTTGGGGGAGAAAATCCTTCCCAAGTGGGATTTCTCTCCCATGAAAGCTCATGCGAAAAATCAACCTGCTAGCCTTTAAGGACCACAGGACTTCTGGCTTTTTTTTTGGCTGGATAATTCCCTTTCACCCATTACCAGGAAAGGCATGTTCCTGTATGCCTGTGAACAACCTCAGACTTTCCACCCCCGCCCTCTCCAGCTCTTATCTACATCCCACTTCCAGGGCACCTCACTTCCAGCAGGCAGCACTTTACAATTAGCTGTCTCAGTTCGTGGGCGAGGCGAGAAGAGCTGGGACGTGCTGCGACTTTCAGCCTCTGCAAGGGGGTGCAGCTAGCGGGCAGGGGCAATCCCCTCCTCTCCCAGCCCCGCACGAGCCGGCCCTCCTGCCTCTGCTATTGAGCAGCTGGGGTCCGGCCCAACCCGTCAGACGCCTCCTGAAGGGGCCAGGTCGGCAGGCAGCCGCTGGCGGGGCTGTGACCGTCGCCAGCAGGGCAGGGTGGTCCGTCCCGTCCCGTCCCCGTCTCCCGCCTGCCGGAGCCCTGCAGCTGCCGCCCTGCAGGAGCCTGGCGAGCAGGGATTTCCCTCACCCCCAAATTTCCCCGCAGTTGCCAGCTGGCAGCAGCGTTACACCAAATCACTCAGCACCCCCTGCACCCCAATGGCCAGTCCTGGGGAGAAGCCTGCCGGGGCCGTGCAGGCGCAAGCCGCAAATTGCCGGCGCCGGGCACTCACCGGGGCTGCAGCTCAGCATGGTGGCCGGGCACGCGCCGGACTCCCCCCGGGGCGGAGCGCGCGCGCCGCTCTCCCCATGGCTCCCGCGCCGGCACCCAGCCCAGCCCAGCCGCTCTGGCCGCGCCGGCCGGGCGAGCCGGGAGCACTAGCGCGGGGCGTGGCCTCGGCCCAGCCCCGGCCAATCAGAGGGCGCCTGGCCCGGCCCGGCTCGCGTGCTGTCAGCCCGCGCCCTGCACGTGGGGAGCCGGGCTGTGGGAGGAGCCCAGGGCTCGGCAGGAAGCAAAGGGAGGGGCTGGGGCTGCGGCTGCGGCAAGCCGAGCGTGGGGGAAGAGGAAACAGGCTCAGGAAAGGGAGGGAGGAGCAGGTGGTTGGGGAGATGGGGTCGGAAGGGGCCTCTGTTGAGTACACCCTTGATTTGCATTTGTCATTCAGGGAGCTGCATGTCTAAACCAAGTGCTTAGACATACATCAATCAATCAATCAAATCATAGGGTTGGAAGGGACCTCGTGAGATCATCGAGTCCAACCCCCTGGGGCTCTGTTCTCCCCAGGAGTTGAAATTAGGGGAGGTGGGGGGGGTGCTCACGAAACTGGTGCAACGGCTGAGGGCTGTTGGGAAATTCAGGGAGCTGCTGGGGGTGCAGAGGCAGGCAGGGGAAGGAGGGATAGCTGTGTTAGTCTAGTCCAGCAAAAAAACCCAAGGAGTTGTGTGGCACTTTGAGACTATCAGGTTTACAAAATGGGATTTTTCTCCCACCAAAGCTCATGCGAAAAATAAATCTGTTAGTCTTAAAATGTAAGGAGGGACTGTGAGCAGATGGAGGGTAGACTAGGGTTTGAAGGGAGAGCAGGAATGAAGGGAGGTTAAGACACCAGAGGGGCAGTTAAAAGGGGGCCTGGGGTGATGGGCAGGGCATGGAGCGAGGGCAGACAGGGTCCAGAGAGAGGAGACATGGTGAAGGATGAGGGGATGTTTTGGAGAAGGGGATGGGAATAGCTTGCAGAAGAAGCTGGAGAGACGGGGGGAGAGAAATTTGCTCAGTGGAGAAAAAGGGAGCATGTTTGGGGGGAGGAATGGAGTGTTTGGAGAGAGCAAGGAGGAATGGGTGCAGGAGGAAGGCCATTAGGATGCCAGAGGGTTTGAGGGGTAGAGAGGAACAGAAAGTTTTGAGAGACTGGTGAGCTGATTGAGAGGTGAGGAATGAAGAGAGACTGGGTGAAGAAGGACAAGCAAGGAGTCCTGTGGCAGTTAAAGACTAGCAAATTTATGTATCACATGAACTTTCCTGGGAGAAAATCCCATTTCGTTAGACACTTTGAAGACGGGGGAACTTACAGAATGGGAGGAAAATAAATGAAGGGGAGGGTAAGACATGGGATCAGGTCACAATGTAACAGCAAATCCAAGCAGTTGTTAACACTCAAACACTGGGAAACAGCACACAGCAGAACGTGAAGTCAAATCGCCTGATATAATGGGGAAAGAATCCTTAGTCACAATTTAATTTTGCTTTCACACAACTGAATCTGCCTATCAGTTCTAGGTCATCTGTTTTTCTTTGAAGTCTTGCTGTCCCCTTGACTTGCTTGAGCACAGCTGTTAACAAACCATCCACAGAATGACTAGAAAGATGGAAGTGCTCAGCCACTGGTTTTTGAATGTTGTGATTTCTGATGTCAGTTTTGAGCCCATTTATTCTTTTGTGCAGAGACTGTCCTGTTTGTCCAATGTGTGAGGTGTGGGGGCATTTCTGGAGCATGGTGGCAGAAATCACATAGGTGGATGAGCAGGTGAATGAGCCCTTGACAGAGTAGCTGACAAAAATGCAGCCTTTTGGAAAGGGAGGGCAGGAATATGCAGAGGTGGGGTTGGGGGAGCATTATAAATGGGGTTTTGGCAGTAGGCAACAAAGAGGGCAAAGAACTGAGAGATTTGCAGGGAGGAAAGAGACTTGACCCTGGTTCTTTTTAGAGATGCTGAGCAGCTCCATTTGAAGTGAAAGAGCTGCAGATATTTTTCATCACTAAAGACTGCTGTTGCTGAAGCCTGAAGAGGCACTGGAAAGGATCAGACCACAGAGTTATTGGTATTTCAGATAGCATAAAACAAGGAGTCCTGTGGCACTTAAAGACTAACAAATATATTTAGTGCATGAGCTTTTGTGGGAGAAAGTCCCACTTTGTCACATGCTTCTTCAAAGCGTGGGATTTTTCTCCCACAAAAGCTCATGCACTAAATATATTTCTTAGTCTTTAAATGCGCCAGGACTCCTTGTTTTGTTTTACTGAACTAGACTAATATGGCTGCCCCTTTGGATTTCAGATAGGATGCATTTTTTTCCTTTAAAACTTGGAAGAAAATAAAATTCAAGGATCATTTGCGGCTCTCAGGTCACATCTGTGTTCTGTACACAGAAATGGCACTGCAGCAGCAAATGAGACTCACTTTTACAGCAAGATCCAGCTGACTTTCAACCCATTTGTCAAACTAGAGCAGTGTGAAGGGCCCAGGATAGGAGCCCAGAATTAGAGCAATCTCGTGCTCTGATGCTTTCTGATCTACTTCTGATAGTTGTATGACCCCATTACTCTACTATTTGAGTGCTTCACAACCGTTAATATTTTTATCCTCAACATCCCTGTCAGGAAGGGAAGTACTATTATCCCCATTTTACAGATGGAGAGCCTGTGGTGGATTAAGGGTCCCAGGGTTTCCTCCACTGGTGGGCCCCACCTGGGGCTGCAGCCCCCTCACCCACCACTTAGGGTCCTGCTCCTTGCAAGAGGGCCAGCACTGGGTGGGAGACTGGGACTAGAGGCCAGCCCTGGCCCAGCTGATCGTCCCCCCCACCCTTGGCAGTGGGGGCTGATGGGTGCACACGGGGCAGCTTCCAGAGTGGCAGGCCATACTGCATGCTGCAGCAGCTGGCCCCACCCCATCCTCAGGGGCAGACTGGCCACTGCAGGGGTAGGGCAGGAGAGCAGAGCCTGCCCTCTGGGCTGGCCTGCTGGGTCCCAGGGCCCAAGATAAGCAGTTAGGATGCGCAATACAATTGCAGAGCCTGGCCTCTGGCCCTGGGTGGCTCCAACTCAACCCCAGCACTGCTCAGTGAAGGGTCCACCATGTTGTGTGGGCCCCTGGGCACGGGCCCTATAGGTCCATAAATTAATCCGCCCATGTGGAGAGCTGAAGCAGTAAAAGACTAAGGCCCATGTACTCAAAGCCTTTTTACTGCCATTTAGCCCCTTTACTCCTATTAAAATCCATAGCAGCTAGGCACCCATATACCTCTGAGAACCTGTGTCTAAGGCCATGTCTGCATTGGAATTGATATCTTGATCCCCATGAATCAATGCAGTGGGAGCAATTGAGTGGCCAGTGTGGACCCACTCACTTGAACCCAGAAGTGCTCTCTCTCCAATGTAGTAACTGTCTCCAACCCTCCAAGAACAGTTAACGCTGCATCAAAGAGAAGGCATTTCCTATCAACGCACCCAAGTGACAACAAAGGAAAAGGGGGAGTAAGTAAGTAAACGGGAGATATGCATTCTATTGAGCATAGACAGCATATCTGCTGTCAACTTAGCATGGCAGTGTAGAATAGGCCTAAATAACTTGTTCAGAGTCATACTTGAAGTCTGTGTTGGAGCTAGGAATGGAACTCCAATCTCCTACGTCCTAAGCTATTTGATCCCATACGCAGTGACGTACTCTGAATCAAATTTAAAACCAGTTTGGCTAACGTGAAGAGTTAAATGTAGATGGGGTATTACTTGTGACTATGAATATGCACAGCTAAAGGTAATATAATATACAAAGAGCTAAATGTTTAAACAGTTGTCTGAGGCAAGATATAAACAAGGTGAATGTGTGTCTTTTTTGAGAGAGAGATGAAAGCAAGGCTTCTTCAAAGACAACTTTAAAAATGTTATAAAAGTAATTAGAAAGAGTTTGACCATCTTTAAGAAACATACCAGATCTTCCCTTTTGAGAAACCCTTTCCACTGATGAAACTCAACCCTAATGTTCCCAATTATTCCTAAATCATTACTAAATTCATTTTTTTAAAAAAATTTATACAAATATTTAAAAATAGGATTCAAATTCAGAAACTTACCAAAAGCAAAATTTCAACCCTGAAAAAGGAGGTGAAATCCTCTGGGGACTTTGCTATTGCTACTTTATTTAGATGAAAGGCACCAGACACAGAAAACAAGATATTCATGAATTGGCGTGTGCCACAAAGCAGTGTCAAAACAATGAAAGACCACTAGTCAGGACCATAACTAGGGTGGGGTGACCAGGGCTTTGCTCTGGGCACCTTATTTTAAAGGGTGGGGCGCCATATTTTAGAGGGCGCCAACATTCCCTCTCAGCTGCTGCAGCCAGGCAAGGGAGTTTTAAATCTCCTGCCCTGAGCATGCTCAGATGCATGCATGGGGTCAGGGCGGGTTCAGCCTGGCCAGGGAGCAGTTGCTCCAAGTAAGGGTCCCACATGCATCTCCCTGGCAGTGCCCGGGATCTGGCTCCAGCCGCTGGCTGGTGGTGGCAGGATCTAGATTGGGGCTGGGGCCACGTGCCACACATAGCCAGCAGCATAGCATCAGGAGGCAGATCCAGCTCTGAGCTGCTTCCCAGCAGCGGCAGGGGCCGGATTGGGCCCCAGAGTGGGGCAGGGGCCAGCAACGCTCCTTGGTCAGGAGAGGGGGCATTTCATGCTGCTTGCCCTGGGCGCCAAAATACCGAGTTCTGGCACTGCCGCTAGTGATTGACTAGTTCCAAAGCAGGCTTGTGAAGAGGGGTACTGCAGAATCCTTTCACCTGGGGATTGTCCTAAACAGTCTTTTTTTGAAATTTCTTTCACTGTACTCTGAATTCATGACAGTGACCTTTATCCTACATCACTTCAGTTAGTGCAATTTGATCTCAGTAAGTGTAAGCTGCTGAAGCTGAGAGGAAAGACAATTGAGGAGGTATGCTACTCTGGATAAATATATATTTCACTGCAACACGGCCTCCTAGAAAGAGCATTATTAACGTAATACAATAATGAAAGAATATTTAACAAACGCACAATCTGTTTATCAATTAGGCTTGTGTTGTAAAGAAATATACTTTCTATACAGCTGGTACAATTGTTTTTTTATGACTAGTATAATTTGCGATGCATTTAACTATTCATTTCTGTGTTGTTAAATACTTGGGTTTTGTAAGTAGCATGAAAAGTGAGTACACTGTTGTCACTTAGCAATCTGAACTGGTTCATGAAACAGTTTTTTAAATTGTATATTATATATTTCATTAGCCAGAAAAAAGGGTACAGTCAGTTCACAGGCCAATCTATGTCTCTTCGACGGATACCTTAGATACACTCTAACCATTTTGAGTGAAGCGGGTACACCTTAATAAAGGCTGAATTAAAACTAAATCGCCATTATATACTGATCTACTAGCCACCCCACCATGTGAGGGGTGGGGATGCAGAAACCAGAGAGGGGAAGGATTACTCCCAAAATATAAATATATATATTACACATGTTGTGGTGTACCTCCTTCCACCAAGAACATGTTATCTGGAATTGCAGGAACCAGAACTTCAGCCATTATTTTTAATAGGGTAGCTGCTTTTGTAGATTCTTCTCATCACCCTCTCCCGCTCACCACACATCCTGTTCCTCTCCTTTAAAAGGAGAAGAAACACACTATAAAACATAGGAACAGAACTACAGTATATGAAAATATGGCAGCAGCATCAACTTGTAAAGACTTATCCTCTCATGTGATTATATAGTGCACGCCTTTTCCTAACTTATATAAGCAGATCAGTTCATATTCATACAAATGTAATATCACTTCTACATCTAGCCTTAGTATTCTTGTGTTTCCTTATACAGATTTTAGGTCTCCTCAAAGTAAGCCAAACTTTTACTCCATAGACAAGCAGTTGGTCCAAGGGGAAGGGCACTAGCCTGGAACATGGGAGAAAGCATTCAGTTCTCTAAAAACAACAAGAGTCCTGTGGCACCTTACAGACTAACAGAATTCTTCAGGCATATAAGCTTTCGTGGGCTCCAACCCACTTCATCAGATGCATGAAATGGAAACTACAGTTGAGAGGTAATTATACACACATGCCAGGGTGGAGGAGGGCAAATGTTAACAAAGTCAGTTCAGAGAGCACATGTGGCCCATTCACACTAGTTGATCAGAGGGAGACAATGTGTGAACACTTGAATCACTTTTTGTAATGTGTTAGCCATTCCAAGGCCCTATTCAGATGAGTCTGATTGGGCATGTCTACACTTAGAGCAGAATTCGAATTGACGGTCATCAATTCAAATTCTATTAAGTGCATGGACCTCCTCAGTTTGAATTGATGAAAGCTGACTTCAAATTAGTCAAACCTCGTTTGACTTCAAAGTCAGGGTCAATTTGAACCCAGTAGTTCGAATTGACCCAGGGTGGCCATGTCAATTCAAACTCAGAGTTCGAATTGACAAGGGATTACCTTCATGGCACCCTGGGAGGAAGACCAGCCCTTCAGCACAAGGGGCCAGCAGCCCCAAAGGTGCCTTCACACCCCCAGCCACATCAGGCTGGGAGAAGCAATGGGGTTCCTGTCCCCCAGCTGGGGACAGGGAACCCAGCTCTCACTCCAACCCAACTGGCCATGGGCGACCCTGGCGTGCAGCTCCTTCACAGCTGGCCGCCCACCAGGAAGACACCCCAGCGGGCAGCTCCTTCACAGCTGACCGCACACTGGCAAGACACCCCAGTGGGCGGCTTCATCCATTCCCAGCAGGCGGCCAGAACTGCAGAAGCTGCCCGCCCGCGTGACTTCCCGGCGGCTGCCTGCTAGGGTGTCTTCCTGATGGGTGGCCAGCGCTGTGGGAGCCACCTGCCGGGGTGCCTTGCTGGTGCACAGGTCCCTGAGGAGAAGCCACGCACTCAGGTGTCTTGCCAGGGCGCAGCCAGCTGTGAGGGAGCCACGTGCCCAGGTGTCTTGCTGGCATGCAGCTCCCTGGGGGGAAGCCTCCCTCCCCAACTGGAGCTGGGCAAGGGGTGCTTTTCCCTGTGTCCGACTCAGAGTGCCGGAGCCTGGCAGGGAATTGGTGGTGGCAGTGGCCATTTTACACAGTCATCTTGCCACACTTCCCATGGTGCCCTGCCCCCATTTGAATTGGCACGTCCGTACATGGATGTGCCAATTCGAATTGGAGTTTCTGGTGTGGCCATGTCAATTCGAATTTACTGAATTTGAATTAATAATTATTAATTCAAATTGACTAATTCAAATTCAGTAATTCAAATTGAAATGCTAAGTGTAGACATAGCCATTGTGTCAGGCTTGCAGATTAGCTCCAACCCTGCAGCTTCACGCTGAAGTCTGTTTTTGAAGTTTCTTTGTAAAAGTATGGCAACTTTCAAGTCTGCTACTGAGTGTCCTTTAAGACTGAAGTGTTCGCCTCCTGGTTTATGGATGTTGCCATTTTTGATGTCCAATTTGCATCCACTTATCCTTTTATGCAAGGACACTCCAGTTTGGCTGATGTACATGGCAGAGGGGCATAGCTGGCACATGATAGCATATATCATGTTAGTGGATGTGCAGGTGAATGAGCCCTGATGATGTGGCTGATGTGGTTGGGACCAGTGATGGTATCACTGGAGTTGATATGTGAGCAGAGTTGGCAATGGGGTTTGTTGCAAGGATAGGTTCCTGGACTAGACTTCTTGTTGCATGGTGTTCAGTTGCTGGTGAGTATTGCTTCAAGATGGGGGTCTGTCTGTAAGCAAGGACAGGCCTGCCTCCCCAAGGTTAGCACATTACAAAAAGTGACTCATCTGTTCACACATTCTCTCCTTTTGATCAACTGATGTAAATAGGCCACATCAGCTCTCTGAACTGATTAACTCTTGCCCTCCTCCACCCTGGCACATGAATATAAGTACCTCTCAGCTGTAGTTTCCACTTCATGCATCAGATGAAGTGGGTTGGAGCCCACAAAAGCTTATGCCCGAAGGTGCCACAGGACTCTGGTTATTTTTGCTGTACACAGACTAACATGGCTCCCCCTCTGGATATTCAGTTCTCTGCTTCACCACATACCTCCTCTGTGACTTTGGGCAAATTACTTTGCCTGTCTCCGTTCTGCATCAGTAAAATGAAGACAGTAGTGCTTCCTCATCACAAATATATGAAAATAAATTAATTAAAGGGGTGCTCTGTATTATAGAATGGTGCCCATATAAGTGTCATAGGTATTTTGCCAGTTTTCGATTCTAGTCCATAGCTTAAGTAATATGTGGCTGCACTATAAAAAAAGATAAATTTTATCAATTCCTATAATTTGCTATGTTCCAAAGGGGTAATTGAGTTAATCTAATTCTGCAAAACAAGCAAGGAGTCCAGAGGCTCTTAAAGGACTCCTTGCTTGTTCTATAATTTGCTATATCCTGTGTATCTACT
Source organism: Podocnemis expansa (assembly GCA_007922195.1). Lineage (NCBI taxonomy): Eukaryota > Metazoa > Chordata > Testudines > Podocnemididae > Podocnemis > Podocnemis expansa. The sequence goes on from ML681963.1 coordinate 126,205,875, forward strand.
TTGTCTCCAAAAAGACATTTGCTTCTTTTTCGGCTAAGATCACATAGACTCTTAAGTCATTGGAATGATTTGTCTTAAGGAATTCTGTAATATAGAAAAATTTGAAACAAAAGTATCTCTGGTAAGAAGTTAATTTCTGGTCGTGGAATATACCATTTTCAGAAGTTTGGACTCTCTGGGTATTCCCATCACACATTCAGGAAGGAGCCTTTCCCAAAACACTCTGCTCAGGGTTGTGTCAGCTAATCAGAATATTGAGAAGACACATTGTAAGCAGTATTTTTATTTTGGTCTCTAAATACATTGGCCCATTTGTTCATTTATCTCAAAGAATAGCTTTGTACACTTTTGGGTTCTTGATAATGAATATTTGGACCATTCCAAATAATCCCTTTTTCTCTATTTTATTTTTAATCTAATTGTCTGGCATACCTCTGCTCCCAGAGAGTTTCTTATTCATTTATTGGGGAAATTTGGGGAAAGATCCTTCATTATAATTATCATTTGCATTAGTGCAGTCCTAAGGGACTCTGGTTATAGGCCAGGACCCCATTGTGCTAGGTACTGTACAAACACAAAATAAATACCAGTCCCTGCCTCAAGCAATTTACAACAGTATAAAACAAGGGCCAACAGAGGAACATAAACAGATGGAGGAGCACAAGTAAACAATGAGACAGTGTTGGTTAGCATGGGGGGCAGTGGTCTCTGCACCACAGCAACCTATTTATCAAGTATTTTGTCCTCTGCTCGTCTTTTTATTATTTACTGTATGGTTATTGCTTCTACTGGAAATACCATAGTAGTGATTAGTGTTTGTCAATGTCCTCCACTGTGCCATTTACCAGAAACACCAATATTTATACCCATGCCTGAGCTGCTTCCATCCTTTTCCAAAAGGTGCTCTCAAATAAACTAGCCAACTAACCTATACTGCATCACAGACTGCAAATGTCTATTAGATTTGAAATGCAAGCTCCCCTCTTTCTTCAAGTCCCAGTGATTGTTTCCCAGTTTAACCCCAATTGTTTTTTCCCTTCAATCATACCAATTATTTATAACATTTTGGAAACTGTATCAGAGAGTTTGTTTGAGAGAAGTTTTACCGTATATAAAAATCTAAGAAATTTTAGCATTTGGATTACATTCCTTAGTCTAAATCTTCATGAAGCTTCTTTCAATCTTTCTCCCTCTCTCTTTTTTTTTTTAAGAGATGGTTTGATATTTCTGGTACAAAGATCTGCCAAATTTGGGCCCACAGTGATTCCTAGTAATATCACTCAGTATTGATTTAACTGATTCATTTCTTAAGTCTTTCTACTTCACTAAACTTGAGTTCTTTTCAATGTCATCTATCCATCCGTTATGGCTGCCTCAAAATCTCCAGTTTGTGAATCTAAAAACATCTCTTATCAAAGTTAGGGGAAATATATTAAGCAATAACGGAGTCAACTCATTTTAGGAGGGCATATAACTACAGTCTCTGCATTTATTCTAAAAGAAAAAAAATCTGATTTTAGAGAGGTATTTCACCTGCGTTTAGAGTCTAGACCACGTAAGCAGAAGCTGGCATATTAGTGATACTCTTACTTTAAATTAAGAAAAAGTGTTTGGTTCTGGAATGCAAGAACAGGATCCTATTCCCTGACAGTCACAATTGCTGTTTATTTCCAAGATACTGACCCCCTAAACATCTGTTAAGGTACATTTGCAAATAAAAGGGAATTTGACAGCTAGTGAAACTTGCTAACAACTGTGCTGAAGCAAATGGGTAACGCATTAAGACTTCAAAGAGAAACTGCAGAATTGGAACTGATATGCAGATTCGATTGGTGTGAAAGCAGGATTAAGTCAAACAAACAAGGAGTCCTCAGGCACTTAAAAACTAGCAAATATATTTATTGCATGAGCTTTCTTGGGAGAAGATCCCAGTTCAGACACTTTGAAGATGATTAAATTGTGACTATGACTTCTTTTCCCATTACAACAGGTGATTTGACCTCTCCTTCTTCTATGTGCTGTTTTCCAGTGTTTGAATTTTAACAGCTGCTTTGATTTACTGTTACAGTATGACCTGCTCCCATGTCTTACCCTCCCTTGTGTTCATTTTCCTCCCATTCTGTAAATTCTCCCATCTTCAAAGTGTCTGACAAAGTGGAATTTTCTCCCACAAAAGCTCAAGTGATAAATAAATTTGTTAGTCTTTAAGTGCCATAGGGCTCCTTGCTTATTTTGCTGAACTAGATTAACATGGATACCCCTTCAGAAATTAGCTTGTCAATGTGATGGTAATATACATTCAGATCAAAGAATTCTTGTAAACAGCTGTACTTTTATTAAATCTACAACTCATAGTTTACATCTTTTCATTCCGTTGTTCAGAATTTTATACTTCCAGTTTTTTGTAGTTAAATGTGTTCTTTAATGAGATCATAACTATTGCAATAAGATCTTCTATTTTATCTCTGTTTATAATCAATGAATTGTCAGTGCCTTTGGGATTTTCTTCCAGTGAGATTTATCTTCTATTTCTGTCATTTATGTTTGTGAACATTTTTGTTCTGATGTGATTTGCAGTAACTTCTGCTGTAAGAAGTAAATATGTATAAGACCCAGGCCTGCTTTTGCCCCTGTTAAACAAATGGCAAAGTCTTGGTGGCTTTTGTGGGAGCAGAATTGACTGCTTACTGTCTTTGCATTGACTTCAACAATCTCTGGATCAGGTACTTATTTTTTAGTCAACCCTTGCAGCACAGCAGCACTACATTAATATCCTCAAACAAATGACTCACTGTAAACCAAACAAACAATCTCTACAATGTTGTAAGGTTTACTTCCTGTATCAGTAATCTTACACCCTCTCTGAAAACTTCAATCTTAAAAATATGAAATAAAAGCAATGTTATTTTCTACTGATAGTAAACTCTGGATGTTACTGAAAAATAATAGAATATTTTGTCTGCACTAATCACAATGAATACTTTTAATATGATCTTAACTTCAGAATAAGACTTTGCAGGACAAAATGAAAACTTAAAGAATCTCAAGTCTAATTCTACTCATAATATTTCAAAGTTAGTGGAATCCAGAATCAGTGCAGCTGGTAAATCAGATTCCATTTTATGAAGATAGTAAGTAATCCTAAGCAAAGTCAACGGTGCAACTCAGTAAACACAAACCACATTCCACTGTAAACACTGCATTGTAAAATAACTGACCACATCATTTCACATTATGTCAACAAAAGAAATAAAACAGTAGTTCAAAGGTACTTAGAAAAATTGAGTATGGAGAATCATGTGTATAGCATATACACACATCTGAATGCAGTTACAGGAATATGATTGTAAATATAAATACATATAAATATATTTATAATATGAGTGTACATATAAATATAAATAAGTATATGTTTATAAATATGTAAATATATGGAATCTTCATTTAATTTGCATTAAGTATTGCCATTGGATAACATAACTTCCCTGTGTGAAACCTGCTGCCAAGGAAAAGTATCAGTTTACAGTAGCTTCAATGTTAGCTAAGCCTTTATTTAGTTAAGTGTATTATTTATATCTTCAGGGGTATTTGTTGAAGAAGGTCTCCATGGTGTCTCTTTCTACTCATTGGTGTTATCAATCAAGATAAAACAATTCTAGATAGCTGAAAAATATTGTGATAAGCCTTACAAGTTTAGGCAGAGTTTTCACTGGCACTCTAGGCAAGTTCCTTTCTATGTCTCACTAGACAACTGAGTTTCCAGTTCTCAGACATGGTTTTCCAGTTCCAAGATGAAATCTCAGATTTTCTTATTTCATATTTCTAACTTTCTACACAATCTCTCTTTATCCTCTCTTGCTCCATATTTAATCTTTGCCTTAAACCCTTCTAAATATCCTATGTTAGTTTGTTATATTTCTATGTGAATGAGATGTTGCATGTATAAACACATCACTGTTATTGTAAGTTAAATGGTACATTTTCTTTTCTTGTTTTCAGTCTAAAGGGCAGGCTACCTACTGTATACTGGTAACTCTAAATGTTGCTAAAGAACAATAGAAAGTATTGTACAAGCTGCACTTTACTGTACAAGGGAGGGCATGGCCTTGCTTCTCATGCTCAGAAATGGCCAGTGAGCATCTTTAGGCCATTCATTAAGAGTTACATTAAACAGAAATATTTCTAATCTCTCTCTACAAAGATAATATAAAATATTCAGCAAAATACTTGAGTATTAGTAATAACGTTGCCTGTTACAGTGGTTTTCAAACTTTTTTCCCCCAGGATCCAGTTGAAAAAAATAATATGCCTGTGACCCAACAATTACGTCTTTGAGCAACGAATTCCAGTCTTGAGGCAGTGGCAGCAGGGGGCACCGTGACCCAATACTTGAGGGACTGTGACCCAGTACTGAGTTCTGACCCATAGCTTGAAAACCAGTGGTCTATCAAACAAATGTGTCTACACTGACACCACTAAATGAATACATACATACTTAAAAAAATCCTCTCTCAAAACCACTTAAGGTTGCCAAGCAGCAACAATTTGCTAACCTTTCGTCATCATTTACAAAATCCTGGCCCTTGAAAACTAAGAAATGCATAAGTACTTCACAGATATTACATTGCAATCATAATAAACAATTATTCTCATAAGGCATAAAGAAAATGCATATTTCACTGTGACACAACAAACCATGACCAATGGATTGGTGAGAGAGAAATGTCAGTAAATGTAATTATCAGTGGACAATATTTTGATAAAGTAATTAAAATAGCTGCTTCTTCACAATAATGTTGGCTGGGGTTTTCAAAGGAGATTATAAGAGAGGGGCACATCAGGTTCCTTAGCTCTCTGTGAAAATCTCTATTGTTGTAGATATATAATCTAATGGGAAGAGTGCATAACATTTTTGATTTGTGCTAAAATTATGTATGAGGCTTTGCATTTCAGACTGATAGTTAAATGTGTGCAGATGTAACTTTTGAGTTCAAGCATGTGATGTTTTTAGGATTTGGGATTTTTTAAAATAAATAATATTATTTTATGGAAAAGCAGAGTTAAATAGGCTGTGCTGCGATGAAATATCTGACAAAGTGGACTGGAGCCCATGAAAGCTTAGGCCTGAAGGAATTTTTTAGTCTTTAAGGTGCCACAGGACTCTTGTTGTTTTTGCTGTATACAGACTGACATGGCTACATCTCTGGAACTAGCCTTAAAAAGTTTTTAATTATTTTTTTTTTATATTCATTGTAGTCAAGTTGTTCTACTCTGCATACAGCCATAACAGCTTTCAAGAGTCTGCTTTTCTATCTGATCACCAACAAAAGCAGCTTACTTATTTTCACCCCTTCATCCCTAGTTTCTTAAAATGGGGCCCTAAGGCATTTACTTCTTTGACCTCTAGCTATAATTAGGTTCTTCAAGCTTAGTCAGCTTCAGTTTTCCCCCACTTAAAACTGACTCCATTCCAAGTTTGTTAGTTTTCCATAAACAAATGCAAGAGATCTTAGAATTATATTATTCCTCTTTTCCTAAAAGAACTAAATCACAGTGCTTTACCAACTTGAATTTATATATAAACTATACAAAGAGATCGCTACCACTAAAATTAAGTTAGCCAGTGGTGCTGGATCATTTGTTCTAATGAGGGTTTGACAGCCATTGAGCCAAACTGTAAACCCTGTATATGATGAAGACCACTTCAAGGCAAGGGGTTTGATAACATCCCCAGTACCCTTAGCCACAGCACCTATGCAGCTATTTCTAAGCTGAAACACAGCAAAGATTTAATACTGCATGGCACACCTGCACAATAACTTAGGACCAAATGTAAAGATCAAAGTTATATCCACCTGAAACATTAACACTTTTATAGTAAGCAGGCATAATACAATGACCAGAGTTGGAATCTGGCCAAAACACATCAAGGAAAAGAATTTTGGTAAGCTGAAAGACTGCAGGTGTTTCAGGACCTTGGTTTACATCTGTCTAAAGATGGCACACTCAGCTGGTTCACAACTCAAAGGGATGAATGTCATCTACAGAATTACCATTGCCCCTTATTGCAGTCCCAAGGTTTCTTAGGAGGTCTCCCATTCTCTGTTTGGTTGTGCATATGACCTGCCAGGATAAGATCTTGTACAAAGAATACAATTTCTGAAAATTCGTAGAATGTTTCTATAAATTCTACAAGTTAGTGTTTAAATGTGTCACTTAAGCAATTCAAGCAAATTGTGAGACTGACAACAAACAGTTTGTCCAAGTCTCACAGTCTGTGAGAGTATTCCAGAGTCAGTCCCAGTACTAAAAAAATGTGGCACCTCTTAACTGAAAAAAAGAAACAAACAAGAACCCTACATCTGTAAATTTGTCAACAGAGTAGTTGGCATCTCTCTTTCATTCTTGCTCTTTCATGCTCAGCAACTGAAATCTCAGATTTGAACAAGGGGGACGGCCGATGTCAATGCATATTATAGCCCTGAGCACAAGGGCTGCAAAGCTTCTTTGAAGTCCCTAGGATGGTAATAACAGCACTCAATGGAGAAATAAAGAATGGGCACAAGTGTATTTTTATAACAGCTGAAATAAAGCCATAGAACAACTGCCACATTCCTGGAGGAAATCCTGTTGAGCAGGAACTTAGGACATTAGCTTGTTGTATTAACCACTCCAAATTATTTACACTGCTGCCATTTGTTTAAAATGCCATTCAGGGGTTATTTCAAATTCAGCTCTAAGACTGATCTGTTAAACTTAAGGAGAGACTGGGTGGGTGTGATCAAAGCCATAACTAGGGTGGGGCAACTGAGGCAAAGCCCCAGGTGCCAAATTTTAAAAGGTGCCACACGGCTGGCAGCTGCAGCCCCTACCTGGCCCTGGAGATGCTCTCCTTGCCCGGCGCCAGGCTGGGGCTGGGACATTTAAAATCTCCTGCCCTGCCCCTGAGCATGCTCAGATGCATGCTTGGGGTGAGGGGGGCAGAGAGAAGTTCTCTGCCCAGCCTGGTGACTCTTGATGTTGTTAGGGGCCTCGCAAGGCTCTGTGGTAGGTGTGTGGCTGGTTGCTAAGGGCCAGAGCTTCGAGGAGTGGCCGCTGCGTGTGAGCAGCTGGGACGGTGGGAATACTGCTGGAGCTGCTGCTGCTGCTGTTGCCACAAGGTGACTCTCGATTCTGGACCGTCCCCCTGTGAGCGCGGCTTGGCAGCTGTTGCTGGGAAACCAGCTCCAAGTCTGGCCCTTGCACCAGAGACACCCCGGGCCTGGCTCCCTCCCGCCGGATCCGCCCACAACCGGCACCTGCCCCGCAGCTCATTGACCTGCCAGTTCCCACCCCTCAGGCACCAGGCTGGCCAGAAGCCACCAGTGCAACCCAACCAGGCAATCCCATCTCAGGGCGGGGCTGGGCTAGTGGTGTTCAGCCTGGGTCTGTGGAGGGGAGCTGACTGCTGGGCCCAGCCCTGTGGGGCTGTCTGAGCTTCCTGCTTCTCAGAGGCAGCTGGGGATGGATCGGGCCCCAGGCTGGATCAGGGCCAGGTCGGAAGAAGGCGCATCTGGCGCTGCTTGCCCCAGTCACGAAAACTCCTAGTTATGGCCCTGGTTGTCATAACATCGTTTATTGGACCCACTTCTGTCGGTGAGAGAGAGAAGTTCCGTGTAAGCTTGAAAGCTCCTCTCTTTCATCAACAGAAGTGGGTCCAATAAAAGATACTACCTCATCCACTTTGTCTTTCTTATATCGTGGGATTAAATAGCTACACCAGTACTGTTAACACATTTAAGGACATGAATTTATTCCTTTCTTTATCTGGAGTTGAACCTTTTTGACATGAAATATGATTCTTCTGCATATGCAGGATTTTCCTGTAGCTAGTCAGTAGTTCTGATTTGTATCAACTATACCAGTGGTTTTCAAATCACGGGTCAGGACCCAGTACTGGTTTGCAGGCAGTAATTAAAGTATAAACTGACAGGCCCCAGAACCCTCCTAATCTCTGGGCCTCCTTCCTGTATTGTCCAGTCCCCCTTCATGCATATGTGGGCCGCAGCCCAGGTAGGCATTTTTGAGCCCCACCAGCTCTTTCCTCACAAATGAAGCACAGCCTCAAATCCAAGATATCATTCCAACCTTCTCCACTAGTGCCCACATCAGACCCATTTCCCCATGTCCTTCTCAGCCCCTATCCCCATTCCCTAAGCTTCATGCCCCCAAACCCCCACTCCAACCCTCCTAACCCCCCAACTCCCTGCAAGGGTGTCACTGGTGCCTGGCACACGAGGCACGTGCCCCGAGTCCCAACACCAATGCCCCGAGTGTCCGGGGCAGCCCCTACCTCTCCCGACCCCAGTCCCAGCTGGAGATCTGGGGCCTAGCCACCAGGGGCAGCGCCTGCCACTCCCAGCCCGGTCCCCAGTTGGGGATTCAGGTCAGGTGCCCTGCAGCGGAGCCCACCTACGCTGGCCCCCGGCCCCAGCTAGGATTCTGGGGCCAGGCTGGCAGCGGCAGGAGCCCAAGGCCGGATGTGGCCTGGGTGGAGAATCAGGGTTGTGGGGGGCAAGGCCCATGCCTGTGCCCCAGGTCTTTCCCAAGGGCAGTGATGCTCCTGCCTCCCTGTCTTCATTCCACCCCCCTTCAGTCCCCCAACCCCCTCCACACCTCCCCAGCCCTCTTCAGTCCCCTTGTCTTCAGTCCCCCACTCCACCCCCTACAGCCCCCCAACCCCTTCCCATCTTTAGCCCCCACTCAAGCCCCCCAACCTCCTCATAACTCCCCAGCCCCCACCCATTCCTCACTCCAGCCCTTCGTATTCCCCTCCACCACTACCCAACCCCCACCCAGTATCCTTGTCCCCATGCCCTCCTCCACCCCTCCCCAGCCCCCCTAACTCCCTCCATCCCTCCCCAGCCCTTCATTCCAACCCCTTGCTTTAGCGACTCGCGCTGCTCTGGACTCCTCCAGTCCCACCCCTGGTCTCCAGCTCACCATGTCCACCATCACTTCCTGCTGGCGCAGCACCCTGTATTTTTCCTTCAGGCTCTCAGACTCCCTGAGCTGTGCCACAAGCAGCAGCAGCAGCGCAACCAGGAGCAATGACTGCGAGGTGGTGGTGAGCAGAGAGTGCATGGCACAGGGCTGCGGGATTGTCTGGGAGTGGAGAGAGTGGGAGATCCTGCCACACCTCTGGGCTTGCTGCATCAGTTACAAAAGTAAAAGTGAACAATGAGTCTGGCAGCACTTTTAAAGATTAACAAATGTATTTATTGCATGA
>ML681963.1:126215152-126255190 GCA_007922195.1 Podocnemis expansa
AAAATTTGTGGGTCCCAGAACAGCGTTCCTGTGCGTTCCCTCTTACTTTGAGCCCTGCCCTCAGGTACTGGGTCACGGCAGCCTCTGCTGTTGCCACTCAAAGACTGGAATGCATTACACCAGGCGTGGCCAAACTATGGCTTGGAAGCCACATGTGGCTCTTGAATGAAAAAGTGTGGCTCGTGGAAGAACATCAGCAAATCAATTTAGTAGGTAAAAGTATATGGCTATATGCCTCAGTGCGGCTCTTGGAGGTTTAATAATCAACTTGTGTGGCTCTTGAGTTCCATAAGTTTGGCCACCCCTGCATTACACAAAGATGCAACTGTTGGATCACAGACAGAAATGATTTTTCTGAATTGGGTCCTGAGGAAAAAAGTTTGAAACCACTGAACTACATGGCTCACATAGGTATGTATTTGGCCATAGCACACTGAGTACCTCTATTTAAAAAATCCTAGATGCCAAAGACTGTAGGCCAGATTCTGGTCTCTGTAAAAAAGGGTCAAATTAGAGTAACATCACTGGCTTCAAATAAATACTCTGTATTTTTGCTAATGTTAGAGGAAGCAGTATCTGGCCCTTTACTTTCATCCCTGATAGCCAACCATTTATCACAGAACCCTAACACAACCTTTATATCCATGGGTGATTTCAATTACATCTTGATAAACTGCAAACCACACTGACTCCTTTAGCTGGGTGTGTAGAACTATTTATTGTCTGAAACTTTTGAACAAAACTTCTGTTATTTTTTAAAATGCCAGACCTCAGATAAACTTTCTTATTTAATTAACTGAATTGAGTGCTTTCCTTCATGATCCCTATTGCTGCTCTTATCATTTAAACTAGACATTAATTAAGAAATTCCATTAAGAAATGGAATTTCTTAAATGTATGGTAGTAAGTACTTCAGTGTGTACATTTCATTTTGCACTCAGGGATAGAATGTTTATGTGAACTGTATTCTATTGTATTTTATTTTTGCACAAAAAGTTTAGATTTTGGAAACCTGCCCTCTCTCTTGCCTTCTCCTTTACTTAAACTTGATGCTAGGAAACATTAGTAAATAGCTTTAAACCAAGTAAATATTTATGGTTCTTTACTTTTAATTATGTAGATTTTGGCTGGAACCAACAGAATCTTTAATATTTATGTGTTTCACTGGGTTTCTCTGAAAAAAACCAGGGAGAAGTTGGTGTCTGGTATTGGGATCCCCTGTGTTATCCTTTTTTTTTTTTTTTTTGAGGAAGGAGCCCTCCCCTTCAAAGTAAAGGACCCCGAGCTGAAAAACTCTTAATCCATATGTGAGAGTATGGTATGGTCCATGAGAAGAACCCCCATGGAGGTGTCCCATTGCGCTGTCTAGCCGGGGTCTAATGAAGTATGGACTGTGGGGGGGGGGGGGGACAACCCCTTTAAAAACACCATCCCCCAAAGGGTACTGGTATTTGCACTTGCAGCCTAGTGGGGGGGATGGCAGCAGGCCTTCAGGATAGGGAAGGATGGTTCACAAGCCCTATCGCAGGCATGTCCCATAAGCTATTGGGTGTATGGACTGCCTGGGGGGTTGCTGAGAGGGCATTCTTAAGGGAAGGCCTCAAGGGAAGAGGGATCCTGAAAGGTATCCCAATAGAGCCACCAGAGTGATTTTTCTCAGGGGGCAATTTGTGATGCGTGTAGTGCTCTGCGACTGAGTTGTGTTCCCCTTTGAATGCAAGGGATAGAAGTTTGATCCCCATCGCCCTCTGAAGGCTCCATGAATGGTATGAGAAGGGTATAAAGCCCCAGCATCACATTAACCCAATTTACCTTCAGAGCAAGGGATGGAAGGCCCTTGGGGTGGGGGTCAGGGTGTCCTCCGCAGTCCTAGGTGGGGAGAAGGACCCTAAGGAAAACAAAACCTGCAGGGTGGAGAGATTGAGGGATGCCCCTTATGGGCTGAGAGGGCGGCTAGAGGGCCAGGAGGGTAGCATGCCCAGGTATTTTAGGTCCTCTTGGGGCTCCTGGGGACCATGGAGGGCGCTATCTGACCCTTCCGCAGAGAGGGACTCCCTCTAGAAGGGGAGGTCCATTATGACCTGCTGGGAGGAGGGGAAACAAAGGAGTCATGTAGCACTTTAAGACTAACAGATTTATTTTTCGCAAGAGCTCTCGTGGGAGAAAATCCCACTTCGTCAGATGCTTCGAAGATGGGTTAACTCCCATGAAAGCTCATGAAAAAAAAAAATCTGTTAGTCTTAAAGTGCCACACGACTCCTTGTTTTTTTGCTGAACTAGACTAACACAGCTATCCCTTTGGAAATTGGGAGGAGGGGGGCACCCCTGCCTCAGGGAGCCATGCTGCCCATCTCAGGACCACGGTGGAAGTCACGCTGAGGTTTGCCGCGTCCAAGGCATCCCAGGCAGATAACAGCAGGTCTTGGGACACCAGCCTGCCCTCTTCAATGAAAGCATCGTAGGCCGCCCTGTTCTCTTAGGGGAGTAGATGCCTGATTTATTCATGGACTCCCATATGTCCATGATATGCCTGGCCACCAAAGCTTGGTGGTTGGCTATTCTAAGCGAAGGCAGAGGAGGAATAAGCCTTCCGGCCTAAGAGGTCTAGTTCCCTCACTTCCCTAGACCTCGGGAGAGGGTCGTGGGGAAATTGTCTGGGGCCTAAGGCTGCTTCCACCACCCCTTGAGATGGTGTTGGGTGGTAGGCAAGGGAGGAAAAAGCTTCCACAGGGACCTGGTATTTCTGTCCTGCAGTATCGGAGACTGGGGTGATGGACCCGGGAGTTTGCCATCATGCCATAGCAATCTCCTGCACGCTAGGGTGCAGGGGAACTGTTATGGACTCAGGTGACATGAGCCCAGGACTACAGAGAGTGTCGTTAGGTCCCACAAAGGAGTGAGCCTCCAACCCCACGTAAGCACACGCATGGAAGAGAAAATCAAAATGCACCATTAGGTCCCCTGTATAGGAACAGGGTCTGGGGTCCAGAGCTCTGTCGGGTACTGGAGGATGTGGTGCTAGACTAGCCTGATTGGTACTGTGGGAGAGTGGTGGGGTCTCCTGAGGAGACCACTCATGGGGTTGGTACCTATAAGGTGTCAGTACTGAGGACCATGGATGGGGCCGTTTGGTCCCCCTCAAGACCCCTTCCGCCGAAGTCGGGGATCAGCACCATGGGAGAGGATTTAGTCAGCGGTGCCAGAGGTGATAAGATGGTATGGCCCTGAGGGGAGGCTCTTGGGCTCTGTCCCCTAATGGTACCGAGGGCCTCTTCCTGGGCACCTGTTTCTGACACTGGGGAACTCGGTACTGAGACCGGAAATGGAGATCAGTGCCTTTTTTGGGGCAACCAGGCATCCTAAAGGAAGGCTGGTTTGCCCCTCTTTCTGTGTGGTACCAGAGTGGGAGGCATTGCCAAGAGAAGCGCCTTTGCCGCCTCAAAGGCCTCCGGGGTGGAGGGAACTGGTACTGGCTCCTACTGGTCCTGAGGAGGCATGGAGCAGTGCTGACAGTTCGGTACCAAGGGCGGTACCAAGTGCGTCTTTTGCTTGCAGGGAGAGCAGCACCAGGACGGTTCCAGTGCCAAACTGGCATGCGGTGCGGCATGTAGCCCCAAAGCTTCGAGGATAGGCTGCCGAACTTGCTCTGAGGCCAATGCATGGTGCCTTTGCTTTCTGTCTTTTATAGTCCTAGGTTTAAAGGACCAACAGATAGAGCATTTGGTGACCAGTTGGGCTTCACCCAGGCACCGGAGGCACTTCTCATGGGGATTGTCCTGCAGGAGGGCCTTGCCAGAGGTAGCACAAGGTTTGAACACCAGCATGGTAGGCGGCAGGGAGGAGCTTTATTCCTGCTCCATAGCCAAGCGCTGTGTGAGAGCGCTTTCTGGCAGAATGACATCCACGAAGAGGTTCTCCCAATTGAGTGAGTGGCTCATACACAAGGCAAATGACAGACTGGTTGTGTGATCGTAAGGAGTGGGCTGTTCCAATACTGTCACTGAAGGCAGAAAAACAGAACTGAGAAGAGGCAGGGCTGCACCCATATATACAGCCACAGGGTGGCCAGGGGGCATTGGCCACCAGCCCTGTTTTGATAGGCTAGGGCTAAAAAGGTTTCCGACCAATCATGCACTGAGGAATGTACACCTATTCCTGACTGTATCTGAGCACCGCTCAAAGAAGAACAACTCCTACTTCAGATGCTCCAAGTGATGGGCAGTCAGGATCAGCTGAGAACAATGTAAGTAGATTGAGTCACAGAGGCTGAGTACATTTTGACGATGGGCCTGATCCAATGTCCACTGATGTCAGAAGACTGACTTTGTTAAGCTTTGGCTTTGTTAAGCTCAGGCTTCAGAATAGTAAAGTTTTGAACTTCATCATAAATACTAATCATCAAAAGTTATAGTGAAATATATTTTCATTAGACCACCACACTTTTTTTCATTTTAACACCCCCCCCCCAGCAATAAAATTGCTCTTTTCGGTCAAACTACAGTGTGGCAGCAGCCTATGCATCGATACAACCAAATAAGATTATTAAAGTGTTAAATAGGGGATACGTGTTAAGGAGGCATTTCAGTTGTCCTAAAGTAACTCAATTTAAGACTCCCCCCAAAAAAACACTTTTTTTTCAGCTGGTAAACAGAGATACAAAACTACTTAAGAACTTGAGACCAAGCACATGCTTAAGTACCTTGATGAAATGAGGTCTCAGTTTGAGAGAGTACTGTAGACGAGGCCGCTCTCCGCAGCTCCGCCTCTGTGCCTTCTGGCCCCATTGGGGTTGGGGCAAAGCCTGGGAGTGGCACCTCGGCGATCCACCCCAGCATGAGAAGGCGAACACACAGTCAATGGTTCAGGGTCTTCAACCCTGGCAGGGGTAAGGCAAACACCCAGTAGCCCAGATAGCAGCAGGGGAGGGAAGGGGAATGCAGACCCTCCCGCTCCACTGCGTTCCAGCCCAGGGCCCTAGTAGTGGCAGGTACAAAGAGCCACTAGGTCAGCGGGGCTCCTGCCAAAACACACTGACTCACTAAACTGCCCCTGGGCTACTTCCTTCCCACTTCTCCCCACAATACATGGGGTACATAGTCCTCACGGTAGGTTCCCGAGGGCATCGCAGTCAAGCCCTCGCTATCCTCAGGTGGCAATGCAGGCAATTTGGCCTCCTTGGCCAGTGGCAGTTCCTCCAGGTCACATGGGTCCAGGGTAGCCGGCTCGCTGCCTTCCCCAGCAGAGGGAAGTTCATCAAGGTCCTCGAAGGCGTCTGGCTGATCCCCAGGCTCTCCATGGTGGGAAGCTCATCCAGGTCTTCCCCTGGGGGAGTTTTCTCCAGAAGCACAGCTGGCCAGGGTTCTTCCCCTCAGCTTTTGTGGGATGGGGGATCCCGCTGTCGGTCGGGCCTCTCTGGCTTCTGGGGAGGGAGGTCTGTCAGTGGCGGTAGCCATCTCCCTCTCTTTTCCCCCCATGGCTGCCTGGTCCGGCCGCTTATATAGTCTTCCCACTCCCTCCGGCCGTCCCTTTGGTTCCGGCCCAGGCTCTTATGCAAGGTCTCTTCAGACCAGTAGGAGGAGTGCGGGCGCTCAGCTACCTCTCGGCCCATAGGTAACTGTTCCCATCTACTACAAGTACCTTTATTGATGAGCCAAATTAAAATAAGAGACTATATTAGTGAAACTGGGGCAGAGGTAACCACAATTGTCAGTTTAATGGCAGATCCTGTATTAAAATTCAGGAATTCCTAATTCCACTCCTATAGTGCATGCTGTGCTAAATATTATGAGAAAGAACATATGACCCAGTTTGTTGCAGTTAAGGCTGATTTTTTATTTATTTATTTATTTATTTATTTATTTATTTACTTTGTTTAATATTAGAAGATAGGTTACAGAAATATATTCCTAAAATCTTTAAAGTAAGTCCCAGAAAAAAATTTAAAGAATTAGCTGTGATGGCAGATTGTTTTAAAGCTTAACAACCATTATACTGCCCCTGGACATTTAGATTAATATGCTAAGAGCCTAAAAATATTTGTGTAATCAAGTTTTATTAAACTAACTAGTTTTTAAAAAATGAAAGCCAATTTTTCACAGAAAGCCCTGGCCTCATGTAATAAATTCTGTCTATGTACAAAATGTTGTTCTTGTAATGGGTCAATAGAATTTGCTTTTTTGGTGCTATTTTTTCCTCATGTTCTATTTATAATCCTTTTTAAACTTTTTGCAATATGTTTCCTGTTCAGACACACCACTTAGTCACAAGAAAGTGTCTCAGGCAATCTCTCCACTTCCTGAACTCTGCACAAAGTATTTCAAACTCTTATAAAAATTATGAGCATATTTCAAATATCTTGAGGCTTGCGTGTACAAATTGGTTCTTTACATACCAGAAATACATGAGAAACCGAACAATTTAGTCATTAAAGGTACTGGGGCATTAATTCAACAAGAGCAGCATGTTTGACTTTAGAAATCTGGAAACCAATTTAAAGTAGTTGTACTATTGCTTTTACCCACTCTTTCATTTCACTGTCTTACATTTATTTCAGTGCTATGTAAGGGCATTTTACCACAAAAACTTACACTTACAACAGAGATTTATAGTGCAGACACAGTCATTCTTTCATCTCCCCTGTATGGACTTAGATTTGTCATAGTTATGAATCAACGTTTCATAACCTAGCAAAAATGAATCTGTTCAGAAAGAGTGACCAAAGTAAAAACTGCCTGGCATCAATCACACCCTCTGAAAGGGAAACCACTAATTTTAAATTTACATCATTTTGTACTAATGTCCTGCAAATCTGTCATCTCTAACATGGATCTCAAAGATCTCCTGCAGTATTTTCTGTGCATAGGCAGCTCAGCAGAGGCTGTTTAAATATACAGATATCATTCAGTCAATCAGTATATTAACTGGCAAGAATTTAAAGGTGGAATGGTATACAGAAGGTCATCAGCAGAGACCTATGGTTAAAGATGAATCTATAAATCTAGAACAAACAAGGAGTCCTGTGGCACTTAAAGCCTAACGAATTTATTTATTGTATGAGCTTTCATGGGAGAAAATCCCACTTCATCAGATACTTTGAAGATGGGGGAATTTACAGAATGGGAGGAAATAAATGCAGGGAAGTGTACGTATCAGCTACCATCTGCATGATTCATCACAGAAACATAACCACAGAATTTCCTTCATATCCCATAATACAAGAAAAGAAGTGCAAATATTTCCTTTCTCTGCAGGAACAGAAGGAACACATCGCATTGACAGTTCAGCATGAATACTCTGACCATCTATATTCATAGCAATTGGTCTTGCATTATGTGGGCAGACCATTACAATAGCAAGAATATTTCTATCAGAATGTGACCACCTGAGAGATACGTTAAATTGAAAAAAAAAAAAAAGCCCTCAGATTTGTAGCAATAATTAATTAAAATAACAAGAAATAATAGAGTTTACATAATTCTTTTTCAGTGTAAGGTTTCTCAGTGCTTTACCAATACATTATCCCTATTTTACAGACAGGGGAATTGAGGGACAAAGAGGCTAAGGAACCCTCCTTAGGTCATACAGTGATCCAGTGGCCTAGCTAGGAATATGATTTGTGCATTCTTTACACCAATTCCAAACTTTCAGTCTCTATCCACCAAACCATTTACTGCCATAAGCTTGAAGTAAAAAATAAATGAACAAATGAAGAAAACTATGTGAAATTATATCTAAGTAAGATGTTATGTTTATACCCTATCCTAAAGATAGAATCATGATAAACACTTTCCTATGTTGGGGCTGAAAGGAGTAAATCATGAAGCTATCATCATTTACAGACTCAGGCATGTCTATATTTACAAGCACTGCACTGGTGCAGCTGTGCCATTGTAGCACTTAGTGAAGACCTATGCTGACAGGAGAGCTTCTCCCATCAGAGTAGGTCAGTGGTTCTCAACCACTGTGTCAGGACACATTACTGTGTTGCCACAGAGCAGTAAATGTGTCATGAAAAACCAAGAAGATGGCTGGATTTTGACCTCGAGGGGGTAGGCTAGTGTGTCCTATAGGGTCGCGATATGCCACCAAGTGTGTCACAACTTGCAACAGGTTGAGAACCACTGGTATAGGTAATCCTCCCCCCTGAGAGGTTGTACCTATGTCAGTGGGAAAAGCTTTCCCAACGACACAGCACTGTCTACATCGAGGGTTAGGTTAGTATAACTACATTAACTACTCAGGGGTGTGGAGAATAGTTATAATGACTTAAGATGATAGTGCCAGCAAAGAATTTGTAATGGATGACATGAAAATTTGCTTCATTCTGTTTTCATTTCAAACTTACATGTTACTAAAAATTCCTTCCCCCTCTAACCCCAATAGTTTCCATTGTCAAGTAAATGAAAAAGGAAGGGGGCAGTAGAGAGATGAAAGACCTTTGAGCTGTATACATTTTATCATTTAACTCGAGAAACAAGAGTTTAACTCATTTAACTAAAGAGTTTGAGAGTCCTAAAAGGAAATATTGCACTGTAAGGCAACAGACCCTCACTTTCCTGAACTGCCTTAATTCCACACCACAGTTTTTTTGAAAAATATGAATGCCTCAATGTCTGCCAGAAAACCTCAGATAGATAAATGCCTACCCTGGAGATCACATTCCATCATGATCTTTTTTGGCAGTTCACCTAGAGAAGTTGTTATCCTGCCTTCTCAGCCTGCTGAAGAGTGAAATGCCTTGAAAGCCGCTGAAAACCTGGGATGAGAAACAGCAAAGAAAGTTTAGGAAACACAAAACAATTAATTATTTACAAATATATGTACATAAATATGTAAAATATGTTACAATTTCCTTATGGCCAGTTTTGTAAAATTAAATAAGTTTAGTTCCTCTCTCTCTTTGTCAGCTGTGGGTTTCATATGGGGAGTGGATGGAGATAAAGTAACCAATAAAGCGTCTTTACTAGAACCTGAAAGCAGTACTACCTGTTGTAAAAGCCTAAACTGAGTATCCATGTGAGGCCATAATTCTTTCTATGCCTGGGAAGTCACCTCATGGGACGATTGCCATCTCCAATGGGATATCGGCATCCAAAACTGCAGTCCCCTCAGCAATGCACATTAAATTGCACCAATTAATCAAACCATTTCTGAAGCAGGATTTTCAAGATGACAGTGCAGCACCCTACTACCATCGCACATTCAAAGACAGATCATTGTGAAGGAAAGGAGGTTGGGCAGGCCAGGCCAGACACAAATGCACACCCATCCAGTCACATGGAGAATCTCTAGACTGAAAATACAGCCCTCTAACGTCCACAGGGTACCCATGACCGGGGTAAGTCTTGGAGCAATAGTTATGCTGAGACTTTCACTCTTCAAATGATTTGAGAGTAGATTTGTCATCCTGGCCTCCTTTAGGTATACTCAGAATAAACAGTTTCATAAGGCAAAAAAGGTGGAAGAGCTGAGCTTGGGGCAAATTTGCTTTTTTCATCTTGTCTGTTTTACACACAAAAAAGCATTAATCATCAGTTTCATCACTTGCACTTCCCTCAAGTTAATAAAGCATCTACTTATCAGTGTAGCAAATGGTAGACCAGGGGTTAAAGTTAGCTGCCATGTAGGGGACTGCCATTCCAGGGACCACTATTTTTAGGGGTTCAGCGTTCTAGGTCCCCTAAAAATAGAAAATGGAATGAGAATGCTTCTTTCCGGGGCCCACCATTTAAAAATAGTAGGCCCCCAGAATGCAACATTCTGGCTCCATTTTCTATTTTTAGAGGCCAGAATGCCAAGCCCCTAAAAACAGCAAGCCCCGGAACAGCGTTCTGCCACGTTCTGGCAGGGCAGGGAGTTCTAAAAACTCCACCTCCCAGCCTGGTCTCACTGAGCATGCTCTGAGCCTCTGAGCATGCTCAGTGAGACCAGACTCTAGGCCGAAGCCTCAGACTGGGCCCAGGCCCCTCCCCATGATGGCCAGGTGGGGGGGTATGAGTGGGGGAGGCAGGAGATGGGGTGGGAGTTAGGTGGTGAGGCAGGAGTTGGGGTGGGGGTAGGCACCTAGGGAGCAGTAGCTGGGGTGGGGGGCAGGTGTTTGGAGAGCAGTAGCTGCAGTGGGCAGGCAGTAGGTGGGGTGGGGGATGGGCATTGGGGGCATTAGCTAGGATGCGTGAGTGGGCCGCAGCAGCATGAGTGGGGCCTCGACCAGTGTGAGGGGGGCCCGCCAATTTAAGAGGGTTCCGGCACCCACCAAATTATACTTTAACCCCTGGGTAGATGTGTTTCTATTTGTGTCTTTTCTACAAACAGAGGTGAAACCCTAAAGATTTTGGGACAGATCTCAGCTGGTATAAACTGTCATAGACCCAAAGCCGAGGACCAGCCCCTTTTTATCATGTTGTTGAAAAGCCCAGCTAAAATTTTTTCCACTAGAGTTTATGTGGGACACTGGAATCTAGATCGATCTGGAAAAATCAGAATCTCTATGGCTGTTCATCTGTGTATGTAGACAAGGGGGTGGCGAAGAATGGGATGGGATTTTCTTTATCACACAAGTTATATGGCTGATCCAGGGTTAATAGTTATGACCATAGTCCAATAGATTAAAGATGTTTTAATTAAAATTATTATTTTGAAATAGACTTGGACAACACCCTGAGTTTGAATGCCAGGGGCACTGCTCTACAAAACAGCAAACTCTGAAAGCAAGCAAGCAGGAAAGAAAGAAAGGGCAAATCTGGCTGATAAACACAAGGGGATGTAACTAAATAAGCAATAAGCAATCATTTGCCTACTGCAAAATTGTTAGGAAACGTGCATTTGGAAAAGTATGCAAGTCAAACCAGGTTATAAGTACACATTTTAACTACATACCTTTTTATTCAACAGACAAGCATGATACTTCTGACAACAAATATTTTCAGAATGCAGGGCGGGAGCTCAGGAATACAGAGTGCATAAAGAAAAAGAAAATTAATATAAAGCACTAACACAGCTTGCTAGATTCCCTTTTGAATGACCATTTCTCTGTTTATATTCCGAATACCCAAAATTCAGTATTATATAAATGAGATACTGAAGAGCACTTATTTGTGTTTTCAATAGAATACTCTGGCCTAGCCCCTTCTGGCAAAAAAACCTGCCATAAGAATTTGTGTTATTGAGCATTACTGGCAGCGGGACCATCCCTAGGGGGGTGTGGGGACTCAGGCAAATTACCATCTGTGGGGCCCCCCTTCAGCCACCCCCTGCAATGGGGGGCAGGGCTGGCTGGCTCAGAGGGGAGGGCAGGCCCGCTTTGCCCCTGTGCCAGTCTTTCCCCATCCAGGAGACGGGGCGAGCCAGCCAAAAGTGGCAGCCAGGTTCGGCACTCTCGCTCTCCCCCCTCCGCCTGCTGCCACGTGTGCTTCGCTCTGTGCCGAAGGCAGCGGGGAGGGGGCAGGAAGCAGCGCAGCCCAGGGGGGAGCGGTACTGGCCCTAGGCTGCCTCCTGCTCCCTCCCCACTGCCTCCAGCATGGAGACAAAGGCAGCACGCATGGCCATGGGTGGAGGGAGGAGAGTGAATGCTGAACCCAGCTGCCGCTTTTGGCTGGCTCGCCCAGTCCCCCAGCTGGGGAACAGCCAGCTGTGTGGGGGCACTGGTTTGGGCCCCATGCTGCCCTGCTCACAGGAGGACAGCGCAGGGCCCACAGAACCATGGGGCCCAGAGCGATCGCTCCTTTTGCCACCCCCTAAGGATGGCCCTGATTGGCAGGGAAGAGAACTAGAATCACTAGACCCGGGGTCTCAAACACACTACCCAGGGGCCGCATGCATCCCCTAAATCTATTTCCTGAGGCCCGCAATGGCGCTATCATTAATGATATTTGCAGTATTGTTGTATGAACAGGTTTCAGTGGTGTGGCCCTTGGGCCAAGGTACTAGTCCTCATGCGGCCCTCATGATGATTTGAGTTTGAGACCACTGCACTAGACCCTGTTCTGCACACAGGAGCAGAACATGGTTCACTATCTGTAATTTTAAAAGTGTACTAACTTAAACTTCCATTCTATGTCACTTGAAGTTACTAGCCAGTACGTTTCAAAGAAAGACCCTGCATAAGGAAGAAGCCTTGAAAGAATGCTGAAACAATAGAATGCTGATATGACATGACTTCTAAAAAAATGTTGTGTAATAGAGCACAGAAATATGGGACCAGCTCCCTGAAGCCCATTTATGATGCTTTCTTTGCAAGAGAGGAAGGGAAACAGCCACACGATGATAAATTTAATGGGAAAACTGAATACTGGAAACAATCTGAAATTAACTTTGCAGTGTGTAATTACAGATTTCCTAGGAAACCAGAGACAAAAGGTGATGTGTTTAGTTTTAATCAAAAGACTTGACGGAACACCATCAGTTTAAACATCACACATCAGTCTCAGCAGATTTTACCTGCTGTATCGGCAAGTAAAACCTAACAGGAAAAAATGTTAATGAAAAAATATTTTTCTATTTTACTTTTCATTTGAATTACTTTGCTCATGTACACAAACTTGCACCCATATCCTCAGAGTTATTTAGGTGCCTCACTCCCACTGAATTTGTCTAGCTTTGACTTCCAAACACCGGATCTCATTATGTATTTTTCTGCTAGATTAAAGAGCCACCAGGTATCAGAAATTTCTCCTCTATGCAGGATCTTGTGGTCAATGTGTAGGGCTAAAGATGAATTTATACCATAGAATTGCTTCAAACAAGAATTTCTACCTGGAATAATACCAATTACTCATTGACGATGCCATGCTCATCCATTCACTTTTTCTTTAACATCATAACCAAAGTCTGATGTAACTCCATATTGTAACTAAATCTCTGTTTTGAATTGTTTACTTCATTTTGTATTGCCCAGCCCAGGGGTTCTCAACCTTTTCAAGGTTGCAGACCCCTTTTTACCACAAAAAATTTTGCAGTCCCCAGGCAAGAAGAGGCTCCACCACTGCTATGATACAGCCACAGGCGGGGAGGGGTGCTCTCCCCACCAGGATCCGGCCTCCGCCAGGTTCCAGCCCAGTGGAGAGCAGCAGCGCTCACTGGGAGCCAGTCCCCACTGCTGGGATCCACACCCTGTCAGCCACTGCAGAGTGCGGTGCCTCTGCCAGGTTCCAGATCTGGCTGGGGTGCATGCCCACAGAAACCCTGCAACAGGTCTGCAGCCCCCCAGCGATCCCTGGACCACAGGGTGGGAACCACTGGCTTAGCTTAAGTTTTGCTGAAACTTGATTTGGATGTGTAAACTTAGTTTGTATGTGTGAATGAAGGGTACATGTGCGATGGGCTCAATCTCCAATTCCAGCCTGTCCTGGTGACAAACTGCCAGCACCGCCTTAATGACTGAAGCACAATGCAGACAAAGCCTGCAAAAGCAGAAAGAATGCACCCTAGAAAGAAAGGGATAAAAAGCACCATCATGAACAAGATCAAAGTTACATCTGCCATTGACTGATGACTCATGGTCACACAGTACCCTGAGGCAGTGTGACACAGTAAGCTCCATGGACTGAGAGACATAAAAGATGGGTGAGACTGCATAGCTTTGGGTAATGTTTTGTGTGCATAGCTATTTGCCTCACAGGCTATGTTTACATCTGTCAGTCTTAGTTCAGACTTGCAAGTCTGAACTAAGTAGTTCAAGCTAAGTTTGAACTCACTACAGGTTAAATTGAATTAACTGGGAACTTTTTAGTTCAAACTAACTGTGCTTTCAGAAGTGGCCTTAGACAATTAGGGGCCCCCTAAAGGGCACATTATAGGCCTCCACTGCCACCCTTCCCGTGGCCCCAGTTCCCCCTGAAGCCCTAACTGCCCCACACCACCCCCCAGGACTCCTTGCTTGTTTTGCTGAATGAGAATAACATGACTATCCCTCTGGAACTCGTAAATTATTCTTGGGCATATCTTTAAAGCTCTTTCCATCATGAAGCTTGTAAGCTGAACACCTTTCACTCAACATAAATGAGCTGACACTGAACTACAAGGTTAAAATGAACATTTAATTTTTTTTTAAAAGTATGGGCATTAATTAATAAACAACAAGTGGTAAAATTAATGAGGGCTCAAAAATAACTGAAATACCACATGTAAAATTTTGGCAGTCAAATCTTACAATTTTTTTATATAGTTTTGGGCTTATGTGCACTAGACATTTAATACAAATAATTATAATAAATAAAAATAAATGAAAAGAAGGTATCTAGTGTGTAGCTATAAATGAAAAATTTCCATGAAATTCTCTGAAGTACTCAAGGTTATAAAACTCTGGCCCCCTCTACTATATTAAATAGTAAGTACAAAAGAAGCTAAAAAATTACTTATTAGAAGAAAGACATACAGCCCAGACATCACACACAGCTGTAATGATTGCTTGAGGGCAGCGCTGTACTTATATGTAGAGCCCTGCGTGGATACAAATAAGTGAATCAATATCCAACCTGCATCCACAAGAAATGGTCCGCGGATATCTGTGTTGTATCTGTGGATGTGGATATAAGGCGGATATTTGTGGATATCCGCAGATTTGCAGGGCTCTACTTATATATAGCAGCCTATATGGACCTACCTGGTAACCTGAGCTAACCAAAGCGAAAGGAAAAATTGTCACAAAGGCAAAGGAAAAGGCAAAAGAAGAACAGGTAAAAAAGAAAAGGAAAAGACAATATTTAACAAAATTAAAAAATGGCAGAATAAATGGCCACACTGAGAAACTAAACCATTGGAAAAGTTCCTTCTGTTGTGTTGTCTATTGCTTGCTCCTGCTTTTTTAGCATGTCAGTGTGAAGGTAATGGACAGATAATGGTGAAATCTGCAGTTCAGATGAAGCACAGATCCTAATGATAGTTTGCTTTGATGAGCCAAGACTGAAAAGTGCTTAGGGTTCCAGCCCTATTAGCTCTGCTAGATGGGAACAATTTCTCTATATTTCTATATTTTCATTTCTGTCATCCCAACTGAGGACAGGGCCCCTTATTGCTTGGGGCTCTAGGCAGCCACCTGCTTTGCCTACCCCAAAAGCCGCCACTGAATGCATTCTAGTTTGAACTAATGCTTAGTTCAAACTAGAACGCACAGTTAGTTCAAACTAATTGCTTAGTTCAGGTCTTGCCCATGCTTAGTTCAAACTAAAACTAAGGCAGTTAGTCTGAACTAAACTTGGTACTAACTAGTTTGGACTAAGCTTTCCTTAGTCCGAACTAAGAAGTTTCTTAGTTCAGACTAGGGAAAGCCTAGTGTGGCCAGGGGCTAAATTAGTCCAGATTAAGCCTCCTTAGTCTGGACTAATTTGCCAGTGTAGACATAGCCATAGAGACTCTGCTCCTCCTCATGTGCGGCTTCCCTGATAAACTGCAGAACATATTCTTGTGTGTTTGCGTGTGTATGCATAAGTGCTAGGCAGTTATCAATTGTATTTTCTTATAATAAATCTGGCATATTGTCTTATCCCTCTGAATAAGATCCTGCTAGTCTTCCTTTTCTAAGTACAACAAATGATCAAATCTTCATAATTTCCTATAGGATAAGCTAAAGAGATTGAGCTTCCTTAGTCTCTCACTGTAAGAACTGTACAATAGGTTTTCCCATCTCTGAATTATTCTTTTAGTTCTTTTCTGAAGCCCTTCCAATTTTTCAGCATCTTTTCAGATACATGGGCCCTCAGCAGCGGATGCAGTATTGCAGTAATTTTCTCACTGATGCCATAAACAGAGATCACATTACTATTTTTACCCTTTGTGTTTATACATCCTAGGATCACACTCACTCTTGGAACTAGTTGCAAATGAACTCCCATTGTGACATAGGTCCTATCTACAATGATGCTTATGTCCTTTTCAGAATCGTTGCTTTCCAGAATACAGCCCCTCATTTTACCCTTGGCCCATATACTTTCTTCCTAGACATATGACCTTACATTTTGCTATGTTGAAAAGCTTGTTGTTCAATTGAGCCCACTTTACCAAGTAATCCAGGTGAGGGTGCATCCAATGCTGTTCAATAGTTTTAGATTTGAAAGAAAATATAAAATTGTTGATTATCAAATTTGCAGATGACACACTAAATAATGAAGAGGGCAGGTCAAATGATCCAGGTTAATCTTACAAATGCCTTAAAGAAGTCTAATTGTATACTATGTCAACACAAGTACCTTTAGCAACCAAGTTTATGATCTCTTAAAAGAAAAAGACCTAATTCCCATAGCAACAAGTTCACTTACATTAATTATATTATTTAATATAATTTATCTTTTAATATAATTATCTTTTGAAGGGATCCTAGATCAGCTTTCCATGATTTTGTTAGGAATCAATGTCAGACTAAATGACTTACAGTTTTCTGGCTCATCCCATTTACCCTTTTTAAATATTGCCACATTTGCTTTTTCTGGTCTTCTGAGACTTCCAAAGTATTCCAAGATTTATTAAAAATCAACATTAATAGCTCAGAGAATTCAGACAATTCATTTAATTCTCTTGGGGTGGAAGCTGTCCTCATAATTATTTGCTCTTTAACATCCTTTCTGAATATGGATGAGATAGGAGTACATCATTCTCATTTTTTCCCCCAAAACAGAACAGAATATTCATTGAATATGCCAGACTTTCCTGTGTTGTGATTGATAATATCTTTGTTTAGTCCCAAACCCTAGCCTTACTAGGATTTCTTTTGCTCCCCATATAATTAAAGAATTCATTCTTCTTTGAGGGCTGCTCACATCATTCAGTTCTAGGTGTCTACATGCGGCAGTGCACGATTTGCTGGAAACTTTTTGCCCTAGCCTGTCAGAGCAGGGTCCATAGCCAACGCCCCCTCTGGCCACTCCTGTGGCTATATGTACGGCCCTGACCCTGATCCTCCTCAGTTCCTTTTTCCGCCCTCAGCAATTGTTACAGAACAGTCTGTTCCTTGCGGTGGTGCAAGTGCCTGTCTATTCTGCTCAGTTTATGAGCCATCCATTCACACTAGAAGACCTGTTGGTGGACATCGACTTGCCATGACCCAGTGCTCTCACCGAGTCCTTGCAGCCAAAGCCTGAATACCACTCCCACCTGCTGCCCATCATGCTAGGGTTCAAGCCCTGAGTGAGTTACAGCAAGGCCTTTCCAAGGGACGGCCCCCACAAGAAATGCCTAAAATGCCTGGGTGAATCTCACCAGGCAAACAAATGCTCAATCTGTTGGTCCTTCAAACTGAGGACCTTGAAGGACAGAGAGCAGAGGCACCATGCTCTGTCTATGGAGCAAGCACTGCAGCCTACCCCCAATACATTGAGGACTTCTGTAGGGGTGCTGAAACTATGTGCCAAGTCCGCACCAGGGCCCTCTCGGTGCCGCTCCCCAGCAGAGCACTGGAAACTGTGGTTGGCATCAACCTTGGCACTGAAGCGCCAGTGCCACTCTGGCTCTCCCCAGACAACCCCTGCTCACAGACACGGCCCAGAGCTCATCCTGCTGCCGTCTATCATGGAGGCCTTTGAAGTTGTGAAGGCTCTTCTGCTCCTGCCCACATCCATGCCTCCCAGGCCCCGAAGCCAAAAAGGAAGCCCGTCTTCCTCTCAGAGGCATGGGCTGCTCTGGATTGAGGCTGGTCACCAGCTACCCCGGCATCGCAGGCTCTTCCACACCACAGGGCACCAGAGCGCAAAGAGGTCCAGGGATCTTCTCCATCCCCAGAAACCTCCGCTTTTCCTGGCACTGAGACGGGGAACAGGCAACTCGCTCCCTCCCTGGCACCGAGGGAGACACAACTGAAGTGCTCCCACAAGCACTCTCTTTCACTGCCTTGGCGCCCTAGCTTATCATTGGTGCCGGCCTTTAACAAGATCTGTCTTCATGGTGCCGACTATACCTACCAGCACTTTCAGAGAAGCCGTTCCTCAAGTCTCAGGGCACTGGCACTGCACTCACCTGCCAGTCCCAGCCTATGGCAGGATCAGCCTGCCTGTGAGGGGCTGCCAGCACCAGCCCCTTCCTGATACCATCCTTGCAGCCAGTCCCTCTTGCCCAGGACCTCTGAGGATGAGCCCTCCCACAGCACCGTTAAGCTGAGGGATAGCAGCCTGAGATCATGCTTGTCCTTGTCTCCAGATGAGGCTGTGAATCCTCGGCCATGGCCCTACAGGGAGGACCCCAGCACCCACTATTACCTCCTCTGCCAGATGATGGCGCACTTGGGCATGGAGGTTGAGCCCCTCAGGGAAACCTAGATTTCCTCCTCTACCTGGGGTTCACAGCTCCCTCAGCTGCAGTCTTAGTGCCACTTCATGATAGCATGCATGACCTTGCCAAGGTGCATTGGCAGACCCCTGCTTCTGTCCAGCTGGTCTCCGCAGTCGCCAGCCACAAGTAGAACATTCCCCCAGAGAGCTTCCCGTTCCTGGTGGACCACCCAGTACTGAGCTCACAGGTGGTAGAAGCCACCTACAGATGGGAGAGGCATGATTGACCAGCCCCCTCTCCAAAGTCCAGAGAGGCTACAAGGCTAGACTTTCTGGGGAGAAAGACTTATTCAACCTCCACCTTCCAGCTCCACATTGCCAACCACCAGGTGCCGGTTGGCCGATATACCCTAGACCCATGGGAGTCCCTGTGGCACTTCTGAGACCTTCTTCCCCAGGAATACCTGGAGGAGTATGACTTGGTTATAGAGGAGGGCACGTTGGCCTCTCATCATGCCCTCACGGCAGCCTGCAATGCCTCAGACATGGCTAGCTGTGGGGTTGTCTCAGACATGGTTATGCGGAGAGCAGCATGGCTTCAAGAGTTGGGCTTCCCCCAGGACATGCAGCAGGCTATGCAAGACCTCCCCTTCGAAGGGTAGTCACTCTCTGAAATGTTGAACCCCGGGTTCGCGATGTGACTGGGATGGACCGGCGACACCCACCAATGAGACAGACACCAGTTCAAGTAAACAAAAAAGCTACATTTATAGTGACACCTTAAACACCTTTAACCACTTAACAGTGTAAAACAAGGAGATCTATACAAAAACACTTGTAATCAAGGAACAATATGAAGCAAAAGTCTATATAGGACACTTATAACCAACTAATAGCATAAAGCAAAATCTAAATAAACCCTTATAACTAAATGACAATATAAAGCTAAAAACCTATGCAAAGCACTTATAACCAAGTAACAGTGTGGAGCAAGAAAGTCTATATAAAGCCCCTGTAAAACACCTCCAGCCAAACAACAGGATAAAGCATGTAAGTCTATGCAAAACACTTACAACCTACAAAAGTACTTATAGTTAAATAACAGTATGGATTAATGACCTACAAGAGGGTGGCCATAATAAGTCAAGGACTTTTCTGGCCTTTTACTGCCTCAACATCGGTATAGGCACTGACCAGCCCACCCGACGTGTATTTACCAATGGCTGGAAGCCATTCCTCCTTGCTAGCCAAGAAGGGTGGGCGGCAGAATGAAAAAAGTCAGATGAGAGAAAAATAAACCCCCACACTCCCCCCCGTGTACACTGGGGAAGTTTGGGGCCAGCAGTTTAGAGCAGAAGCAGAGTAATGAACAATTATACAGTAAGAAGGATGCAAAATACAAATGACTAACAAAACACCTGGCAAATTAACAACACAAAACTATGCTAGACCTTAAACAACTATATCATAAAAAGATTATGCAGGATACAGAGAAAATAATAACAACTACACAAACTATGCAAAACTCAGGTGAAGAAGCTACAATCATAGACTATATATAAATGGTACCAAGTAGAATGATTAAGAGAAGGTAGGAGGCCTATATCGATTTATAATACCTGTCCCAGGACCGCAGTAGAACCCAAAGCGAGGAGGCAGACCAGCTGCAGCATCTCAGTACTTAATCGTTCGGCCAGCAATCCATGTACACCCCCCAAAAAAAGAGGGTCTCGGGGGTGGGTACTCCCTGTCTCAGTGGGGGGTCAGTCCGACCAGGTCACGACGTGCCCTTTAGCATCTGAGGGTTGGAGAACAACAAGCTAGCTGAGACAGGGGGTTTTAATAGAATTTTGCCCAGCCAGAGTAAAAATAGCCAATTAGGAGTGGGATCCTGGTCAGGACCAATGATAAAACTGGGACCCCAGACAATGACCCCTCCTTCGTGGTGACGGGGGTGCCGAGAAACTGTTCAGGGGAGATAGGAACTCACCCCCCTTCTTGTTGACACAAAGCTAGGGAGGCAGAAACTCACACAGGAGATTGAGAGCCATCAGGGGAGATTGATACTTAATGTTCTTCCCCCTTGTGCTGGATGGCCCGGAGATGGAGGTCCATCAGGGAGATCGATACTTAACATTTCTCCTGGAGAGCAGCATAATCCAGGGTCTACGTGTGGGGCGGGGTGGCCATCATGGCTGCCACCTCCGCTGACATGAAAGAGCCACCAAATCTATGCAGCGCAGTATGAG
Organism: Podocnemis expansa; assembly: GCA_007922195.1. Taxonomy (NCBI): domain Eukaryota; kingdom Metazoa; phylum Chordata; order Testudines; family Podocnemididae; genus Podocnemis; species Podocnemis expansa. The sequence continues at coordinate 126,235,593 of ML681963.1, forward strand.
GGACCCTAGAATCACTCTTAGGTCCCTGGGCATACACACAAGTGCCCAGATGACACCCCCCAGCCCTCAGAAACCCCTACAGCTGTCGTGACAGCGGGTCTGTCAGGGACTCTCCCCACGTGGCGGCAATGGAGACTGGGGTGAACAGGGATCTAGAACCCCTTTGCCTTCCAGGGCCCCCTGCCAGGGAGCAGAGAACCCTTCCACACCTACCTCCGCATGGTAGGAAGCTCACTAACGTGGGGAAGGGGGTCTCCCCCCTTGTTTTATGTGGGGAAGCAGAGCCCACCCAAGTTCTGGCCAAGTGGGACAGGTTATGTCCCATACAGTCTGCCCAAGGGGCATCCATCCCTCTCCTTTCCCTGGTGGGGTCATCCTCAGCCTTCAGAAAGTGGTCCGAAGCCCCTCTACCAACCCAGATGAGCCTGGATTACCGTTGGTACCATGACCTGCGACAAGATCCCCCCAACACTCCTTGCTTCGTTCCCCCAGTGGACACGGGTGAAAGGTGCCTTAAATCCTAACAAGGGGACCACTATGTCTCAGGGGTCTCCCTGCATCCTCTCTGATCTGGGATTACCCCATTTCTGTCCTATTAGTGGAACACACAGTGGGGCTCATCAACAGAGATCACCTTCTTCTTGTAGAAGAAGAGACAGGTACCTCTCCCAAACACCCCCTGACCTTTGGAATTGCTCAGTTACTAAAGGGGTGAGTGTGGACATCATATCATTGATCCCAGTTTGCCTAAAGCAGATAACATCTGACACTGCGGTCCCCTTTTCCAGCTCTAATCCGCTGCCTCCAACATGAGACAGCTTGCCTGGTACAAGAGAGCTTCCCCACCTTACTATTTGTTGGTCAGAGCAGGGGATCAATGACCGGTCATATAGAAGCTGCATGTCTACCGAGCACTCCTCGGCCAAGGGAAGTGGGCACGTATCAATAACAAAGCAGACTCCTCTGGACCAGTGGCTATAAGGGTAGCCTTTTCTCCTTCATTCCTTTTCCAAGGAAAGGAGAAGAAGAAGAGTGAGGGAAAATCTGCAACTAGTTGCCCAATTTGTGTGAAGAACTGCTAGGACCTAGGATAGGGGATCCTTTTTACCTCCCTATCCGACACAGACCTGTCCTCGCTTGCAACCCTAGGAGACGGAGTAAAGCAGGGTCTCTTTCAACTGCCCCTCTGCGTTTCCTCCAGTCTTCCCTCTCACACCATCCTCCTAGTCCAACCTCTTCCTTCTTTTCCATAAGGAGCTTGAGGAGCTCTTTTCCAGAACTTAGAATGGGAGGTGTCTCAAGTGGGACCTTCACTCCTGTTGCAAGTGTTAGTACAACTGGCTGTTCTGTTCAGCAGAGCCCACCTGGAGTCCCCCCTCCCCCTTCTCTCCCTGATAACCATTTGGGCTCCTTCAGATGTCTGAAGGCCCCTCCGGTCAGGTCTCATATCGGAGACTTACTGCTTCGGATCCCTATAGGTTAGGGGAATGTACAGAGCCACCTCTCCCTTTTCTGTGGGCATCTTACCCACGTGTCCTTCCCTCCTGGAGCAGGATACCCATCGCTGTGGTGTGTCCTACTAGAATCCAGGGTACAGAGAATGTAACTGGCATATCACATGCCAGAGCAGGGGTCTCGAACTCAAATCACCACAAGAGCCACATGAGGACTAGTATGTTAGCCTGAGGGCTGCACCACTGAAACCTTTTCACACAATGATATTACAAATATCAGTAGCAACAGTGTCATTGTGGGCTGCAGGAAATAGCTTTAGGGGCTGCATGCTGCCCGCGGGCTATGTGTTTGAGACCCCTGCACTAGACGTTATTAAATGCAGACTAACTGAGATGTAGAGACCACATTCCATTTCAGGACGCTGTGACCATTTGCCACACCTGCAGGTTAGTGGAATATTGCAGGTGGAAATGATTTCTTTGCTGGTCCACTTAATGATTGATAGTGAGGGCCACTATAACGGATCAGGGTCCCGCTTTTAAAATTAAATAGCAAATAACCTCTCTGACATCCCTCATGCAGGTCTTCTTCCAGGAAAGATCTGCATGTCAATAGCATGATCATCAGTGCAGACTTGACGACTCACTGCTCTATCGCCCAACCATGACTTTGGGGATGCCACTTTGAGCATAGCCATCCTGATGGCAGGGAAAATTATACTCCGCCCACCAACCAAGGTATTTGTAGTAATCACCTAGAACTGAATGATGCAAGCAGTGCTTGAAAAAGAACAGTGGCTTACCTGTGTAAACATCCTTCATTGAGATGGGCTGCTTGCATACTTTCAGGTCCCTCCTTCTGTCTCCACTACTTGGAGTTAGTGAAAAGAAGGGATTGAGGAGGATCAGGAAACTTAGGCTGTATTCTGACTGCATCAGATCTGCTCTGTGCCATGGGCAAGTCACTCAACATCACTGTTTCTTGGTTGCCTCATTTGTAAAATGGGGATAAAAATATTTACCTTTAGGACACTGGATTATGAGTCAAAATCAATTAAAGTTTGTTACCTGCTGAGAACTTTGGATAGAAGGTGCCATATAATGCATGTCACCTGCTTGCCATTGCATAAAATACAATACTACATTTCTGCACCAATGGAAAAAACAGCAAATCATACACAAAAAGTTAGTTCCAAAGCAGTAGCTGGGTTAGCCTCATTCAGCAAAACAAACAAGGAGTCCTGTGGCACTTTAAAAGACTAACAAATTTATGATCTCATGAGCTTTCAGGTGAGAAAATTAGCTTATTCTTAGGGTCTTCTAACCTTTACAGGCCCAATATAACTCCACCAGACCGGCTTCTTATAATCCTATTCTGTTAGCAGATTTCACACAGCAAAAGGAATGGATCCACCACAAAAATACTTCTTTTTTCCCAATCTACAGTAGCATGAATCAAATTTTAGGAACGCTTCATAGTTGGGAAAGAGGCTCCGCACAGGTCTTTCTCTACATCCTGACAAATAGCTAAGGAATGAGCACCAAGTCAGTCCAAGCTTTCTCACTCCAGACCAGTCTGCCACCTTTGAGTGAGTGGAGTTAATATTTTTTGATGGAGGAAGAGAGACAAGCAAAGCAAAGGGATGCAGATGAAGAGAAAGGCATCGGCCAAGAGCATTGGTGGACAAAAGAATCTCCCAGCAATTTTCCCTTCATTTTCAATACAAAACCTAATTTACAAGACTTTCTAGAGAGTTTTAAATTGTATTAGTCTTATTTCTCCAATGTCTGCATCTGAAAAATTAGGTTGCAGCACAAAGGCTATGTTTACACTAGCAAAAGTTAGGTTGAATTTGTTAATTTGAATTAATACGTTTGAATTTAATTAAAACTAAACTTGACCTTATTAAGTTGAATTAACAAAGTGGACTAAGTCGACTTAACTTTGAATTAAGGACAGTTAGGTAGAATTAACTTAAACTTAATAAAGTCAAATTAAGGGTTAATTCAGGACTACACCATCCTTAGGTCAAACTAAGGAGTCAAATTAAGGCTTAGTTTGAACTAATAGGCGGTTCTTATTAATTCAAATTAAGCTTTCATTAATTCAAATTAAGGAATTTCTTAATTCGACTTAATGAAAGTCCAGTGTAGACAGGGACTAATTTAGTTCAGATTAAGCCTCCTTAATTCAAACTAAATTGCCAGTGTAGACATAGCCAAAGGATCTGATGCTGCAATGAGCTCTGGACAGTTATGGAATTTAGTAGTGTGCTTTGAAGTTTTCACCGGTACTTGTTCATGATGACCTACATCAGTGGTTCTCAACCTTTTGTGGGTCACAACACATTTGACAGCATATTGTGACTCTACAAGACACACCAGTCCACTCCCTCCAAGCCAAATCCAGCCACCTGCCCGACTCTCTGTGACACACCTACCTCTGTGTGATGATGCAGTAATGTGTCCCAACACAGTGGATGAGAACCACTGACCTACATTACTCATTTCTCTCTCTGCCTCTTCTAATACAGTCATCTGAGACAGATGCCAATAAAACCTTTTAAATGAACCATACATTACCATCACACATTGTGTAAGTAAACTCTGTGTGTGTGTGTGTGTGTGTGTGTGTGTGTGTGTGTGTGTGTGTGTGTGTGTGTGTGTGTGTGTGTGTGTGTTACAATACTTTTATTGCTGTGTATCTGGATTGTGAACACACACGTAAAATGAAGGCTGCTCCAGCCTATCAGAGGTATGGTAGCCTAAGTATAGAAGAATAACACAAAACCTGCACCATTAGATTACATGCCCATGTGCCTTGGCTGTTTTGGGAGTACTGAATCATGCTTTTGTGAGGTAGTTTACTCACATCTTTTTTAAGAAATGGCATCAGCCCAATCTTTGCAGGGAGGGTCTGATGCAATAGCCACTGAAGTCTATGGGAGTCTTTGCATTAATTTCAATAGCTGTTGGATTAGACCTAATATCCCTTTAGGCTTTGATACTGCTTAGATTTTCATTTGTGATTGACTTTATTCATGTGAGTTCAATGGGCCTTCACAGGATCAGGGCCATGGTAAAAACCGTCAACAGATTCCAAGTTCCATTACATCCATGAAGGGTATGTACCATAAACAATAGCAGAGTTCACAGCACCTGTGAGATCACTGAACTCCCTCCATGAATTTGCAGAGATTTACGCATATGCTCAACATCATGCACTCCATGTTGTCTCACTGACTTAAAAGATTTTTTTCACAGCATGTAATGTGTTAAGCACATACTGGGTTTTTGTAGGCTCATGGTCTTCATCATAGTTTTTTTGCTTCTGATTCAAATATTCTCCTCTGATCTCTTGTTCAGTGTTGTGCCCTATTGCTTTTCTCACCTGTCCTAGGCCTCCTTTCAGGAGTGACCCGATGTCCTGATTTTATAGCAGGGGTCTCAAACGCAAATCATCATAAAGGCTGCATGAGAACTAGCACAGGGCTTCATGAGGTCTAATATGTTAGCCCAAGGGCTGCACCACTGAAACCTTTTTATACAACAATATTGCAAATATCAGTAACAATAGTGTTGCTGTGGACCACACGAAATAGCTTTAGGGGCTGCATGTGGGCCATGTGTTTGAGACACCTGGGGACAGTCCTGAAATTTGGGTTTTTTTCTTATATAGGTGCCTATTATGCCCCAGCACTGGTCCTGATTTTTCTGTTACTATCTGGTCACCCTATTTCTTTCTTCCAAACTTTACCCCCTTGGAATTACCAAGTAAGGTACACTGGCCTACTCACTTCTTTCCAGTTGCTTTGTTCCTCCCTACCTACAAATCCAAATTGGCTACTCTGGGCTGCATAGTTTGCTGGTGTTTAACTGCTATAATGACTTTGGGATTTTTTTCTTAAAAGCTACTATTTATTCTAAAAGTTAAATTGTGAACGTTTATGGCTCTCAGCAGGATTATTTTATCATAAAACATGGTCATGGGTTTGGCCACTGCAGCCTGCTGTCAGCAGCCAAGCCTGCTCGGTTAAAAATTAAGTTCTATTTCTTTAACATGCTTTCAAGGCTGAGAGATGGAGAATCAACACAAAAGGGCAAAGAAAGGAACAAGCAAAATATACTGTGACACACAAGTATCATACTAGCTATAAATACTCTGGGGTTTCTAACCAAATAAGAAGCCTTTCTGTGCCACTACTAAGTTTGATTTAAAAATGTTAAAAATGGATATTCCAAATTCTAATTTGCGGTGGGATGTTGCAACCCTGGATCTGTGACAGCCCTGTATTGTGTCTGGGTTACATAATTATAAAGCCACTGCTTGTTTTATTGCAGCTTAGCTCCTTTCACTGAGATAATAGTTAGTTTTAAGAATATCCTTTTAGGTAAAGTGGAAATTGATTTTTAAAGAAGTAACAGCAAGGGAATAACTACCTTGGATCTCGTTGCTAATTTGTCCTTCAAAGTGTGTACATGTAGACTGAAAGATTAATACTTTTATTTTTATGTTTGTAGTGTGGTTGTATCCTAGAAAAACAACAATGAAAATAGCTGTAAATTATCACTGTTATTAATTATAATCAAGTTTATTACAATAGTGCTTAGGATCAACCAAAATCAAGACCCCATTGTGCTAGATGCTATAAAAAGTGCATGAATGACCTATTTAAAAACCTCACATTTGTGAGCTATTGGTAAGCAGCATCCATATATTGAACACCAATAGTACAGAATATAACAACAATTCTTAGAATAAACTAATAAAACACCCCCAGATTATATAAATGTTCATTTCCATTATAAACCAAATGTAATGTATACCTTCAACAGAAAACATAGGGATGTTTGCTTCAGTGGTTTCTGTAGCTTATTTCAGAAAATCATCATATTCTGTTACCTTCCACAGATAGCACTTAACAGTTGCATAACAACTTGACCCCTTTTTATAGCTGCAATAATATGGAGCTTGTAAATCTTGGGTTATGAAATGCAAACACAGCAGCATGTGCCTGCTATTACTAGCTTCAGCAGCAAATTCATATCTAAAAATGTCTTCAGAACTTCTATATTGATTACAGTGTTGCTAATAAGCAAACATTCCCCTATCACTAGAAAGCATCTGTTTTAAAATGCTAGGTTTTGAACTAAATTTGACCTCAAGTCAAGCTCTGTGGAAATATGTTAACATTATTAACAATCTAGGTTTGAAAACTGCCTAACTACAGTGATTAACTATAAAAAAAAATTTTTTTCTCTACAGAGTGCATTTAGGAACTCAGCAAAATCCTTAAGCACCTGTTTAACCTTAAGCATCAAAACAGTCCCAATGAATTCCATGGATTACTGAAATGCATGAAGTTACATGTGCTTAAATAACTGCATGATCACAGCCTAAAATACTCCCTTTTAACTATTTTAACTAAGTCCCTAAAACATAATTTAAGCATAAAATCAAGGCTTCAACTCTTCAAAATGTCCTTCCACAGTACTGAAGAATCAAAGGGAAATATTAAGGCAATTTGCTACGTAAAATTCAATATTAGTTGGCTTATTACATGAAATATGAATGCAGTGTAATTTACTATCTTCAGATAAGGACAAAATGGTATCATAATTGTGCTTCCAAGATATACAATAGTTTGTCCTAAAGGAAAACAAATAGCAAAGTAGATATATATTTAATTGTAATATGAAATTTCACATTCAAAAACTTTTAAAAATCTTTATCATTAACTATTCCCCATCCCCTCATTACTCCTTAAAACATGCCACAACATGCCAAATTCCCAGAAACCAAAGATCAAGGCTCAGAACCAATAAATCTGTAAGTTTGCCCATCTTCAAAGTGTCTGACTAAGTGGGACTCAGAACCAATAATTCTGTAAGTTTCCCACCTTCAAAGCGTCTGACAAAGTGAGACCTTCTCCCATGAAAGCTCATGATAAAAATAAATTTGTTAGTCTTTAAATGCCACAGGACTCCTTGTTTGTTTGTTTGTTTTAACCACTAATTAGACACCAATGATGCAGAAAATCCACAGATCATCAGGGCAATCCATCAAATAAATTTTATGAGGTCAGCTAAACTGCAGAGGGGATAAATAATTAGGCATACACATTCCTAGATGTGTTTACAGCAATCTACCCTTGCACCTACTATGCTCAAGGAGTCAACTGGTAGGTCTGCTTAAATGTTCATTAAAAGCTTCAGTCAAAGAACACAAAACTCAATGGAAAGGCCTCCCACCAGGCCTACATGGAGGCAATCATATTGCTTAAATAATATTACAAAAATGATAATACATGCAGTACTTCCAACCCCTAAAATGTTTAAAACTCATGAGCCAGACCCCCAAATTTCATGACATTGAAAATCAAAACAATAAATGTTGGGTTCTTTTTATTTGCCTTTGCTTTCTGAGTCTTTATGATGCACATTCTCTAGCTAGTCTCTACAATCATGAGCATTAGAATCTTGTGGGTGCAGGGGCTAAAATGAAAGATGACTGAAGGAACAAGGCTTATTTAGCCTGCAGAAGAGAAGATTGAGGGGGGATTTGATAGCAACCTTCAACTACTTGAAGGGGTTCTCTAGAGGGGAGGAAGCTAGGCTGTTCTCAGTAGTAACAGAGGACAGAACAAGGAGCAATGGTTTCAAGTTACAGCTGGGGAGGTTGAGGCTGGATATTAGGAAAAACTTTCTTACTAGGAGAGTGGTGAAGCATTGGAATGGGTTGCCTAGGGAGGTGGTGGAATCTCCGTCTTTGGAGATACTTGAGGTCTGGTTAGACAATACCCTAGCTGGGATGATTTAGTGGGGGTGGTCCTGCTTTTAGCAGGGGGTTGGACTAGATGACCTCATGAGGTCCCTTCCAAACCTATGGTTCTATGACAGTCTCACGTAATCGCATGATTCCAAGAATTTGACCTTAAGGAAAATCTTGAATATAAGACACTTAAAATAAAATGGCAAGAACTGGCAACAGTGAGTGTGGAAAAATAACTGATGCACATTATTTCAAAAGGGAAACTGTAATCAAATTTTGCTTTAGTTTTGAAGGTGGGGACACTCTGATGAGTTTCAGGCATATGTACACCAGACAACCTGTAGTATGCAGCTCTCACTCAACAGGGAAAAAGAAAGGCCGTGTAGAGACAAGACACATGCAACAAAATGAGCTAACAAGTTGAAAGAAAGATGTAGTTAGGAGAACTGAAGAGAGAGGAAAATACTGTCCTCACAAGAAGAAAAGGAAAGATGATGATATATATTTTTATCTAGGTTAAAAATCCCCAAAAGAAAAGTCAATGGGCACATAGCCCTAGGAAGTCAAAGAAGGTTACAATTTAACCTTGTGTTTCATTCTGGTTTGGTCAACTATTGTTCATCAAAATAAAGACCATTAGCCAGATTCTGCTCTTAGTTACGTCCAGGCATGGCCAAACAGCGGCTCAGGAGCCACATGCAGCTCTTGAATGAAAAAGTGTGGCTCGCAAAAGAAAACCAGAGGAAAGCAGCTGCAGCCTAGGAGTTTTAAATCTTCCACCCTGAGCATGTTCAGAGCATGCTCAAGGGGGAGCCCCAGCCTGTGGCTAGCCGTTGGAACGGCCATATAGGATGCTGAGCCCAGGCAGGGCTTAAAGCAAGGGGAGCAGACCCAGCCTGCGCCTGGCCGCCACAGTAACCAGGTAAGGGAGCCGTGGGGAGGAGGGTGGTCGGCCCTGGGGAGCCAGTGTCAGGACCTAGGGGTTAGAGGGGGGTCGGGGATGGTGGGGAGAAGCGGTGGCATGGTCAGAGAGGGTGAGGAGAAGCTAAGTTTTTACTATATAGGTAGGCTTAGTTTTCACAGTAACCTTAATTAATTATTAGAATCTGACAGTAGTAGGATCAATATTAGCCCTCTTTTTATGATAAAATTAAAGTATGCAATGAAATTTAAACTTAGTAATTTTGGAGTAGTTAAAATTTGGCTATGTGCCTCAGCACGGCTCCTGAAGGTTTAATAATCAACTTGTGTGGCTCTTGAGTTTCATGAGTTTGGCCACCCCAGTTATGTCCACGCAACCCTGTTGACTACAATGAGTTCTAGAGCCTAGAAAAAGCATTCTTAAATTTTTCTCTGTGTTGAAAGAATTGGAGGTATATTAGAGCAGAATTTGGCCCTATATATCTTCCATTGTTGCTGCCTGTGCCACACCCATAAGAAAGATTTGAGATGTTATTTCTAGAATTAACATGCTAAAAATTCCTTAGTGCAGATTTAAAATGGCCTATGCATTTCTCCCAAGAAATGCTGCAACAGTCATCTGCAACTGTTACACAGTGCACTTGCAATGCTGCCCAATTTTGTGATACGTGCAAAACTTCCATGAATAGCACTGGAATTATACACTGGTAACTGAGGGAAGAATGTGTTCATAGTGTTTTTACATGGTTACAAAATGATTTGACCTGATGCCTTGCAAAGGATTTAATTTTCCTCAGGGGTTTCTGCAAACCAGTAGCCTCCATCTTCCCCAAGGGAAACGAGAGTCCATATCACAATACATATCTTAGCAAAATACAACTCTATCAACAAAAACATATTTATTGCGCACATAGTTTGAGCAGATATGGCCCATCTCTTCCTAACATGTTAAGACACTGCATGATCCACATTCTTAAAATACCACACATCTAGAGTAGTATTTTGCCATAATAAAGGCTTTATTTAGACACCTCTTTACTTAGAGGGTTGAATAACGAGTGCTACTTGCATCAACCAAATACTAATGCTCTGCATTATAAAAACGAGTGTGCATATTAAGGGTCTGATTCTACAAGGTGTTGAGTGTCCTCATCATCAAAGCCAAAGAGACATGTTATTTTGGTAAGCGCAAAATGTGTTTCTGATGAAGCAAGCATCTTGTGACTGGCTCCTGTATACTGTTCAAGCTATACTTTATATTTACTTGTTTGACCTAAACAGTCAGCAACGTTACCTACAAAGTGCTGAGTCTGGCTCTGGAAAATGTCTGTCACCATGCATTGAAGTGATTCCACTGGTAAGGGTTCTCTGGGATCTGAATTCCAAAAAACATGAAAATCCAAAATTAATATTGCCACTCTATCCCTGAGGCCCCTCTGTCTGGCACTTTCCCCACCCCCATCAGTAGGTAATTCCGCAATGTTCCATTTGACCTGCCTTATCACTGAGGGAAGACCGTATTGTGCAACCTGCATTGTGTTGTAATCTTACTGTGGAAACTGTGAAGTCAGTGGGAACCAGAGATAATCATCAACACAAGGACCAAAATGATTTTTATAAAATGACCATCCCTGTGACCCAGCGCAATTCAGCATTCATGTAAACACCCAGGCTAATCTGATCCCCTACTATGAGCCCCTATCACTAGCAGAGAGCTTGGCCCTCCCAAATCAGCACTGACTTTACTGGCAAAAGCTCATGCAATAAAAAAAATTGTTAGTCTTTAAGTGCCACAGGACTCCTTGTTTTTTTCTAGAGGAAAGCAGGCAATTTAATTTAGCATTCTCAGCCTCATGCTTTAATTTTTATAATCAAATATCAAAAGGAATTAAAACAAATGGTGGCTGAAAGCACCCTTTGGTATAGTAAGTTTTATGTTCTCACCAGCCCATTTTCTAGTTTGCCATTAAGCCAGTAAAACATAACACTGGATCCCTTCCCCTCTCTTTTGTTTTCAGTGTATGTTAAAAAAGAGGTATTTCCCAAAATAAATAGTTTTGTCAACCAAACTTTGCAGAAAGCAACACATAAGCTGATCCTTGGCAGCCATAATAAATGTATCTAAGATCCCATGCAGCACCTGAGATGGGATAAATAAATAACATGAATGCTAGATATGGGTACAGCCCCAAAAAAGGCAGGTGTGGATTTTTTAAAGAGTTCCTTGATGATGTATGGAGTAACAAAACACACATTTTATGGGAAAATACATTGGGCTTTATGCTCCACTGCTTTTGCTCCTTGTGTAGCCATTTACACCTTGTGCAAAATGTGTGTTAAATGCTACTAAATCAGAATGATCATGGTTTGCCTTTTGCTCAAGGTGTAAATACTCACACAGGGCGCAAGACAGTGGAGAATCAGGATATTGTGTTTACTTAAAGATGAATGGGAAAATTGCTAAAGCAAGTGTTTGAGAAGTCATGGGAAAAAGTGTTACAAAACAGAGTAGGCCCAATAGTATTTGTAGTTAACACAAGATTTAAAAATACAAGAATGTAACTTTTCAGCTACTATTTGGCACCACCAACTGGACACTTTAAAGAATTAAATATCTAGAATTTAACTACTTAAAACTGGAAAGATGAGCTAAGTTCTCCTCTTATGTTTCATATGCTGTGTGTTGGTATGCTATAGTGCTAGTATTGATATGGCTATAAACCCCAAGGAGTTGTGTGGTACTTTAAGACTAACAGATTTATTTTTTGCATGAGCTTTCATGGGAGAAGATCCCACTTCCTCAGATGCTTCGAAGATGGGTGAACTTACAGAAAGAAATGAAACTAAATGCAAGGGGGTGTAAAACATAGGGTCAGGTCATACAGTAACAGCAAATCAGAGCAGTTTTCAGGCTCAAACCATGGGAAGCCTGAAGTCAAATTGCCCTTTGTAATGGGAAAAAAACCCATAGTCTCTATTAAGTCCTGCTTTCACAGAATTTAGCTTGCATATTAATTCGAGTTCAGCTGTTTCTCTTTGAAGTCTTGATGTCCCAGATACATCTCTAATGACAGTCGTTAACAAATCAGTCAGCGAGTGATTAAGAAGATGAAAGTGCTCAGCAACTGGTTTCTTTGTTTTCTGATATCAGCTCTGTGCTCATTCAGCCTCTTACGCAGCGATCTTCCTGTTTGTCCAATAGATAAGGTGTTGGGGGCATTTCTTGCACATGATGGCATAGACCACATTAATAGATGAGCAGGTAAATGAGCCTTTGATGGAGTAACAGGCTTGATTAGGACCTATGATGGTATCTGTTGTGCAGATATGTGGGCAGACTTGGCAGCGCGGTTTGTTGCAAGGGTGTGTACCTGCTTCAATGTTTCTGTTGTTAGATCTGTAGTTGCTGGTGAGAATCTGTTTAAGATTAGGGGGCTGCCTATAAGCAAGGAGTGGTCTGTCTCCTAATGCTTGAGAGAGAAAGGGATCATCTTTTAGAGTAGGCTGTAGGTCCTTAATGAGCATCTGAGGAAGTGGGATCTTCTCCCACGAAAGCTCATGCAAAAAATAAATCTGTTAATCTTAAAGTGCCATACAACTCCTTGTTTTTTTACTGGACTAGACTAACACGGCTATCCCTTTTGATATAAACCCCAAGCAGCCCTTCAAAAAGTAAGATTAAACTGTCACTTTTCATTCATTGTGCTGAACACTACTGTCAAGTGAAAGCTTGGAAACCCATATCTATACCTTGTGTGTGCCTGACAGGATATTGTATTTCATGCTAACTCAAAAGACAGTGTTTTCCTCCACTTAGTGACTATGAATTGTGAAAATCATGGACACATCAAGCTTAAGAATGATACAGAATGTGATTCTACAATTTTGTCTGTACTTGCAAATACAGTGCTAATTTGGGGGCGGGGCGGGAGGAAGGGAAGCAAGCTCCAAGTGCTATTGTAGAAAAAAAACCCAGCTCTCTCTATACCCTGTCCTAAAATTCCACTTTGAGCTGTACGCCTGATCTACACTAGCACTTGCACCATTATCACCACTGGTATAAGCTCATTGGTGCTCTAAATCAGGCACAATATTTGCGAGCATAATGAAGTGATGGGCAGAGCCATCTGGGCTAGTGCAGAATGTTCATTTAATTTATTTGAAAAAGCGCAGATGTCTAACTGTTATTCATAATGATTTTTAGTTAGCTAGTCTGGTCTAGCTGATGTCAATGGCAGCACTTGCACGTAGTTCAGTGGTATTGATTTGGCCTATGTTCCATACTATTTATAGCGTAGCATGTGCACTACGAATGTAACCCCAGATAAGATTTTACCTACTAGCAGCCAAATCCTACAAAGGATTAAGTTGTGTGTAATGGAGAGTACCATGGAATTACATGTCTGAGTTGGTGCAGAAGTACTATTCATTGGCGCAGAGTAGCAACAGATATTCAGCGCTTGACAGTCTTTCCATCTCTATTTCTGTTCTTCCAGAATTCATACATGACATTTTGGGAATAAAGAGGGCCTGGCACAGTCTAAGAGTAATAGTGGTTATGAATAATTCTGTCTATTCCTGATCCTGGAGGCAAAATGTGCTGTCATTTTGCCTAAAACTAGAAACTCTTTTGAACTTGAAAGAATGAAATATTTCTCCAGCAAGCACAGGGGAATAAATTGTTTGGGATAAGCAGCTCTGTCTTTAGATCACATTGTCTTTCTTTTTACCCACATGTTTGGATGGAGGATCTGGTCCTAAGGATTTATAATACAAAGGATCATTCAAATTTCTTACAGTAAGTTTACTTCTTGATGCACAATGCATTGTGTATAGTTCAGCTATGACGAAGCAGGTCAAATGGAACGGAGGAGCAGTAATTAGTACTGCGGATGGGAAAAGAGTGAGAAAGAGGCTGCACAATTAATTCTAATTTCCTTTGCTTTTGAAATTCATATCATGCAGAACAATGACAAATGGATCCTTCGGTGCAAATCAACAGACCCCAAGCTGGGCGCTGTACTTTATACCAGTGATGGTGCAGGTCATGCAAACATATGAAAAGCACAGGCTGAAAAGTAAGCAAAAAGAAGTCAAAGTGACTGCTCTAGTAGGAACATTTTTACATATTTTTAAAAAAGAAAAAAAAGCCAAAAAACAAACAACAAAACAAAACAAAACAAAAAATCAAACCCACCGCAACATTTGGCACAAGACAGAACAAGGACTAGAATAGTAGGAATGTTGCTGATCAAGACTGATATGTATTGGCAGAGCTGTGTAGCAGAGATATATGTACAACACCTGCCTCCACTATGCCTGTCTCTAGCTAGTTATATTAATCCCTGACTTTCATAACCACTACATTTACACACAGATTGTTAAAACACCATTTTGTAAATGCAGTGCAAAATATTTTCACAGAAGCTTCAATGAGAAAGAGGCCCATAATATGAGGGAGACCGGTCATTTGAAGTGGAAAACAGCAAAACAAAAGTCAAGTTATTCAACATATCCCTTCATTCAAGTAAGTAACAATGAACAATTGGCTTTTTTTAAATGACAAAAAATGGACCGTTTAAGAGCCTATGAGCTACTGAACAGCTGTGAGTTACTGGACACTCTCAAATCCCAGTAAGTTTAATACCCATTTTATTCACTGAGAGTGGAGAATGCAATCACCTCACGGGCAGTGCTTGCCACCTGAGATGATCTGGATCTAAGAATATTTAATAAAGAGATCTTTGACTTGATGAAAGCACAAGAATCTGTAGACTAATGTAATAAGTCAAGCTAGCTGAGATATCAGCAAGAGGCAGCTAAGGAAGTCTTAGATATCCTACCGTCCTGAAATAACCAATAAACTATTTGAGCCATGAATCTTTTCTGAGAAAGATGAGTGATAAGAATGGTAATAGCTGGATAAATATTTCAAGATGTCAGATCTTTTTTCATGCCTGGAAGTACTGTACGTTATAGTCATCCTGTGTTCCTTCTCTAAATATCCTGGATAAAATCCTGGCTCCATTTCAGTCAGTATCAAAAGTCCTATTGATTTTTAGTGAATCTGGATTTTACACAGTCCCCACTACCACATCTCTGTCAACTAATAGACTATTCCACTCAAAAAGTCAGGCTAGCTGATCGATATGTGACACGTTTGCCACAAGCAGGAATATGACTGTTTTTTCCTATTGTGCTTTAAATCTTCTGCCTACTTGAGGAAAATAAGTATTTTATAAATGTATAGATTTTAAACTCACCCTGAATAAAGCTACTCTCTTTTCTCAATACAAAGACATGAGACAAGTAGAAAAACTTAGAATTCTGATAATTGGAAAGTTAGGTCAACTCTGAAGCTTTTCAGTACTCAGTGCAATTTTCAAGAACAGGCCATCAAAGAGGATTCTCCTCAAAAACATATAAACTACCTGTTAGGTGATGGTGTCCACAATGTTTGAAAATCTGAAAGGTAACACAATGCAGGACTGGAAGGAGAAATCCCCATATTAAATAAATCTAATTTAGGTATTTCTATATGCCTCTTATTGTAGAACCTGAATTTAATCCCATAATTTCCTTGGAGTTTCCTGTTTATAGTATTTCCCTGAAGATAAACTGGTAGACATACAGTCCTTTAAATGAGAAAAAGAACATCACACAATATTCTAGTAAACAAGAAGTGAGTGATAATGTTCAAATGATAGCTGATTCAGTAAGATCCAGTGCCCACTAGATGGTGCTATTCTCACTACACATTCAAAAATGGAGAGTGGCTTATTTTGTATCTGTTACAACAATGATGATGAAGAACACAGCTATACTGAAGGCCTGTTAGTGTTTCAATTTTAAACCCCAGATTTTGAGAAAGTATTGAGGAATTAGCTTGTTATGAATGTTCCTTCAGAGCACTGACACAATATTTGTCTCAATCGAGAGAAATTTTTGTTCTTTGAAATTTGAATTGATTTGACCTGTGTATAGTCAAAATAGGTAAAGTCATATACATATAGGACTGGGATTTTCAAGAGCCTCTGTATGATTTAAATTCCATTAATTTTCAATGGAACTTAAGCTACACAATCATTTAGAAGTTTTTGAAAATCCCATCTTATACAACAGTTTGGCAAGTCTGAATAGAAATATAAGTGTATTTAAAAGTGAAATGCTTAAAGCCTCAATCTCTGATATTGATTCAGATAATTTAGGATTTAGAAAAGAAAACTTAAGTGTCAAATTCATCTGAAATTCAGAAACTGCAAGTCTTTCTCTCTCTAAAACGTGCATATAAAGACAGGTAGAGGCATGAAAGGTGTCAATCATAACAAAGATGACAATAAACTACATTAATAATGGGTATGTCTACACTATGTGTTTATGTTGACTTAAGGGGCCTTAAGGCGACTTAAACAGATCCCTGTCTACACTGCAGGGCAATAAAGTCGACTTTAGGGTCCAGTAAAGTCGACTTTATAAGGTCCACTTATAAAGTCAACTTTACCGTTAAGTCAACTTTATTAAGTCGACTTAGGGCAATGTGGACTCACTAAGTTGACTTAATAAAGTCGACTTAGTGCAGTGGGGCCATTAAGTTGACTTTATAAAGTCAACTTAAGCCAGGGCACCCATTTAAAGTTGACTTTATAAAGTCGACAATGTAGTGTGGACTCACTAAGTCAACTTAATAAGGTCTACTTAAAGTCGACTTAGCTTTTACAATGTAGACATAGCCAGCGGCCTGTGTGCCCCTCCTGCAATTTATTACAAAACGAGTTCTCAGGAATATTGCAGCAAAAGATGAAGTTGTGTAATTCCTTCTATCAGTTCTATCCTCTGCATTTTCTCCTTTCAATTTGCTTAGTGAATGATCACATTCCCAATGATTCTATATAAGTCCAGTTATAATTATTTATGTGACACCATAAGTGTCCATATTTTACAGCAGCACTTGTGTCCCCCCTCAAAACATCTGTCAGCTTGTAACAGGAACATTTTTATATACCCAGCATTAAAATCATATATTGAAATAGCCTCCAAAAAGCAGAGAAAGAAAATCTACTTTGGTGGCTGAAAGACCCAGTAGGCAACATTTTTACTTTGTGTTGGGAAGTGGGAAGTACACTGACCCACAGCTCACACATATGGAGCCACAGTATGTGTATATAGACTCACTTAGTCTATCACACTGAAACTTTCCCCCATAAAAGAGTGAACAGATCAGGACTGAGCAACACTGGGATTTCTATTCTCATCCTCTTATTAGATGCTTCTCAAAACACAATGTTATCATTTAATGAGGGTGAAGGATTCAATGACAAGATTTCTGTTCCTGGTATTGCCCCAATTTATTGTGTAAGCTTGGACACATCACTCTATCTTTCAGTGCCACAGTTTCACCTTTAGTAAAATGAAGAAAAACTAATACTTAACCTAGCTCACAGAGATGGTGTTTGAATCAATGCTTGACAGGTGCCATGTAAATGCTTATTTTTAGCCATGTTTTTAAAACCTCATCACACACATCCATATTTTATTAGTGCCTAAAACCTGCGTTATTAGCTGTGAAACCATGTTTTTCCTTGCATGTTGACAAGTTCCAAAGGGAAAAGCATTTTTCAAGCATCTGACAGATCTCTCTCACAAAATCTCATGCAATAAATACATTTGTTAGCTCTTAAAAGTGCCACAAGATGCCGTGATTGTTTTGCTGAATTAGACTAACACGGTCACCCCTTTGGAACTTGTTAACATGCAAGGAAAAACATGTTTTCTGTAGAAATCTGGATGACATAGACACTACATCGTTCATGGCAAATTTGTGAGCAAGCCATCAAGTCATCATGTATACCAAAGAACCAATTCATTGTATAACTATTATCCTTTCTAACTATTTCTACTTTCACTTGAAATTCCAGATCAATATGAGGTGGAGACCATATTTTAATATCAGTACTGGCAGGTTATTCTTTCATTTATCTTACCGAGTCTATTGGACTTAGAAGAGTGGATTTTAGAGAGCTACATGTAGTTCTTGGCTGGCATGTGAGAAATAATTCAGCTGATGGCTAGTGAGGGTAGATTTTCTTTAAGTCTTAAGTAATTGCTATTGGTTTAAATTCTATAAATATAAATGAGTTACTTTAAGTATTTAAAATGCTAAATAAAAGTACAATATAAAGAGGGTTGGGCTTTGGCATGTGGGCCAAATCTGAGAGATACACGGAGCCACTCAGGCTCCCTCGCTGGCCCTTCCCTCCCAGTGCTGCATGGCTTGAGGCCATAAGAGCCTCATGCCATGGCTCCAGGCCCCTGCTGGCTGTGCTTCCTTCCCGGGAAGTGTGGCCAGCCGGGACAAAGAAGCTGCAGCACGTGGGGCTTCTGGCCCCTGCTGGCTCCGCCTCCTGCTGGGCCGGGCTGCTAGAGGAAGGGCCATCCCTGGGAGGGATGAGAGGGGCAATTGCCCTGGGCCCCACGGTTCTGGGGGTCCTGCGCTGTCCTGCCAAGGCTGGAAGCGAGAGGGTGGGTCAGCCTGCCTGGAGCTGCCACTGCTGGTGACAGCCAGCCCCAACCCTGCAAACCAGAGGCCACCTGCTGGCGGGGGCAGGAGCCAGCCCTGGCCCTGGCCGGGAACTGGAGGCCACCAGCCAGCGGGTGCCAGTGCTGGCTGGGAACTGGAGGCCTGGCTCCACCATCTTTGGTCCCACCCCATCACCTGCTGAGGGTATGGTGTGTGGGGCTGGCACGGGGCCGGCAAATTTTGCCGCGCCCAGATACATAATATACGTAAGAGGAAAACTTAGGACCCTATCTCCTAACTCATGAATAAGCATTGCTTGAGTGAGTGCAATTTGCTTCCGGTTTGCAGTCTTCCTAAAATAAAGTATTCCTAAGTAATGCAATAGGTTTAATACATTCCTAGGTAATATTCTGATACCAGGAACACAGCCTATGAGAGCTAACAAAAACAAGTGATCCTGGCTAAATCATATTACTATCTACAGCTAATTTTAATTGCTAGAAAGGAAGGGTGTTTCTTATGAAAACATATTTTTAAATAAAACTTCAGTAGAGCTCTTTAGTAGACCTGTGGATACTTTCAGTTTCAATGAAGCTACCATTTAAGTCAAGGGCAACTCTTTCATGACTTCTCTAGGTGCATGAGTGATTGCTACAGCTAATATTTTCAAAAGGGTGCTTTGATTTTGGGAGACATCTTACGTGCCAAAGTCGGTCATCCAAAATTTGAGGCAAGCAAAAATCAGCATTGCTATTAGTATTTGTATGGTGGTATGTCCCTTAAAGAATGTTTAGGCACATTCAGCTTGCGAACAGGGGGCAGCAAACAGGGGAGTTTGCGAGGGAAGGAGTTGGTGCCAGGTGCGTCCTGGGTAAGTGATTGGACTGTGTCTTCTTCCCTCCAGGTGATTTGCTGACTGTGTGTTTGTGCCTTT
>ML681963.1:126255200-126265825 GCA_007922195.1 Podocnemis expansa
GGACAGCAAACAGGGGAGTTTGCGAGGGAGGTTGGGGAGGAGTTTGGTGAGGCCAAGATGGTGAAGAGGAGCCGCACTGCTGGTACCAGTGCCCCTGCTGTTTCCTTTGCCACTGTTTGTAGCCAGACAGAGTGTCTGATGATGGATATCTCCACCCAGATCCTGGTGTGGATTTGCAAGGACTGTGGCCTTCATTTTCCTGCCACTGATGATCAGGCTAGGGAGATGAGCCTATGTGATAGGTGCCTTCTGGTGGCATCTCTCCAGAAACGGGTAGGAGAGTTACAGGAGGAGGTGTCACGACTCAGGGGTATCCATGCCCTGGAAAAGTTCCTTGACAGTGTCCACGATGAGACCTGCAAGGAGGAGGTCCCTATCCCGGTGCCAAGGGCTACTGCCACAGCTCTGGAAACGGATGGGATGCCTATGGCAGAGGGAGGACACTGGCAGCTGGTCACCTCTGGCAGCAGACAGTGCTCCACGCCTGCTCACATCCCACCATCCCTTGAGGTGAGGAACCGTTATGCGGTGCTGGACACGATGAAGGAGGTAGGGGAGAGACCATCCACCCCAGAGGCTGGGGAGATCACAGCCACCTCACCTAAGAGGAAACGTAGGGTTGTGGTGATTGGGGACTCCCTCCTGAGAGGAACGGAGGCACCCATCTGTCGCCCTGACAAGGCCTCGAGGGAGGTATGCTGCCTGCCAGGTGCCCGTATCAGAGATGTTACGGAGGGACTGTCAAAAATCATCCACCCCTCAGAGCACTACACCATGCTTCTTATCCATGTGGGTACCAATGATACTGCGAGAGGTGATCCTCAGCAGATCAAAGGTGACTTCAGGGCTCTGGGAGCGAGGGTGAAGGAGTTTGGAGCACAGGTGGTGTTCTCATCAATCCTTCCAGTCAAGGCTAGAGGCCTGAGGAGAGACAGATGCATCCTAGAGGTGAATGCCTGGCTGAGAAGATGGTGTGGTCAGGAGGGATTCGGCTTCCTTGACCATGGAGTTCTGTTTCAGGACAGAGGATTGATAGGCAGAGATCGCCTTCACCTGTCCAGGAAGGGGAAGAGTGTGTTTGGGCACAGACTGGCTGACCTAGTGAGGAAGGCTTTAAACTAGGTTCAACGGGGGAAGGAGAACAAAGCCAACAGGTAAGTGGCAATGTGGGAGATCTGAGGGAAGGGATGGAACTTGGGGGGTGTTGGGACTGTAGTACCAGGAATAAAAGAGAAGGTAGTTGGAGAAAGGGTGGGGGTGGGGAATCAAATAATTGTCTTAAATGTTCCACTGAAGCACCAACACATGAGGAGAGTGGGGGAGGAGGACTCCAAGAAAAAATGCAAGGAGGTATATGTAATAGAATTGAAAACCAAACTGACAAAGTGGGGCAAGTGACCGGGTATCTTAGGTGCCTATACACTAATGCGAGGAGCCTGGGAAATAAACAGGAAGAATTGGAAGTACTAGTGCAGGCAAGGAACTATGATATTATAGGAATAACGGAGACGTGATGGGATAGTCTGCATGACTGGAGCTCTGCCATGGATGGGTATAAACTGTTCAGGAAAGACAGGCAGGGAAGAAGAGGGGGAGGAGTAGCGTTATATGTAAAAGAGCTCTATGCCTGCTCAGAGCTCCATTATGGAAGTGGAAGCGTGCCTGTAGAAAGTCTGTGGGTTACACTGAGAGGGGAAAGCAACAAGGGGGATGTTGTGGTGGGTGTCTGCTATAGACCAGACCAGAAGCAGGAGGTGGATGAGGTGTTCTATGGACAACTAGCGGAAGCTTGTAGATCACAGGGCCTGGTGCTCATGGGGGACTTCAATTACCCTGACATCTGCTGGGAGGCCAATACAGCAGTGCATGGGCAATCCAGGAAGATTTTAGGGTGTGTTGGGGACAACTTTCTAGTACAAATGCTGGAGGAACCAATGAGGGGCCTTGCAACTCTCAACCTGCTGCTCACAAACAGGGAAGAATTGATCAGGGAGGTAGAGGTAAATGGCAAGCTAGGCAGTAGTGACCATGACACGGTTGAGTTCAGGATGTTGATTAAAGGAAGGAAGGAAAGAAGCAAAACAAAAACCCTGGACTTCAAAGGAGCAGATTTTGGGTCCCTCAGGGAACTGATGGGCAGGATCCCTTGGGAAGCTAATCTGAAGGGGAAAGGAGTCCAGGAAAGCTGGTTATATTTTAAAGAAACCCTGCTAAGGGCACAGGAAGTTGCCATTTCAATTAGGAGAAAGAATAAACATGTGAGGCAGCCAGAATGGCTTAGCAGAGAACTCTGCTCTGAGCTTATACATAAAAAGGAAGCTTACAGGAAATGGAAGCTTGGTCAGATGACCAAGGAGGCATATAAAGATATTGCTAGGGACTGCAGGGATAAAATCAGAAAGGCCAAAGGACAAATGGAGTTGCGGCTAGCGAGGGATGTAAAGGATAACAAGAAGGGGTTCTACAAGTATGTTAATAACAAGAAGAGGATCAGGGATGGTGTAGGTCCCTTGCTGAATGGGGCAGGCATCCTTGTGACAGAGGATGAAGAAAAAGCTGAAGTGCTCAATGCATTTTTTGCTTCAGTTTTCACAGGCAGGGTCAGCTCCCAGCCCACTACCATGGGTATGGCAGATTGGAGAGAAGAAGAGAGGCCCTTGGTGACGAAAGGTCAGGTTAGGGACTGCTTAAAGAAGCTGGATGTGCACAAGTCCATGGGGCCGGATGAACTGCATCCAAGGGTGCTGAGGGAATTGGCCAATGAGATAGCAGCACCACTGGCCGTTATCTTTCAAAACTCATGGAGAACAGGGGAGGTGCCAGAGGATTGGAAAAAAGCAAATGCAGTGCCTATTTTCAAGAAAGGGAAAAAGGAGGATCCGGGGAATTAGAGACCAGTCAGCCTCACCTCAATCCTGACCCTGCCAGCAGGTTCGAAGATTTGAGGATCTTGGGGGGCAACCACTGCACCCATGGGTTACGGGGTGGATCTGGGGTACACTTTATTAAAATGAGTATAGGGTAAGGTGAGCGGTGGTTGGTGTATGCCGTGTTTGTCACAGTGGTTTCTGTAAAGTGTTGGGGGGTACCTAACTTTCGGGAGTGGGGACAGGTTGGTGAACAATGGGGTTCTTCAACTAACCTACTAACACTATAGCCCTACTCACTATAACCTAAAGGCTACCTTAACACACTATAGGAAAAGGGGGGGTACAATGCAAATTAGTGTGCTGCAGTGGCAGAGAAGATAAGTAGCAGGGAAGCTGGGGCCTGAAGAGGAGTAAAGGCAAGTGGGGGGGTGTCGAAAGGCAGCGGGGTGAGGAGGTGCTTGGGGGTTGGGGGTAAGGGGACAGAGGCAGGAGAAGGGCTGTAGGTGCGTGGGAGTGTGGGCAATGGGGAGAAGCACGAGGGGCTGAAAGGGGATTCGGGGGTTTGTGAGGGAGGCAGAGGAGGGCAAAATGGTAGGGAAGGCAGAAGGGGTTCGAGGGAAGCGGCTGGCGGGGAAGGCAGAAGGGGTTCGGGGGAAGCGGCCGGCCGGGAAGGCAGAAGGGGTTCGGGGGAAGCAGCCGGCGGGGAAGGCAGAAGGGGTTCAGGGAAGCGGCTGGAGGGGAAGGCAGAAGGGGTTCGGGGGAAGCGGCTGGCGGGGAAGGCAGAAGGGGTTCGGGGGAAGCGGCTGGCGGGGAAGGCAGAAGGGGTTCGGGGAAGCGGCTGGCACCCGGGGTGCCACGGAAAGCGGCGGAGGAGCCGCAGCAAGGGCGGGGAGCCCGCGGGAAGCCGCAGGAAAGCGGCGGCTAGGGCGGGGAGCCGGCGGGGAGCCGCAGGAGAGCGGGAGCGGCTCGGGAGCCGGAAGCCGCAGGAACGCGGCAGATACGGGAGCGGCTCAGGAGCCGGGGGCAGGAGGTGGCAAGGGTAGCGGGGCGGGGAGAGCGGCTCGGGGGCTGGGAGCCACAGGGACAGGGACAGAAGGAAAGTTGAAGCGCACCGGGGATCCCAGAAATGAAGAGGGAACAAGTAAAGTTAAAGAGAAAAAGGTTTATTTAAGTTGGGGAGGTTACAGAGGGGAGGGCAAAGGCAAGTTAACCAAACAATTCTAAAGGCTAGGAACTAAAGGAAACAATCTTAACAGCTAACTTAAGACTTCTAAGGCTACCAATTAACGTTATACAATGTTGCAAAACACAATACTCTTAAAGCAAGTTCAAACAACCCAGGAGGAAAAGAGATACACTGGGTGATACAAAGTAGCAAGAAGCAATTGCAGACACGGGGAGCTCCTAACACAAACTGGAGCTGCAAGCAAACAGAAAGGTACACACGCAAGCCTGTAAAGCTGGGGAAAGCAGTTTTAAAGCAGCCCTAAAGAAATAGCTTAAAGAAAGGTTGCAGGGCAGACTCTTACCACTCCTAGAACAGCATCACAGGCTGGAGGAGACTCGTAGTCGGAACTCGTGGGGGTAACTCGTGGATACGCTCTAGGGGGAACTCGTGAGCCGAGGAGGCAGCTTCTGGTTGATCAGGCCAGGAGAGATGTTGAAGACCGTCCTGCCTGAGCACCCCAGAACCTCAGCTTTTAAAGACTATTTCCCGCCTTTCCCTGATTACAGGGAATGTGGGGAACAATGGGGGTATGAGTCATGCCCTGCAGAACCTTGCAGTTAGGCAGAGCCCACCTACACCAAGCCCTGAAAAACAATGGGCCCCCAGGGTGGTAACGGCCATCCAGTTGAGTTCAAGGGGGACATCTAGTTAAGGTGAAGGAGCCATTGTTCACTTCACACGTTCTATGTACTTTAGTGATGGCCCGGGAGGGGCGGCCATCAAAGTAACTGCTATGAGTCACAGACAAATCCCTGGCAAAATTATGGAGCAGATTCTTAAAGAATCCATCCTCAAACACCTAGAAGAAAATAAAGTGATCAGGAACAGTCAGCATGGATTTACCAAGGGTAAATCATGTCTGACCAATCTCATTTCCTTCTATGAGCAGATGACTGGTTTTTTGGATGCAGGAAGAACCGTTGATGTGATATACCTTGATTTTAGTAAGGCTTTTGATACAGTTTCCCACAGCATTCTCATTGGCAAATTAAGGAAGTATGGGTTGGGTAGGTGGACTATAAGGTGGATAGAAAACTGGCTAGATCAACGATTTCAGCGTGTAGGAATCAATGGTTCCATGTCTAGCTGGCAACCAGTCACGAGTGGTGTGCTCCAGGGGTGGGTCCTGGGGCCAGTTCTGTTCAACATTTTCATCAATGATCTGGATGATGGGATAGACTGCACTCTCAGTAAGTTTGCGGATGACACCAAGCTGGGGGGACCAGTAGACATGTTGGAGGGCAAGGACAGGATTCAGGGAGACCTAGATAAATTGGAACAGTGGGCCAATAGAAATCTTATGAGGTTCAATAAGGACAAGTGTAAAATCCTGCATGTGGGACGGAAAAACCCCATGCACTGCTACAGGCTGGGGAATATTCAGCTAAGTAGCAGCAGTGTAGAAAAGGACCTGGGGGTCGTGGTGGATGGGAAGCTAGATATGAGTGAGCAGTGTGCTCTTGCTGCCAAACAGGCCAATGGCATACTGGGCTGCATCAAAAGAAGTATTACCAGCAGATCAAGGGATGTGATCCTTCCCCTCTATTCTGCACTGGTGAGGCCACATCTAGAATACTGTGTTCAGTTTTGGGCTCCCCACTACAAAAAGGACAGGGACATGCTAGAGAGAGTTCAGAGGAGGGCAACCAAAATGATAAAAGGGCTGGAGCACAAGCCCTATGAGGATAGACTGAAAGCATTAGGCTTATTTAGTCTGCAGAAGAGAAGATTGAGGGGGGATTTGATAGCAACCTTCAACTACTTGAAGGGATGCTCTAAGGAAGATGGAGCTCGACTGTTCTCGGTGGTAACAGAGGACAGAACAAGGAACAATGGTCTCAAGTTGCAGTTAGGGAGGTCGAGGCTGGATATTAGAAAAAACTTTTTTACTAGGCGAGTGGTGAAGCTTTGGAATGAGCTGCCAAGGGAGGTGGTGGAGTCTCCATCTTTGGAGGTGTTTAAGGCCCAGCTGGACAAAACCATGACTGGGATGGTTTAGTGGGAGTGGTCCTGCCTCTGGCAGGGGGTTGGACTAGATGACCTATGAGGCCCCTTCCAAACCTAGGATTCTATGATTCTATGATTTCAGATTGTTGGGACTTTTGCAAGATTGTAGATTATATTTTTAAACGTAAAGTTTAAAAGAAAGGTTTTCTTGGCTGTAAGGTACGGAAATATTAGATCTGAATTACAGTGTGCTCTGTATACAGTCAAACTCAACATGAAAAGCAAGGCCCACCTAGCTGAGATCCATCCAGAAGCCCATTTTGTTTAGCAATACAGGGGGAAATAGCCTGGTTAGGATCCCCTGACACCTATTTGCAACATGTATGGAGAATCTCTGTCATATGATGCCAAGTTCCAAAGGGGGGGGAGGAGTTGGAGGGGATCAAATTTGCTAGTGACTACTCAGATCTTAACTGATAAAGTCTATGAAGATTCCATATTCAATGAGCATATTCCAGCCTCTCACAGCCACTCAGCTGACAAGACTATGCATGTGATATCTTCACAGCGAAGTGAAGCATGTTTCAGCCCCACAGGCACCCATCTATGATTGTACCACACATACATCATGTTCACAAAACAATTTAGCATGTTTCCCTCATTCAAGGGCTATATGGGGGCTCCAAAGGACATTTCCTGTAATTGCCGCTGTGGGCCTGGGTGGAGCCAGGCATCAGAACTGACAGCAGCATCCACCTGTTTTTCCTACATTGTTAATGATGCCTCTGCTGCCATACACGCAGCAAGAAAGAAAAAGTTCTCTGATTTAAATACAGAAGGGAGAGGGAAAGGAGAAAACTGGGACAAGCGGTCTGGTGAGAATGAGTCTGGAGAGGGGCAAGAGAGAAGAGTATTTGTGACTGGGAGTTGAAGATGGGAGCAGGGAGGTGTGGAGTGGGGGCTGAGATATGCTAGGCAATGAGACTGAAATTCCAGTTCAGGGAGCTGGAACTGGTTGGTCAAGGAAACTGGGGCTGAGTGAACTGGAAGATGAATGGGAGATCAAACAAGGAGCTCAGGGGAAGGGTGGCAACTGGGATTGTCTGGGCAAAGGCCCAAAGGGTGGGGAATGGAGGTGGCAAGAAGAGTCAGATCTGACTGAGATGTGCAGTGTGGGGGAGAATTTGGACTAGCTGAGCAACGACTAGGACAAGAGGATGGGGGAGGAGACAGACTCGAGGAGTTTGGGAAGACGTTGATGAAAGGAGAGTAAGAGACAGATCAGCAAGGAGCTGTGTGTGTGTGTGGGGTGGAGATGCAAAGGAATCAGCTGGTCAAGGGCACTGGGATGAGAAGCCTGGGCTGGAGAGACTGAATCTAGGTAGGCAAGGAGAATGGAACAAAGTGAGGGAAGGAGAAGAAATAGGACTGGAACAAGGATAAATTGGAGGGAAGCAGGACAGAAGAGTTTGTGACAACTAGAAAACATTCCCTTCCAGAGCCTGGAATGAATCAGAGTCCCACATTCCTCTGCTGTTCACAAATATCTGAGAAACCCACTGGAAATCCATGGGTCTCATTCCCACTGAGTACTGGTCCACAAAGAAGATGACAATCAGTTTCTCCATTAGTTCAAGTGGTGGAGGTCTATGCCCTGGAGCTAAGGATCCCAAATAAGTCAAAGAATCCTCTAGGTACCAATGTAGCATCTTAGGATAGAATTTGCCTTTCAATTTA
Source organism: Podocnemis expansa (assembly GCA_007922195.1). Lineage (NCBI taxonomy): Eukaryota > Metazoa > Chordata > Testudines > Podocnemididae > Podocnemis > Podocnemis expansa. The sequence continues at coordinate 126,262,983 of ML681963.1, forward strand.
TGGTATTTTTAAACCTAGAAAATGGGATACAGAAATCTACATAAAACAACATAAAGTGCTGGAATTCAAACACTAGAAACTTAGGAAATACAAGAATGAAGGTTGCCTTTGTAACCGTAAGTCCACCCCTTTGCACATGTTCTGTATAGACTTTAAGATCAGAAAGAATCATTATAATCCTCTGGTCGAGCAGTTCCCAACCTGTGGCTCACAGGGTCCTTAAAAGTGGCCTACTGCTCTCCTCCCACTGGCTGCAGAATAGACCTGCTTCTTAAGGACTCAAGTGGAGCATGTTGCCATGGGGCTAAAAGACTGGTACAGGCTGCCTGCTGGAGCCTTGGGGATGGGAAATCAATGCTCTGCTCTCCCTGTTGCAGGGAGCCCAGCAAAGTGCTCCACCTGGGTCCATAGGCACTGGAGTCCCTGCTGGAGCCAGAGGGAGGGAAGAACAGCGCACCCCCCCAACTCTGGCTCCTGAAGACTGCAAAACACTCTGCTTGAATCCATATGGGGAGGGGTCCCCAGAGGTGCCAGTGGGAAGGAAGCACTGATCTATCCTCCCAGATGCAGAAGGGAACTACTGCCTAGGGACCCAGGTGGAGTGCAGGGGACCAAAGGATGCCTGTGGTTTTCCTGCTGCAGCCAGGGGGGCAGGAGACCAGCAATGACACAGCCTCCTCATTGAAGTCTGCCTGCAGTAGGGGAGGGGAGGCTCCTGGTGAAGGAGGTGCAGCCAGGGCAGAGGGGAAGGACTCTAAATATCAGTGCTTTCTGGTTTGTCACTCATCATGACTTAGCTGCCAGGCCATGTGCTTCAGTGTGTAGTGACCTACACTAGTACTTTGTCTATGAGTGTGAAATATTGTGAGTAATGTGTACATGTAAACTAGTGAATGTAAAAATGAGCACAGTAGCAACAAAAGTTTACTTTAAATATGTAGTGATTTGTAGTCCTTAAAGGTTTATATATCAGTGCACATTTTATGAGTTGATAGACTGGTGGCTCTTCAGGGTTGTAGAAACACTATTTGTAGCCTTTGAACCAAAAAGATTAGGAACTACTGAGCTAGTCTGACTTCCTGTGCAACACAGGCCACTGAACTTCATCCATCCACTCCTGCAATAGACTCCTAACCTAAAACTTAGCCACTGAAGTTCTCAAATAATGGTTTAAAAGTTTTGAGGTAGAGAATCCACCAGCAAGTGACTTGTGCCCCATGATGCACAGGAAGGCAATCCTCCCCCACCCCCAGTATGATAAAACTTTTAATTAAATAACAGCTACTTTTTCCACAGGATTCCTGCCTTGTTTAATACACAGGATGGATCTGCTTCCAAGGGTGAATCAGGCTTGTCTAGTGAAGCAGACTGTGTTAGTGAACACTGACTCACTACTAGGAAGAGCACAATGAAATATCTAACTAATTTAATGAGAAAAAGGCAATGTGTGCAATGGAATATACATTCCTGGGTGGTGTGTTGGATATTAACAGCCCTTGAAAAGGAGGATTAGAAAACACAGCTTTTTAAAAAAAGTTAAATATTAAACTACGACAAGTCTATATGTAAAAGAGCTGTATTACACCTCAGAGCTCCATTATGAAAATGGAAACGAGCCAATTGAAAGTCTGTGGGTTAAGTGTAGAGGAGAGGGCAACAAGGGGTATGTCATGGGGGGTGCATGCTATAGACTGCCAGAACAGAAGCAGGAGGTCCATGAGGCATTCTATGGACAACTAGCAGAAGTTTTGATATCACAGGCCCTGGTTCTCGTGGGGGACTTCAATTATCCTGACATCTGCTGGGAGGGCAATAAAGCAGTGCACGGATAATCCACGAAGTTTCTGGAGAGTGTTGAGGACAACCTCCTGGTACAAATACTGGAGGAACCAAGTAGGGGCCTTGCACCTCTTGACCTGCTGTTCACAAACACGGAAGATTTGATTGGGGAAGTAGAATTGAATGGCAACCTGTGCAGCAGTGACCATGAGATGGTAGAGCTCAAGATGCTGATTAATGGAAAAAAGGAAAGAAGCAAAACACAGATCCTGGACTTCAGAAAAGCAGATTTGGCTCCCTTAGGAAGCTGATGGGCAGGATCCCTTGAGAGGCTTATCTGAAAGGGAAAGACGTCCAGCACAGCTGGCTCTAGTTTAAAGAAACACTACTAAGGGCACAGGAAGACACCATTCTGATGCGTAGAAAGAACAGCAAATATGGAAGGCACCCAGCATGGCTTACCAGAGAACTTTTAGTGAGCTGGAACATAAAAAAGAAGCTTAGAAGAAGTGGAAGCTTGACAAATGACTAGGGAGGCATATAAAGATATTGCTTGGGACTGCAGGGATAAAATCAGAAAGCCCAAAGGACAATTGGAGTTGCAGCTAGCAAGGGATGTGAACGATAACAGGAAGGGGTTCTACAAGTATGTCACTAACAATAAGAGGGTCGGGGATGGTGTAGGTCCCTTACTGAATGGGGCAGGTATCCTTGTGGTGGAGGAAGCAGAAAAGACTGAAGCACTCAATGCTTTTTTTTTTTACTTCTGTCATCACAGGGAGGGCCAGCTCCCAGCCCAATACACTGGGTATGGCAGATTGGAGAGAAGAAGAGACACCCTTTTTTACGGAAGGTGAGATTAGGGACAACTTAAAGAAGTAGGATGTGCTCAAGTCCATGGGGCTGGATGAACTGCATCTGAGGGTGCTGAGGGAGATGGCTGATGAGATAGCAATACCATTGGCCATTATCTTTGAAAACTCATGGCAAACGGGGGAGGTGCCAGAGAAATGGAAAAAAGCAAATATAGTGCCGATCTTCAAGAAAGGGAAAAAGAAGGATCC
>ML681963.1:126270825-126280952 GCA_007922195.1 Podocnemis expansa
TAATTCCCTGGATGCTCCTTTTTCCCTTTCTTGAAGATTGGCACTATATTTGCTTTTTTCCAGTCCTCTGGGACCTCCCCCGTTTGCCATGAGTTTTCAAAGATAATGGCCAAAGGTATTGCTATCTCATCAGCCATCTCCCTCAGCACTCTCAGATGCAGTTCATCCGGCCCCATGGACCTGTGAACATCTAGCTTCTTTAAGTAGTTCCTAACCTGACCTTCTGTCACCAAGGGCCTCTCTTCTTCTCTCCAATCTACCGTACCTAGTGTAGTGGGCTGGGAGCTGACCCTGCCTGTGAAATCTGAAGTAAAAAAAGCATTGAGCACTTCAGCTTTTTCCTCATCCTCTGTCACGAGGATACCTGCCCCATTCAGTAAGGGACCTACACCATCCCTGATCCTCTTCTTGTTATTGATATACTTGTAGAACCCCTTTCTGTTATCCTTCACATCCCTTGCTAGCCACAACTCCATTTGTCCTTTGGCCTTTCTGATTTTATCCCTGCAGTCCTGAGCAATGTCTTTATATGCCTCCTTAGTCATCTGTCCAAGCTTCCACTTCCTGTAAGCTTCCGTTTTATGCTTCAGCTCAGTGCAGAGCTCTCTGTTAAGCCACTCTGGGTGCCTTGCACATTTGCTGTACTTTCTCTCTATCGGAATGGTATCTTCCTGTGCCCTTAGCAGGGTTTCTTTAAAATGCCAACTTTCTTGGACAAATTTCCCCTTCAGATCAGCCTCTCAAGGGATCCTGCCCATCAGTTCCCTGAGGGAGCCAAAATCTGCTTTTCTGAAGTCCAGGATCTGCGTTTTGCTTCTTTCCTTCTTTCCTTTAATCAGCATCTTGAACTCAATCATCTCATGGTCACTGCTACCCAGGTTGCCATTCACTTCTACTTCCCTGATCAATTGTTCTCTATTTGTGAGCAGGAGGTCGAGAGGTGCAAGGCCCCTAGTTGATTCCTCCAGCATTTGTACCAGGAAGTTGTCCTCAACACTCTCCAAAAACTTCCTGGATTGCCTGTGCACTGCTGTATTGGTCTTCCAGCAGATGTCAGGGTAATTGAAGTCCCCCATGAGAACCAGGGCCTGTGATCTAGAAACTTCTGACAGTTGTCCATAGAATGCCTCATCCACCTCCTCCTTCTGATCTGGTGGTCTATAGGAGACATCCACCATGACATCCCCCTTGTTGCTCTCCCCTCTAAACTTAACCCACAGAGTTTTAACTGGCTTGTTTCCAGTTTCATAAAGAAGCTCGGAGCAGTCATAGAGCTCTTTTACATATAGCGCTACTCCTCCCCCTCTCCTTCCCTGCCTGTCCTTCCTGAACAGTTTATACCTATCCATGGCAGAGCTCCAGTCATGCAAACTATCCCACCACGTCTCTGTTTTCCCAATCATGTCATAGTTCTTTGTCTGCGCCAGTACTACCAATTCTTCCTGCTTGTTTCCCAGGCTCCTCGCATTCATGTATAGGCACCTAAGATACCAGGCCCATTGTCCTACTTTTCCATTTTGATTTTCAATTTCATTGTATCTACCTCCCTACATTTTCTCTCAGTGTTGACCTCCCCCACTTGCCTCAGGTATAAGGGCTTCATTAGAGCACCTAAGAGGATTATTTGATTCCCCCTGCATGTTCCAACTACCCTCTCTTTTATCCCTGGAGTTACAGCCCCAGCACCCCCCAAGTTCTATCCCTTCCCCCTGGTCTCCCACATTGTCACTTACCTGTGGGCTTTGGTCTCCTTCCCCCGTCAGGCCTAGTTTAAAGCCCTCCTCACTAGGTCAGCCAGTCTGCGTCCAAATATGCTCTTCCCCTTCCTCGAAAGATGGAGTCCATACCTGCCCAGCAGTCCTTCTTCCTGAAACAGCAACGCATGGTCAAGGAAGCCAAAGCCCTCCTGACGACACTGTCTTTGCAGTCAGGTGTTCATCTCCAGGATGCATCTGTCTCTTCCCAGGCCCCTACCCTTGACCGGAAGAATTGAGAACACCACCTGTGCTCCAAACTCCTTCACCTGCAATCCGAGAGCCCTGAAGTCACCTTTGATCTGCTGAGGATCACCTCTCGCAGTATCATTGGTTCCCATATGGATGAGAAGCATGGGGTAGTAGTCAGAGGGGCGGATGATTCTTGACAGTCCCTCCATAACGTCTCGGATGTGGGCACCTGGCAGGCAGCATACCTCTCTAGAGACCTTGTCAGGACAACAGATGGGTGCCTCCGTCCCCCTCAGAAGTCAGTCCCCAACCACCACAACTCTACGTTTCCTCCTAGCTGTGATGGCTGTGATCCTCCCAGCCTCGGGGGTGCATGGCCTCTTCTCTTCCACCTCTTTCAACGTCTCTAGCACAGCATAATGATTCTTCGCCACAACGGAGGGTGGGTTGTGAGCAGGGGTGGAGCACTGTCTGCTGCCAGAGGTAACCAGCTGCCAGTGTCCTCCCCCGCCACAGGCTCCCCATCCATCTCCAGTGTTGTGGCAGTAGTCTCTGGCACATGGATAGTGCCCTCCTTCTTGCACTTCTCCTCGTGGATGCTGTTGAGGAACTTTTCCAGGGTGTGGATACTCCTGAGCCGAGACACCTCCTCCTGTAACTCTCCCACCTGCCTCCTGAGAGATTCCACCAGCAGGCACCTGTCACATCAATTCATCTCCCCAGCCTGATTGTCAGTGACAGGGAAATGCAGGCCGCAGTCCCTGCAAGTCCACACCAGGATCTGGGTAGAGATATCTATGGTCAGGATGTCTGTCTGGCTACAGGCACAGGTAGAGGAGACAGAAGGGGCGCTGGCAGCAGTGCGGCTCCTCTTCACCATCGTGGCCTCACCAAACTCCTCCACAAACTGCTTCCCTCTCAAACTCCCCTGTTTGCTGTCCCCTGTTTGCAAGCTCCCTCTGGTCACTCAGCCACTGGCTTTTACAGCCTTCTCTGCCTGGGCCAGCCCTTGCCCCTTGTTAAACACACAGGCGAAGGGTGATCACAAGGCTGATTGAGGCTGGTGCTCAAAGGTGATCAGGGAACAATGGTGCAAGCAGCCCCCACCCACAGTAAGAAACAACTAACAGAAGTCAGCTGTAGGGAAAAAGTCACAAACACACAGTTAGGATGGAGGAGGGCAAATGTTAGCAAAGTCAATTCAGAAGGCAGATGGGGCCTATTCACACCAGTTGATTATAGGGAGAGAATGTGTGAAAAGGGACAATTACTTTTTGTAACATGCTAACCATTCCAAGTCCCTATTCAGACCCAGTCTGATTGTGTCAAGCTTGCAAATCAGCTCCAGGTCTGCAGTTTTACACTCAAGTCTGGTTTTGAAGTTTCTTTGCTGAAGTATGGCAACTTTCAAGTCTGCTACTGAGTGCCCAGGGAGATTATAATGTTCTCCTACTGTTTTATGGATGTTGCCATTTTTTCATCTCCAATTTGTGTCCATTTATGCTTTTACGCAAGGACAGTTAGGTTTGGCCAATGGACATGGTAGCAGGGCATTGCTGGCACATCACGGAACATACCATATTAGTGAATCTGCAGGTGAAAGAGACCCTGATGGGGTAGCTGATGTGTTTGGTACCTGTGATGGTATCCCTGGAGTTGCTATGCAGGCAGAGTTGGCAACAAGGTTTGTTTCAGGGATGGGTACCTGGGTCCGTGTTCTTGTTGCATTGGTATTCAGTTGCTGATGAGTATATGCTTGAGGTTAGGGGGCTGTCTGTAAGCAAGGATAGGCCTGCCACCCAACACTTGAGAGAGCGTGGGATTGTCTTCTGGGATAGTGATGTGCTAGAAAGATTTTAGCTGGGGGCTGTAGGTTATGGCTAGTGGTGTTCTGTTGTTTTCTTTGTTGGGTCTGTCCTATAATGGGTGGCTCCTGGGCACCCTTCTGGGTCTGTTGATCTGTTTTTTCACTTCTCTGGGTGGGTACTGTAGTTTAGGAGTTCTTGATAGAGATCTTGTAGGCTGAGGGATCAGAGCAGATCTGGTTGCACCTTAAGGCATGGTTGTAGATGATGGATTGTGTAATGTGTCTCAGGTGGATGCTGGAGGAATGTAGGAATATATTGCAGTCAGTTAGTTTTTGGTATAGGGTGGTGTTAATGCATCCATTCCTTATACGTACAGTAGTGTCCAAGAAGTGGATTTCTTGTGTGGACTGGTTCAGGCTGAGGTTGATGGCAGGGTGGAAACTGTTGAAGTCCCAGTAGAATTCTTCCAGGGACGCTTTCCTGTGGATCCAGATGATGAAAATGTCATCTATGTAACTTAGGAAAAGGAGAGGCAATTGTGGACAAAATTTGAGGAAGCAATGTTCTAGGTTGGGCATAAAGATGTAGGCATACTGTGGACCCATGGGGGTACCCATAGCCATGCCACTGACTTGAAGGCATAGATCATTCCTGTAGGGCAAATGGAAGATTTTGTGATGGTATAACAATAGTGGGCAATGGAGGCCACCTCCCCTAAACACATTTCCACTCTGCCAAAATATGTAGTAAACAAGTAGTTATCTAGGTGTTAAATTGTAAAATAAAGGTGGTGGGAATTAACACCCCAGCAGACAGTCTATATGACCAGGAGAGGGCCTGATCACCCCTCCCTGTGAGTAATGGGCTATAATGATAGCCTGTTTCCCTGACTTCATTGGACTTCACCGTAGGACCTTGAAGGGTGCCTTGGAGGACATCACTCCCCAGCTGAAGCCCATGGTCATGAAGTAGGGTCCCTGACTGCTGATTGGGTTGTAAGCCTGTCTATATTACTTTGTTTTTAACTCTGGGCATGTCACTTTGTCTGGGTATTAGTTAAGTAATCTGTGTACTTAATAAAATGCTTTATTCCTGCCATGTGCATCTCGGTGGTTGTTGCTACTGGAATCCTGGACCTGAAAGCCACTTGGTAGTTGGGAACACTTGGCGTAGTCGGCAGGATTTCAGAGCAGCAAGCTGGCAATATGTTTGGGAAACATAACAAGGGGAGCGATGATGAGGTCCGGCTCCCAGGTTGGCCCGCCACATCAGCCTCGAGCCAGGAGGCACAAAAGTAGAACCGGGTGACCCCGATGGTGTCTGTTAATGCAAAGGTTGGGGATGGGTCACCCTGAGATTTAGAGGTGTTGGATCCCTTCCTACTGGCCACAGATAAGGGTGTCCAATGGGCTGAATGGCTTTTTCTGACTGCCCTTTGGGATAGCCAGCAGCAAAAGTGGTGCTTAGAGGAAGGGACAGTGAACTGGAGAAGGAGTTTAACAGAGAAATCTACGAGCACAGCCTTTGGAGTGCTGGCAAGAACTACTGCTGCCTCCAGTTTCACCCTGGTGAGTGTGGCAGCAACTCTCCTTTTGGAGGCAGGATAGATGGTAGGGCTGTGGGTTTTCAAGGAGCCTCCCTTCCAGATGTGTTATAGCTTTCTGTATCTTTTTTAACCTTAGGGTTTTCTTCTTCCTAAATCTCTTTCTTCTTCTCTTTCCTGTCACTATTTCGTTTGTCTGGAGAGTTTAGGGTTAAAGTCACAGTTGGAATGTTGCTGTTAACTTGTAATCTAAACAGGGTTAATTGGTGGCTTCTCACCTTACTCCCCCTTTGCAGTTTTGTTTATCTAAAATTTTGAAGAGAAACCTTTGAATATACTTTAAATGTAAAAAGGTGTTGTGGAAGAAAGTCTTGGTTTCTATGCAGTCATCCTGAAAAAAGGATGGACCTTTTTCTCAAGGAAGTGGTCTGTAAATCGTACCTCAAATTACTTAAATGTAGACAATTTGGTTGGAATCACTGGAAAAAAGGGGGCGTTAATTTCTCTTGAAATTTAGCTGTTTCCAAATGTAAAAAAAAAAAAAAATTAGAGCAGTGCAAAATTTTCGTGTGCAAATATATTGTGTAAATTTGTAGAGTTTTAAAAACCTAAACCAACACTCTTGGTTTGAAAATTTTGCAGTGTGTCAAATGCATGGGCTTTGTTGGCATTTAAGCCTTTGGGTACTTTCATGCTTTGTAAAATTCAACATCTTTTAAAACCCAAAAATGCAGCTGTGAAAAAGGCAGCCAGAGCCAGAAAAATTTAGAAGAAAGTCTGGTTTTAGGTTAAGGGGCTGTTTTTAAGCAAGAAGATGCTAACCCCCTTCTCAAGGGGTAGGAAAATGTTTTGTCTTTCAAAAGTAAAAAAAAAAAAAAAAAAAACTGGTGCCAGCAAAAAACCTAAAAAAATAAATCCATGGATCTGCTGTTGCTACAAAATTGTTAATGTTTTGTGTTTTATGGTGTTTGTCTTGTTACTAGCCTTAGTGTGTATTGTAAATTTTTGTTTTGTTTTTATTTTAAAGTAAGGTGAAGTAACTATGTGTATAATTTGGCACAGTCCTAATAGTTAAATTATACAATGGGGTTGAGTAGCGGCTACTACCATGTTTTTGTCCCCAGAAGTGTTTACAACTGTTCAGAGAAAAAATGGGCCCTTTTCCCAAAGGGATTGTTTGTAAAGAATTAATTGTAAATAATTGGTGTGGACAGTACATATTAAAAATCAAATTCAAGATTTGCACAAATGTAGCCCAAAACTGGTGGGTATCACAAAACTAGAATCAACCATGTCCCGAAAATAAAATAAAATAAAATAAAAAATAAAAACCCACCTTAAGAAAAGGTATTTGGTAAAATCTAACAATTAAAAAAGCAGTAATGCTGTGCCTCAGGGCAAAAACTAAAGATAATGGCTAAAAAGGAATTTGTGGGGTTACAGAAGTGTCCCACCTAGTACAAGCTTGGGAGGGGATGCCCAAAAGGGAGTGGTTAACTCAGGGTCTCTGCACCCAAATACTTAGTCTGCAATTCAGATTTCAGGAGGGGATTGTGCTTATTTTGATGTGATGAAAATTAACTTTGCTTCTTTACGCCAGGAGAATCCAGTTTGTGACGGGGGGGAGGGTAGTTCTATTATAAAGGTAACACCCCTGCCTTTGTGCTAACTACACCAGCTACAGAGGATAGCAGCCCAAGAGATCACTTTAACCCCTTAGAAAAGAAGGGGGAAAAACGCAATACTGTTCAGGGGAACACTCAAGTGACCCCAAGAAGGAAAAGCGACTTTCTACAGATATATAATCCTGAAAATGGGGAATAAATGCACAGCGGGCCAACTGGCATGCAGAATTCTTTCCAAATTCTTGTTATTTCTGACCCTGGAATTCCAACACCACAAGGGTCCAGAAAAAAGTGGTAAGGGCAAAGGCTAAACCAACCAACCAACCCTGGAACCAAACTGCCTGAACAAGTGTGGGCATATACTTGTACGCACCTATCTATGAGAAAAATTTAATACTAATATTATATTAAGTGGTAGTAATTTACATATACATGCAATCTTTGTAGTTAAATGCACTGTGTGTAAATTTTTGGTAAAGTTTTGTGCATGTACTAAAAATTGTAAAGGGAAAAACTGAGAAAGGCAGCCTCATTATTTTAATGGTATGCTTTTACAAGTTTTAAAAGTTTTGCCTCTGGATTAGACAGTGCCTAATCCTCCAACAGTTTGTATAGGGAAAGCAACAAAGGTAGGGAAGAAAAGCAAAGCAAGCAGTAACAACTGCCATGGCACCCAGACCCTGGGGCCCAGGCTCAGTGAAGTTGCAAGTATTGGTTACCCAGGGGGTGGCAGCATGGAACCTGTGGCAAACTCATGATCAGTGCCGTACCCCACTTGGGTTCTGGTGCAAAACTCTACAGGGTGCAGCTGCAAATTACACCCCAATTAAGCAAATGGTTTTAGGATGTTATTGGGCTTTCCAGAAAACAAGACAAATTACAGAAGGGCAGGAGTTTGTGCTGAAACCAGAACTCCCTATTATGGCATGAATCCAAAAACCACAAGGGCCCAGGACAGAACAAGCCCTCCCAAGCAGAGTGCTAAAGTAAAAATGGCATAAACAGAAGTGGGCAAAACCAGGCCCATGGGAGTTTCAACTTTGCATAAGGAGTTCACCCACCTGCCTGATTCAAAGGAAACCCCACTGCCTTTACCACTTAGAACTGGACTGGCTAGCTGGGCCCCATCCTATGGGACACTAAATTCTTTGCAGAGATGTTATGCCTGGTTCACTCACGGCAATACTAGATACCAAGGCCTGAACCAGGTGTGGCGAGCAATGGCTGTACAAGACCAGCAAGGCATACAGCTCACCCAGGAAGGGGACAATAAATTCAGCCAATATGCTGAACTAAAAGCTGTCCAGTTAACAATAACCAAGGCAACAGAATTGGAAAACCCTGAGTGTTACATCTATACTTACTCAGGGGCAGTGGCTAATGGCCTCATCTCATGGGCAAGTAAATGAAAACAAGATAATTGGTGCATTCAGGGAAAGGCAATGTAAGGCAAAAATATATATATTTTAAAAAAATCAATGCCTGTCTTAGACATATAAATCTTAAAGTCAGGCACACCGATAAAATTTCAATGTGTCTGCAGATGCTGTAGCAGTTGTTCATAAGGTGTCACAGAAGCCAAAAGCCCACAAAGAGGTTCATTTTTTAATGCAGTGGGCTCATAGAAAAGCTGGGCAGCTGGGGGTGGACTGCACGGTACCATGGGCTAAAGCTCATAAAATCCCACTAACAGCACCTGTTGCTTGTTGTGCGGTTAAACAGTGCCCCATTTGTTAAAATGTTAAAGGACACATAATACCTAGTAACCCTGCTGGTCATATTGAAAAAAACCCAGGACTGCAGTCTGCCCCCACCGTGCAGGCAAGGTGTAAATACACCTGCCTAAAAAAATACCCACAAATAATTTAATTGGGAAAAATACTGGCCCCCAGGCAGGAAAACACTTACTGGGTTTCACCAAGGGGAAAATACTCACCTATCTGTTATCCATCTTCATGTTTACAGATTCATGAATGACCATGTGGGGTCTTCTCTGTGTGTTTTGCTGTGTCAAACATGGGTGCTAAGCTACAGCTATGTTCTCTCTCCTATGAATAGTCAATATAAGCACAGCCTAGAATGGAGAACAATTCCAAAGAACTTCACCATTGGAATTTTACCTGCACCCGTGAATGCAATTATAACATAGCTAATATAACGTATTATTGCCCTACAAAATGTTACTCACTGTATACCTCTCAAACTGGGTCCGAACTCTGGGTTATAAAACCAAATAGCACTCTTACTTTTAAAGTAAGCTGGACAAGCAACACCTTGCGGATCAAAACTGGCAACACCATATATGTGTACAACACTTATGTAATTGCATGTGTGACTTCCCAATTAGCACCCATACCACAAGTATATACTTCTATTTTGAGGTTATCTAGAGGTAACCCAGTGTGGATCTCTAAATTGCTTAATATCAGCCAATATATCTGGATCCAACCCTGTCAAACACATTGCAGTTCAACCAATCCTAAATTTCTTTTAGCTTCCTGTTAGCTTATACTAAGAAATGGTTCTCAAAAGCCACCGCCTTTCCTAGTTTGTTAATTCCTCCTATTGTAATTGTGTTATGTATTTATTTTCTTTTATTAATTGACATAGTATTTCTGTTTTTCAAAATGTAAAAAATTTGGCAGTATGTTCAGGCCCTAACATGTCATTTTAATTTACAATTTGGAGTTAAATTCAAAGGTTATAAGGCCCTCCATCGCCCAGGGAGTAAAGTGTAGGGCAAATGGAAGATTTTGTGATGGTATAACAATAGTGGGCAATGGCAGCCCCCTCCTCTAAACACATTTCCACTCTGCGTATGTAGTAAACAAGTAGTTACCTAGGTATTAAATTGTAAAATAAAGGTTGTGGAAATCAACACTCCAGCAAAAAGTCTACGTGACCAGAAGAGGGCCTGATCACACCGCCCTGTAAGTAATGGGCTATAACAATAGCCTGTTTCCCTAACTTCACTGGACTTTGCCACACAAACTTAAAGGCTATGTCCACACACAAGCCCTTGTTTTGAAACAAGCTATTTTGAAATAATGCCTTATTTTGAAACGCCTTATTTCGAAATAACAAAAAGCTATTTCGAAATAAGAAAAAAAGCAGGAATCGAAATAGCATGTCCACACAGTAGACATGCTATTTCAAGATAGGGGAGGGGAGGGGCAGGGAGGCCTGTGCTGGGCCGGGGCGCCCC